>CM058232.1:40508210-41103126 GCA_030180135.1 Orychophragmus violaceus
TATAGCCTAATATATAAACAATCACGAACAAACTTAATTACTACCTAATGCAATCATTCTCATCTATATATAATAAGACTTTGCACATCTTACCTGAGTGTAGTTTGACTAAGAAGCATCTGAGAATTACAAAGACATGTTTTATATGCATCGTACCTAAACCTTTTAGCCAATTCTTTCTCATCTCCCAACTAATACACAATGGATACTCGGGAAGCTATATATGATATATAATTTTTTCAATATATAATCAGATTCTAATATAACAAAAAATCCTCAAAACAAAAGGTAAATAATATCTCACCTTGTACCATGAATGGTAAACTTTAACTTAGGTCCAACCCCAACAATACTCGACCTTTCCAACATGTGTACAACACCAAGGATATCTATAAAGGAGAGATTATAATTTAGCATGGACCAGATCCAAATCACATGCATATCATTATAATCCTAAGCACAAAAATAATATTTAGCGCAAAATACCTCTAGGATAAGGATCATTAACCAACCCATCCAATATATCCGTGATTGATGGAAACACAATGAAATGACCTCACGGGAGATTATCGTGAGTAAGATAGAACTATGTATTTGATTGGAATATGAGCTTAAATATGTGAGGAGTCAAAGAAATAAAATATGGTGAGACCACGATTTGAGCATCTTCAAGGTGAAACCAATAACTCTCGAACCACAACGAATACCAGAATGGTTCGAAATCATGAGTGTGCATAGTTTCCTCGATCCGGATACCCTAAATCGAAATTTTTATTCTCCACGTTAAAAATATGTGACAATCAAAAACCAAAAACGTCTAAAATTCTGGAAGAGAAAACCTGATTACCTCTTTATCGCACACGATCATGGAGATATTCGGATCGCCATCTGAAGAAACGCACATCCAGACGTGAATCAGCAACACCCTTAAATCCTAAAGAGTCGGAAGACGGTCGTTGATCTGAGGTACACGCCTGAAAATCTGCACATCCATAGTCGTTTGAGATAATCTCGCTTTCTTGGTCGGAAATCTAGAGAAGAAAAATCTTGCTTATACTCGCAATAGATAAAACAAACCGTTTAGGGAAGGAAACTAAAAGTCGATACCTACGATATATTTTATAATTTTGCCTTTTGTTTTTTTATATAAAAAATGAATATGTTTGGGTTTCAATAAATATGTTTATGTCATTATACATGCATATTCGAATAAGTAGTCTCGAGCGCCGCATTAAAACACACACACACACACATATATATATATATATATATATATATATATATAGAGAGAGAGAGAGAGAGAGAGAGAGAGAGAGAGAGAGAGAGAGAGAGAGAGAGAGAGAGAGAGAGAGAGAGAGAGAGAGAGAGAGAGAGGAGAGAGAGAGAGAGAGAGAGAGAGAGAGAGAGAGAGAGAGAGAGAGAGAGAGAGAGAGAGAGACGAGCTGTTACACGCCGCATTTGTCTTTGTAATATAAACAGAGCCTAAATAGTACACAAAGTGATGGCACTTAAGGAGTGTTTCTCTTCGATACCCCCATCAAATCAACACTAATCATGGTTAAATATCATTCAAATGAGGGTTACGATGCTTGGTTTACTTGCTCTATTTTTCATTAAAGGTTGCCATAATTTATCGACTTGAGTTCCATGCCACCACTACAACTGTTTTGATTAGATTAATAATCCTAATTTTGCTTTGAAAATATAACTAATTCATTAAGTGCTTGAAAACAATATTGTATACAATACTTGAAAAGTCGGGCGTAACATAATCTACTACATATAACAAACCACATATATTAATTATGGATCTTCATGAAGATAACATGGCCAAATTCCGAAATTGTCACTCATGATTGAGAAGAAGAATAGTGACTCAAGGGTCCAAAAACATGTATCGCACATGTTTGTACCTTTAAAACCATAGTCCAACCAAGCTAATCAAGTCTTTATTGGAGCACTCGTACATCTAGAAAGCAGTTGAACTCTACACTTCCTCGCTTCTCATAGAATAGTGCACACCGTCTGTCTGACATTCCGTACCTATGTCTCAAAGTTATCTTAACACATATTCGAGTTACAAATTCGCGCTCGATGATGTACCCACAGTTCAAAACTTCTCCATCTCCATAAAACCTGTAAGAACGTGGAGTACACATATATCCCCATCTCCCATCGAGTATCTTCCGATCTCTTGAACATAGCCTCTCCTTTAATCATTCGGTCGCTGGATTTCGACGATCCGTCGACCCAACAGTCGCAATATACAAAAAGACACATACCTTTGAGGAGAAGAGCATTAAGGTTTTCGGATTCCATACATTTGTTGACGAATTTGGTTATAACCCGGAGGTGGGCACCATATAATTTTAGTAATGTTGGAGAAGTATATATCGACCGACTTATAGAAATCCGAGCTTTCTCTGATGTTTTGAAGCACCCTGCATGTTGCCTTCGCCTGAGACAAATATCGTATACCTTGGTCATCGTCAATGATGTCAAGAAGGATTTTTTAGGACATCACTAGGAAGGTAATCTATAACGATTTTGGTAAAAAAAAAGATGGAAATAGGCAAAGGAGAATTTAAGAAATAATATTGTAGAGTATTTTAGATCGATATCATTTTGAATGCAACCGCATAAGTTTATTTATAAAAAAAGATCCAACCTTTGGGTTTTTCTTAAATTTAAATAATATTTATGTTACTTTTATTTGTTAATTAATATGCATTTGTTGGCATGCATCTTCGGCTGGAGTAAGTATATGTACATGATGAATCTATTCCACTAGGTAATCTAATATATAACAGCAGGTGCTGCTCTCCATATAGAGCGCCACGTCATCAGTTTTTTTATTGGGCCTTCGGATTACCATAATCAAACAGTCCTCCTACTCTATTAAAATACGGGCCCGATTCATGCAAATAATAATTTCGGCCCAGCCTGCACTTTACTAAGCGAAGCCTTCTTGCGTTGTAATACCCTAACAAATGTCGTCTCTCTGCCTCCTCCAGCTTCCTTCATCTCATCCTCCAATGGCAAACCTCAGTTACAGATACCTCTCCACCTCCCCTACGGCCTTAACTCTCCAGCAAAGCATTCAACACTCTTTCATACCCATTAAACCTATGGAGACTGCTTACCTATTTGTCTCCCTGCGGTTTAGATCCGCCATAAATCTACCCTATAAATATGCTCTTACCATTCGAGATCCGCCCCATCGCAAATCTCAGACAGCATCAACTAATAAATTACAAACGATTACGAGTAGCTAATACCCCTGCATCTATGGCTTCCTTTGATTACGTCACCGTCCCCACCGGCTCCTCCTACGTCTGCTTCGACGACATGCATCTCGGCCGGTCGAATCAGCAAGTGGTGTGCCGCCTCCTCCGTTTCTGGGACGCCCGAAACTTGAAGAGAGACAATGAATTCATGGGCATTGTCCTCTTCCTCCTAGATGAAAAGGTAAATTTACAGTCTCCACGATTACACTCTAATTATTACGCCTAAACATTCGTGCTCACCGTTACCATTTTTTTCCCTCATAAAAAGGACTCCTTGATTCACGCTTTCATACCTGCGGCGAGGTCAGCCCACTACCGAGGACTCCTTCACGAAGGGGAAATCATTGATATAGCTGATTTCTAGGTCAATCGTTGCACAAAGATGTATAAGATCACGGACCACCCCTTCGTGATCCGATTCCTCCAACATACCACCGTGACCCAAGCCGACACCCACATCCCCAATATCGCTGCAGAGAAGTACATGGTCCGGAAGCTTGACCACCTCAGGCACTGGCGAACACGAACCTCGAACTGCCAGGTTTACTTACGGATTCTCTACCTCTGCTAAGTACGCTCCATGTAATTTACAGTAGCGAAACTCTAACAACTAATTAAAACGTGTCAACAGATGTTGTTGGTCAGATACGGTTCGTCCAGGGGGGGGGGAACTTGGGAGATGCCACGTCAACGTATCGTCGTGCGATTGCTCATCCAGCCGTAAGAACCAAATAAAATCAGCTTACTACAAAAAAAAAGCTTACATAAAAACAATTTTACTTCTCAAGCTGTCCCATAAATCAATTGGCATATCTGCAGGTCTGTCACCGTCTGTTTATCTCTCTGGGACGACGCCCCAGCCACCTTCAGGGCACACCTCGGATCAGACGCTGCTGTGTACTCCACGATGCTTGTGACAACCGTTAATCCCAAGCTATTCGGTGGTATGTTTCGTACATCTCATTCAGTATGTTGTGATCGTCTACATTTTCAACTACTATCATCGTATATGCATCTTACACCTCTCTTCTCCGTAGGTGGCCTCTTCCTCAACTCAACTCCTGCTACCCGCTTTTACTTCGACCCTAGCATCCAGGCCATTGCGACCTTCAACCGAAGGTAATACTTTCTTCGCACTCACCTGCTACAAAATCAACACCCAGATTTTTCAGATTAATCAGTCAACCAGTACCTTCAGACTTTGAATATTACTCACTAAATGCTTTCCACGTAGCATGGGCATTGACGCTAACCACACATTCTCACGAGTGGACACGAGCCAAGCAATGTCGAGGATGGAAACGTTGACGATCCGTGAGCTGTAAAAATACATTTCCCAGCCTCCTGAGCATGTAACCAATACTCAGATCATCACACAATTTAGCCATATCTGATTAAACATATCTTCCGTACATACAAAGCTTTGCTGAGGCTAAAACATAACGAATAGTTTAGATAAAAACCTACTAACCCATTCAAGTAAACCAATTGCAGGCCGACCATATCAAACATTGCTGGAGCAACATGACGTCGGCCAAGGAAGATGGTCCGCAACACATCCGGTGTTCACTAAGCAAACTAAATAAGGTCCCTCAAAAAAATAATAGAGAATCTCTATAAAATTTGTATACAGTTCCAGAATATTTATTTTAGAAATTAACGATGCCTCACTCTGATTACATCCACACCAACATTTAACGTCGCTTGACAAGATATGCAAGCAACTAGGATACATCCCAGCAAAGCAACGGTGCACAAAGTAAGAATATGTATAGATACCTACACAGAAATGAAATATGCGAAACTTATCCAACACAGCTTCGAACACTTTCAAATAAACAAACTCATAACGAGGAACTTATATTCCGAATGTGTGGTACAAAAGCAGGGGGAAATATAAACATCGATAATTCACATCTCTAACTTATATTAACATTCATAAACATAACATAACCCCCGCGCGTGCGCGGGGGGTTGACAGTCCACTAGTGATATATAATGTCGAGTCATTATTTATTGCATTTCAAGAATATTTATTAAAAACCATGTTGTTCCCTGCAACTAATATTGAAAAATAAGTTAGGTAAATGGCCTATCAGTTTAATCATCTCGCATGTTTTCAAAATACATGCACTAATTGAAAAGAAGTAATAAGAAGGCCAAACAGACCATAACTGCATCTTTATGTTCATATTAATCTACAAATAGTCGTTAATTCAGTCATAAAATAGTAGACAAGTAGACGCAATGTACTCAAACATGATGCGTACATCCTTCTTATGTTTGAAATTTTCACATACATTAAAAATCATTTAACATTTAAATACCCAAACATGGTTTAACCAACGCTAAACAATATTTAGAATATGAAGAATATTCAAGAACCTAAAGAGGGCCAAATTCCGAAATTATTCATGATGAGTCTGAAGTAAAATAGTGACTCCATGGTCCAAAAGCATCTATCACACATGTTTGAACCCTTGAAAAAAGTCCCAACAACCCTTGCAAGTTGTTATTGGAGCACACATGCAACTATAAAGCATGTTTATCTACACTCGCTTCCTTTTCAAAGAACATGGCAGACGGCCTTTATGGCCATACATGCCTATCTCTCCTAGTCATCTTCACATGTATTTGAGTGGCAAATTCACCGACGATGACATATCCATAGTTAACACTTCTCCATCTCCATAAAAAACACACAAGAGCATGGAGTACGCATATATCCATGTTTCCCATCGGCTATCTACCGATCTCTTAATCATTACCTCTCCTTCAACCATCCGGTCACAGTAGATAAAATAACACTACCTTTGACATTTCTATTTATATTAACCTTGGTTAATTGTTATATGGATTTTATGTATACATATTGTAGATTTTGGATGTATCAAGTTGGTGGGTGGAATAGAATCATATATATGAACATGATAGGATTGACATGAGAACTAGTTATTATGATCTTGTTAGTTATTACTATTTCTTTTGTTATTGTCAATGTATTTAGGTGTACTCCGTTTGTCAAAGGTTCAGGTAAAGCATATATTTTCTGTTATCGACCTAAAAAAACATAAAAAGTTTATTACTAACAACATTTTAATTTATATGTGTAGGTGTTGCTTTACAAGACAATGGATCTCATTTCAAGCCATGAATTTAAATCCTACTTTATATTGGGTCAAAGTTATAGTGAAACAAGTACTTTATGTTAAGACTTATATTAGTTACTATTAATATTTAAAATCATAGTTAATTGCAATTTGATGACTAGATTACGACTATTCGTGGAAAATTTTCAAAAAAAATTGCGTAACAAATTCGGGAAACCAAATCAAAATTTTAGCCCAAAACATTTCAATTACCCGCCTTAGCCCAATAAATTTTGACTAAGTGTCGAGAAATCCTCGTTTACCACAAACATAAACTCATATTTTATTTTGTTCTTCCCCTTCTCCAAAATCTCCTTCAAATCATCTTGCTTATTTTTCTTCAAATCCCCCTCTCTGCTCGATCCAGCTCTTACTAACATATCCTATTTGAATTTCTTAGTCAAGGCTCTCAATTTCATCGCTAAATTTTCAAAACCCTATCGACCCTCTCAATTTCTTATTTGAAACTCTTCGTGATATGATGCCTAACACTAAGAAAGGAGGACGTAAGAGACAAACCACTCCAAACATCACTCAGAGAGCCCTTGGCACCATCGGCCCCACTACTTTGAAAAATACATCAAGCCCTCTACCGAAACGATACACAAGACGACGGCCATAGTTCCTACGAATCAGTCGATTCAACATCAAGACAAAGACCCAGTTATCCCCAAACTGTCAACAACAGCACCCCATGTCTGGGACTATCCACCACCACAACAACTTTTCCAGAACTCGACTACTAATCAACGTGAAGTCGATGTGTCGCCGGTGTTAGAAGAATTCCAGAACAACCACAGTCTTATTCAGGACACCCCACCTTCGCCAGTTAACCAATCTCAGGCTCAGATTCATCCATCTACTGAATGTCACAACTTCCTCGAAGAATCTCTTCCTGTTTTTCCGGATCTCAGGAAGACACGCTGCAGGCTCTAAATGCTCTGCTTTGAGTGCCAGACAGGGAAATGTTTACCACCGTCCTCTCTCCCACATCGAAGCAAAACTCGAATTGGTATGGCTATTGTTATATATTTTTTCTTCAGCTGTTGATATAAATTTTATTTGGACTTGTTTTTCTCTCTATGGGTTTTTTTTTGTTATAGCCTTATGCGTGTTGTAATGGTGTGTTTTAAACCGTCTAATCTTCTTATGAATCTGATTGTTGGTTTGCATATGAGTTATGATTGTCTGATGAGTTCGAGTCTCTGATGGTTAAAATGCTAATCTTATAGTTATCAAGCAATTGAGTTTCGATGTCTCAGTTTAACTACTCTTTGTGTTTTGCAAAGTTTGGGTGGCTGAGCGTTTACAAGATAGTGTTTATATCATTTGAGATGGAGTATCATTCTTCTATTGAAGCTATTTTTCGGATTTACTCGTGACAGAGAATCGAAATTAGTCGGAAGATTACTAAAAATTTTACAAAAAATTTGATAAACCCTATTATAGCTTGTCACGTGTGCCTCGTGATAAAGCAGAAAGATACGTCCTCGAGTTTGCGGTACACCTTACTCTCCTATACCCTTAACATATGCCTTGCTTGTGTTGTTTTCGCTAATGCTTTGCTTATTCTATTGTTATTGTAGAAACCTCACCATTGGAATCCCTTGATAATCGGGACAGTTCAACAATATTTCGAGGAGATCTGTCAACGACGGTTGAAAGACATGGTTAGCAACGCGAGGACTAGTGGAGAGCGACCTAAGTGGATCGGCGAGACTCTCTGGAAAATGATGACCGACTACTGGGAAACTGCAGAAGCAAATGATAGGAGTGGGACCTATTCCACCTGTCGTATGTCTGACCGTGAAGGTCTCGGTCACTCAAATCAACTTTTTAGGGTCCATGTCGTACCTACAAATCCAACAAGAAATGGAAAGTAACTTTTATTATATATCTGTTTTTATGTTTGTTACTTGTCATTTTTTTTTGCTGGATTTGTAGGTACGACTTGGGCTGAAAAGTGGATTTGAGTGACCGAGACCTTCACGGTCAGACATACGACAGGTGGAATAGGTCCCACTCCTATCATTTGCTTCTGCAGTTTCCCAGTAGTCGGTCATCATTTTCTAGAGAGTCTCGCCGATCCACTTAGGTCGCTTTCCACTAGTCCTCGCGTTGCTAACCATGTATTTCAACCGTCATTGTTATCAAGGGATCCCAATGGTGGCTTTTCTAGAATACAAATGGAATAATCATAACATTAGTGAAAACAACACAAGCAAGGTATATGTGAAGGGTATAGGAGAGTAAAATGTTCGGCGAAGTCTAGGAAATATCTTTCTGCTTTATCATGAGGCACACGTGACCAGCTATAGTAGGGTTTATCGAATTTGTTTGTAAATTTTTTTTATTAATCTTCCGAACTAATTTTGATCCTCTGTTAAGATTAAACCTGAAAAATAGTTTCATCAGAAGAATGATACTCTGTCTCAAATGATATAAACACTATCTTGTAAATGCTCAGCCACCCGAACTTTGCAAAACCAAGAGACTAGTTAAACTGAGACATCTAAACTCAATTTCTTGTTAACTAAAAGATTATCATTTTAACTATCACAGACTCGAACTCATCAGACCATCATAACTCATAAGCAAACCAACAATCAGATTCATAAGCAAATTAGACAGTTTAAAAACACATCATTACAATACGCATAAGACTAAAATAAAAACCCATACAGAAATTCCAAACAAAATTTATATCAACAACTGAAGAAACAATATATGACAATAGCCATACCAATTCGAGTTTGGCGTTGGTGTCGGAGAGAGGATGGTGATAAACATTTCCATGTCTAGCACCCGAAGCAGAACATTCAGAGCCTGCAGCGTGTCCTCCTGGAGATCCGGTAAAATTGGAAGAGATTCGTCGACGAAGTTGTGACCTCAGAAGATGGATGAATCTAAGCTTGAGAGTGGTTAACTGGCAAAGGTGGGGCGTCCTGAATAGGATTCTGGTTTTTCTACACTTCTTCTTACACCAACGACGCATCGGCTTCACGTTGATTAGTAATCGAGTTCTGGAAAAGTTTTTGTGGTGGTGGATAGTCCCGGACATGGGGTGTTGTCGTTGACGGTTGGGGGATAACTTGTACTTTGTCTTGACGTTGAGTCTTTTGAGTCAGAGGAACTATAACCGCCATCGTGAAAGTTTATCGTTTCGGTAGAGGGCTCAAAGTATTTTTTCAAAGTATGGGTCGATGGTCCCAACGGCTCTTTGAGTGACGTTTGGAGTGGTTTGTCTCTTACGTCCTCCTTTCTAAGCTATAGGCATCGTATCACAGAGAGTTTCAAATAAGAAATTGAGAGGGTATATAGGGTTTCTTCAAACGTTAGCGATGAAATTGAGAGCCTTCAATAAGATATTCAAATAAGAGATGTTAATTAGAGATGGGTCGGCAAAGAGAAAGATTTGGAGAAAAATAAACGAGGAAATTCGAAACAGATTTTGGAGAAGGGGAAGATCAAATTAAAATTTGGGTTTATGTTTGTGGTAAACGAGGATTTCTCGACACTTAGTCAAAATTTGTTGGGTTAAGGTGGGTAATTGAAATATTTTAATCTAAAAAACTAGGTTTGGTTTTCCGAATTAACTATGAAAATTATTTTGAAAATTTTCCCACCAATAGTCGTAACTTAGTCATCCAATTGGAAATAACCATGATTTTAAATATTAATAGTAACTAATATAATGTATTAACATAAAATACTTGTTTGACTACAAATTTTATCTCAATATAAAGTAGGATTGAATATAAATTCATGGCTTAAAATGAGATTCATTCCTTTTGTAAAGCAACACCTACACATATAAATTATAATGAAGTTAGTAAAAAAGTTTTATATTTTTTTTCAGGCTGATAGCAGAAATAATATATGCTTTACATGAATCTTGGATAAACAGAGTACACCTAAATACATTGACAATAACAAAAGAAATAGTAATAACTAACACGATCAGAATAACTAGTTTTTTTGTCAATCCTATCATGTTCATGTATATGATTCCATTTTAACCACGAACTTGATGCATCCAATAACATCTACAATATGTATACATAAGATACGTATAAAAATTATACAAGGTTAATACAAATAGATATGTCCAACAAAAAAAACTCATCATCAACAAAATCATAAAACTCATCATCAACGAAAACAAGAAACTGTTTGGTATTATCGCCTCTGTTTTGAAACCCTAAAAATAAAATTGTGAAGAAAAATTAAGAAATTTATAATTGTGCTTTCATATTTTATAGTTGTTAATCAAGCATACATATTCATCACTGAGGATAACATGAGATTGAAGACCATGTAGAGAAACATTAGTAATCCATTTCAGAATAATCTTAACCTTACATGCTTATTCCCTTTTAGAATTATCGACATACCACAACAAAGATAAATTTCTCTTTTAGGTTTTGTGTGTGTTTTTACTAATGAATGAGTCAACAATACAAATAGAACAAAAATGATATGAAGTGGTTGGTGTAAAATATTATTACCGATTTATGATGTTATGAAAAATCGAAGAAAAATGATATGAAGTGGTTGGTGTTTATATGTAGTTACCATGTTATATGTACATAAACCTTTAACACACCCTTTTTGTTCTTTAAAAATCACCATATCTAACTAAACCCGCCTTCAACAGTATTTTGTGAAGGATTGCATGACTAACAGATAAAATTTGAGCTTGGTTTTGTCTTTTTCTGATACAAAACAGAGCCTCCTTGCAGATTTCGAAGAAAGAATAAGTGTTTGTTAAAGTCTCATTTTTGTTATTGGTTTGAACAAGATAACCCTTAGCTTTTGTGTCATTACAAGAAAAAAAGTATTCATAGCATATGACTATAGCGTTTTTTTGTTTATGATATGGATGACTTGGTCTTGATTTTTTTATAACTTTTTTTAAACGCTATCTATATGTTCGGCAGAAAAAACTTCCGATACGTGCTTTTTCGGCTAAGTGTTTTCACGGTTATGATTAATAGAATAATGAATTTTAAAACGCTATGATAGTTTAGAGCGGGATTAACTTTTCTATCCTGGCTTAGTGAATATTTGACGAAAAAATTTAACTTCACATTTTTTTCCTCTCCCTCTCATTACCTAGATCTAATCTAACACTTCGACCCAAAAAAATAAATCTAAACATATTTTTTTACCTAACCTGGTCTCTTCCATCACCACCTTAGCTTTCTCTCTAAATCCAACCTCATTCTTTCGTCGTTGCTCACTCCACCACCATCTCCATCTTCTCCTAAAAGACACTCTCCTCGTTCTGTAATAAAAAAACGATACTTTTTGTTAAATGAGAACATCAAGGAGAGAACTTTTGTCTTTTGGGGTTATGGGTTTTCATATCTTTGTTTTAATATATCGTTTCGTTATATGTACAGTTGGAAGGATGTTGATTTTGTCCACATTTGTGTGAATTAAGGGTTTAGTTTCGTGTTTGATTTTGGTAGTGTCACAATAATTCTCCTAGTTAAGAAATTTTGCATCAATTGATCCATATATGTCGCTCTTTTGCTTTTTGTTGAAGAACATTGAATCAGAATTGCTTTCATGAGAACAAATTTGCTTTTTGTGACTAGCAATGATTGCTTTTTACAATTTTTGCAACTTTATACTGATTGAGTTGGGTCATTGTTAGACCATCTCCAATGGGACTCCATTTTCCACTCTAAAATGGAGTTTGGAGTAAATCTTCTCCAATGGGACTCCATTTTTCACTCTAAAATGGAGTAAAAAATGGGATTACTCCAAATATGGAGTAATCTCATTTTTGTTTGTTCATAACTCCATTTTCCACTCCAAAATGGTGTATGGTTGGAGTAAAACACAACTCCATTTTGGAGTAAAAAATGGAGTATCTCATTGGAGATGCCCTTACTACATACTGAATTAGGGCTCCAATAGAATCTGCGTTGATGCTGGGGTACAATTTTCTTTGATTTCTCTCGGATGTTTCTTCTTTGTGAATTATTCTTGTTTTGGCTTCTAGTTTTAATCTGAAAGAGTTGGGAATTGCTTGCAGGGAAGAAGAGGATTTAAAAGACAATGGGGGTATGTCCAGACGGGTTTTACCCGCTTGTGCTAACATATGTTTCTTCTAGAGAGATTTACGCCAAAAGGCACCTTTAAGACACTTTCTTACGCCAAAGGACACTTTGTCCACTATTCACTCTTTCAAGCTCAATATTGCCCAAACTGCCCCTTAAGTATATGGTTTTAGTTAGGAAATGTGACAGATTTAATCTGGACCATTGGATTGAAAATAATGTGTGGTTGTGATAAAAGTTAATTAAAAATATGGAAAATTTTGTTTTTTTTTTATTTTCTTCCTCTCTCTATGTTTTTTGTTTTTTCTAAAAATTAGTTTATTTATTTCACCCCTTTCGTCTTATTTTGAGTTTGTAGGTTTTTCTAAAATCGTAAATTGTATTTTTTTGTACTATAAATTATAATTTCTTTTTCTCTACATTTTGATATCCATTTTGATATATTTGAGTTAATTTTATGTCAAATCTTATAGATGTTCAAATGTTAATGTGAATAGTACAGTAAAACATTGTCCACAAATAAATGTACACATAAACGAATCGACATCAACATGGATAATAACAAATGAATTACACCTATCAGCCGTGTTATCGTCCACTGTAAAATAGGTTCACAAGCTCCTGGAACTCGTTTTGGTAAGTGTATATGTGTACATCATTAAATTATAGACATGTATACAATCGCCTTAACATAGTGAATTGAATATGATTTAAGTGATGAAACAAAAAGTATCCAAATAATCTAAAAGACATCTTTGTGTCCACCGCACATTATTCAAAATTTTAACAACAAATGATAATGAACCATTCATTGTAACATTGATATAATTTAGGGTTGTGGATTTGGTGGACATTGACATCAAACTATGATGTTGCTTAGATGATTGTCCACAGAAATTCATATTTTTGGTACACATCAGTTCCATTTTGGGTGTTAGTGAGATGTTTGTCCACATAAATTCACATTTTCTTTAAAACATACAATTTAAATGGAAAAAACAAGAAATATTCAAATATACTAAAAGATAAATATGATGTCCATCAAACGATATCCACAATTTCAGCAACATATAATATCGTTTACAATTATTCAAATGGTTGTCCACAAAAAAAATCAAGTTTGTTATAAAATTGAGATAATTTGGATTTTTTGGATATTTTTTGGTGGACATTGACACCAAACTATGATGTAATTAAATAATTGTCCACATGCATTTATATTTTCTTCAAAACTAGCAATTTAAGAGATGAAAAACAACAAGTATTCAAATATCATATCCACCGATTATAGTACACAATAAAATGAAAAAACACTAAAAACACAAGTCCACAAGCTTGATGCTCCCAACGATTTCATTTCCTTTACAAAAGTCGGGTGTCCTTGATTTAGTGTACACAATTACCTCTTTCATGCTAGTTAATTAAGATTGCAATTGCTGAATATAGTTACCTCATGTGTACACATATCATATCCACATCAAAAAAAGAAGTAAGACATGAGTAAGATAACTTGTGTACAAAATTTCACCACACATATCATATCCACCAAGCTTTAGTCGAGCAAGCCGCGCTCTGAACACCACCTCAACTGACCCAGCCGAGGAAGGAGTCCAAGCATAGACTCTAAAATCGAACAGAGTCTTAACAACACATGTCCACGACCTTGATGCATTAAAAGAAGAAACGAAACTGAAATAGGACCATTAATAACACATGTCTACAAACACTTATAACAAATGTACACAAACCATAAAACACATGTCCTAAAACAAGTGTGTACGCATAGGATCCTGTTGTCTTGTCGGATCCATCTCCTGCCCCACTACCACCATTGTCCAAAGCGATGGTCAACAAAGACATGTCCTAAAACAAATACAACTTAGTATATTTCCAATTAGCCAATCTCCAAACCACGGCATATAATTGACAAAATTCGAAAACAACACAATAATCCACTAGTTCACCGAACAAATTGGGCCAAGAAAGGTATACCTTCACAGAAACACGAACCATTTTTTATGGTTAGCTTTTTGGTTAGTTTTTTATGTCACCTGCAACATCCAACAGTACTGAACATCACCTGCAAATTTTTTTTATGGTTAGCTTTTTATGTCAATCATGAATAACAACAAAGTACTGAACATCATGCTGCATTTTTACCTTCTTTGTAGAGGATAAGTCAAGAAGCTCCTTAACTGAAGATACCAGATCTGGACATTGCGAGGAGAGACAGTGGCTGAGACGTCACTTGAACTGTCCATTGGAGATTCCTGAACCAAATTTAGGAAAAGTCTCCGACTTCCAAATGCCAATTTGAATTGATTATTGAAAAGTCTCGCCTTGAATGCAAATTCGGAATTTTCTGGGTACAATGGTGGATAGTTCTTCAGACAGAGGTGCTTACGCTGTTCGATGTTTGTCCAAAGTCAACAGATGCCATCGAGCGAGTTGAATCAAGAGAGAGAGATAAGGGAGAGGGAACGTACCTTACCCAACAACTCCACGGCCTTACTCCTTACTCGTCTTCTTCGACGCCACTCAACTCCACAACAAAAGCAAGGTTCGTCTTCAAGAGCTCCGCCGCGAGTTCGGCTTCGGCTCCGTTTCCTTCCTCGCCAACAACAACAACTCCAGAACCTTCCTCTCCTCGTCTGAGTAGTCAATCACTCGCTCCATCTCACCCATCTTACGCCTCGCCTTGGATTCGGCTCATCTCAGCTCATCGATCTCCGCCGTCAAGCTCTCGATTTTCCAGCTAATAACCAGCTCGAAAATAATCTAGTGGATCTTAGCCGATGTCCTCTTCCTCTGCCTAGTCGGTTCATTGTTCGATCGTCCACCGCCTCGATTACAAGATCTCTTTCCCCCAAAATCTCTAATCGGAGAAGAAGAGAGGACCGGACCCATATGGTACCAGAGATGAATCAAATCGGAAACTCCTTCGAATTTCTTCGATGACCTGAGAGAGAGAGACTCCGCGCCTTCGATTACACCAGACTCCGCGCCTTCGAGCCTTCGACGACGTGAGAGAGAGAGACTTCGTCGCTTCCCTTGTCGTCGATTCTCTTGCCATCGGATCTGGACGGCAAACCACCAAAGCCTCTCTCTCTCTCTCTCTCTTTCTCTCTCTTACCAACAACGAAAGATGAAAAAACCCCAAAAGAAAATAAAAAATGAATATAGTTAGCAATATTAGCAATATCTAGTTATGAACTCATGAGATAGTTATTGGGATCAATTAAAATTAAGGCTAAAAAGGTAAAATCACAGGGTCAAAGTATCATAAATCATATAAGTGTCCTTTTATGTAATAAAAGCACTTGAAGGTGCCATTTCATGTAATAAACTCTTTATGAAATTCTATCCTTCTTTGAAGGCAAAGTCAAGACATCCCATCAAACGATACAAGAAGATGCTTGCTAATATAGGAAATAAGGAGTGTCTGGACAGGTGTATGGATTGGATGAGAAGCTGGAATGAAGGTTTGAGATCATTTGAGAGCTGAAGAATTATAATAGACAGAAAGTATTGAACATTTTATTTAAAATGAAATCAAAAATATTGTGAGAAATTTCATCTTCTTCTTCCTCTTCTTCTTGATTCTCTGCAAAAGTGATAAAAATCTTTGTTTCATGAACATTGTTTCTAATTGATTGAATTGAGAGATTGTGAGTTTACTGTAACAAAGGTATCAGAGCCAATCGAACTTCGGATTCATGGCAGAAATGAGATTTCAATCACTCAACCAAGGATCTAAGTATTTTTCGTGTATGTCCTGTCATCATTGCCTCTTCGACGCCGGATCTTCAACAAGGATTTGATATTCCTTCGATAGCAGCTGCTCTAAAGAGTTTTTGGTCCACGATGAAGTCGTCACTCGTAGAGTATAGGCAAGCGATCAGCGAAGCTTGCGACAAGATGATCCATCAAAGTTTCACACTAGAATCAACGCTTCAGAAGACCGAGGACGTTTCCGCAGAGGAATCGGCGCATAAGACTGAGATTAAGCAAGGTTCAACGCAGCCTAAGCTTGGGTCACGATACCTGACTTGCACGTATCCGAAAATGGATTTACACAACCTCTAGTAATTGGAGGAACTATTTGTGTAAAGGACTGTGGTGGTTTCACGTATACACAAACCAATGACCATGGACAACATATTGTGCTCTCACCAATTCCTTCTGCTCCGGGTAAATCTGCTATAAACCATGATAAGTATTAAAGCTCTATTGGAATTGTTACGGGAAGGAAACTATTCAATAGTTTATCTCAGGCTAACCGTGTGTGGAAGCCAGGAGGAGCTTATTGTTGCAATTGATTGTGTGCGGAGACGACTGAAGTTATCAAGACATGTCCATGGAATGAGTTTACATGTTGTGTAAATGCCTTGAACATTTATGGTTTAGGAGTGGAGGTGTTCCTTGTTTACCAGAATTTGGGGTTGGATTGAAGCTAGATTTTTGGTATACAATAGAAGATATACGAATAATAACTCTTGGGAAGCTTCATTCTCAAAAAGCAGAAATGGTGGATTAAGGAGTTCGCATGGTTTCAATAGCATCATGAGAGGAATTGTTTTCTGTTGGAAATGTTATTTGCGGAGTCCATATAGGTTATGCCTTTGGTTTATCTATTGTCAAAGGCTGCTTATGGGAACAATGGGCATTTGGGGATTGTGATTGCTACTGTTCAGATATCACTTACTACAATGGCATGCAATTCCAATATTAGGCAGTTGCAGCTGGAGTTAAAAGCAGGTCCATGACTATTACTCTTACACATAATTCATCAAGGATCAAATCCTGGAATGAGAGTAATGCAACTTATTTTGTGGACCAGCTAGCGTTACAGAGAATAGTTGAACTTACTAGGATTCCTGTTTCTTGCCTCGCCGCAAAACATTCTTTCGCGTTTGAGGTTGTTTACAGGTCTGAAAAGGCACATTTCTTTGGGAATTGCTTTCCCTAGGTGTTGGACATCATTAAAAAGAAAGAATCGGGTTGAGTTGCGACAGAGAACAGAATTTGGACGAGAAATTTGATGCGGTTTTGGCGCCTGAACTTTTGGAAGACAATCTCTTCCTGCTTAATTCTCTAGATAAAACAGAAGCAGTCTCACCAATTTCTCCACCGTTTGAGCACATCCATCATTTTAGTGTTGGCATTGGTACAAATAAGCAAGAGACATGTAGTTCAATTCAAGCCAAGAGTGTTTGGGAAAATCGTGGAGTTAATTTCAGGGATTTTGTATTCCAAGCTGAAGTTACAATAGATTTTTTTTTAGCTCCATGGGAAACTAGAGGCTTTTTGGTTGTGGTTGAAGTTCCTTGGAACTGTTGATGATGACATTTAAGGAACTGTTGGGAACAGATGCTGTTGAGCATTTTCTTTTCAACCATGTGGACATGGTTGTTTAGGAAGGGAGGATTTGATATAGGAAATAAGTAAGGAGTGGATGGACACGCGTAGGGAGTGGATGAGAACCTGGAATGAAGGGTTGAGATCATTTGAGAGCTGAAGAATTAGAATTAACAGAAAGTATTGAACATTTTCTTCAAAAAAAAATAGAAAATATTGTGAGAAATTTCATCTTCTTTTTCTTTTTCCTTTTCTCTGTAACAGTTTGGATCATCTCTTGTTTTGAGAATCTGTTTCTTTTTCTTGATTCTCTACAAAGGTGATAGAAATCTTTGTTTCATGAACATTGGTTTCTAATTGAATGAATTGAGGGATTGTGAGTTGGTTGTTACACTTGCTATGATTTTCCCTCGTAATCAAGTCAACTCTTTTATACCAATCTTTTTAAAGTTTCCTTATTTTCTGGTACTGATGATCATCTAGATTGTTATGTGTTTATCTTCTTCTTTTCGTTTCTGTTTAATGATATTTGAAGGATTCTGGTTACTTCTCATGAGTCCGAAAAATGGGTAGTCTTGTTGAAGTTTTATTACTTGTTGGTTCACTATTGGCAATATGAATTTTACTTTATATTCACAATGGATATACATGTTTCTCGCATAACTATGTCGACAGGTTTTGCTACACAGGATTTTAAATTTTCAACATGTTGTGATTTGGTAGGATGCTGATCCAAATGATAGAAAAATTGGCAAGCTTTGTGAGTATGCGGCAAGGAATTCTTACGAATTCCAAAGGTGGTTGTATTTTTTTTCTATTCCTTGTTCTGTATCTGTTTGGTATAGGTCCTGTTCGTTTCGCAGTCGCTAGCGACAGCGACAGCGACTCGAAACATGTTCGTTTGGCAGTCCTTATTGTAGTCGTTAGTGACAACAACAGTCGCTATGTTGTTCGTTTAAGAGTCGCAATGTTGTTCGTTTAAGAGTCGATTGTCGCAGTGATTCCAAATTAGCGATTAAAGTCGTTGCGACTGTCGCTTAATTTTTTTTTAAAATCGCTATATAATCGCTGTTAAAATCAGCGATCGAATTATAACTCGCCAATCGCTGATCGCTGATAATTCGATCGCTGATCGCTAGCGACTGCGAAACGAACAGGGCCATACTTCTCTCAATTTTATTCTTTAAGTGTTGTAGTCTTCGCTTTTTGTTTTCTGGATTACAGAGTACCATGGAGCAAAAAATTTACAAAGAATTGTGAAATGTAAATATTGGATCAATTCAGGTCGTCTTATGCATTTACAAGAAATATCTTTCATCATATAAGGAGCAGGTGTAAGTAGTAGTTTCGTCAGGATAAACGTGGTGTGGCATTAAATCGGGTTACTTAGAACTATATATATATATTTTTTTTTTAACGTCGACTCATCTTGTTTAAGCCAAGTTTAATCCGCTGGAAGGAAGGCTCCGAAAAATTTCTTCAGTCGAGACAGTCTGGCTTATATGGGAGAATAACACGCCTCGAGCCCGGGCTTCCTTCGCTAAATAGTCAGCACGGAAGTTCTGGGCACGGGGGATAAAACGTAGATCGAAGAACTCAAAACTCTGTTTCAAAGAGAGTAATATATCCAATTCTGACAAGAATAATGGCCAATCTTCGGGATCGTCAATCATCTTTATCAATGATGAACAATCAGTCTCAAAGCGTACCCTCAAGAGCCCCTTCTCATGGAGACAGAAAGCTGCCCAGAGAAGACTATCTAACTCGGCATGTAATGCCGAGAGGCTTCTACGACATCCCTGGAGGCCGCTTACTTCTTGCCCCATACAATCTTTATAGCACCACCCTAAACCACTGATAAGGCCATGGTCAATCTATGATGCATCAACTTGACATATCAGGATTTAGGTGTCAATAAGGGGGGCGATAGGCTCTTGAAACTCTTGTGTCTCTTCACTCTCCTCTTCATTGTATTCAGCGCGGGCTAGTCTCCAGCTTTCTGCTTCAAGAGAAGCCAATTAGAGGGTGGTCCTAGGGGAAATTTTTTTCCCGTTAAAAATCTTATCATTTTTCGCTTTCCAAATAAACCATAGAATCCATGGATATATGGAGTTTTGAGACTCTGAGAGACCCAACTCTCTTGTTCTCCCAAATAGAAAATCCATATTACGGTAAATAGAGGAACTTGGGAAATTCCCTGGAACTAGTATATCATATTTTGTTTTTTTTAGTTGAACTACAGTAGATAGTAATTATTGAGTCTTCTTTCCTTGTTATGTTTTCGAGATTTATTTTTCCAGAATCCTTATAAACCAAGGAATTACGTTTTCATTTCATAACCTTTTGCTGAAAGTACGGTTTTTCTTCTTTTAGGCCTCTATTTTTGTGTAGTTTGCTAAGCATTTTCCGAACTCTTTTGGAACAAACGAAAGAGGAAGAAGTTCAGATATTGGATTGCAATACCCTTGTTGACTTTATAAGCTTACAATTTTTTTTTTTGATTCAACATGAACGCTTTTTCATCTTGAGTTGGGTCATTGTAGTACTTATACCGGATTCAACACGAATGCTTTTTGTTGTACGAAGAGAAGCAGCTTCTGAAAGAGATTAAGCACACCTTAAGGCTTGTATGTGTACTACTTCTGTTACTTTTATTATTTACAGATTATATGGATTTCTTCTAACGTGTGTTGTCTTTTTAGCAGTTAAACAGAGACAAAGCATGTTTTTAGCTCCAAGAACAAGGCAAAATCGAATAAGCAAGAAAGGATTTGGAAGCAACTAAGACGCGAGAAGAGGAAAGCTAGTAAAACTCCTTTTTGCAATTGATTTTGTATGATCTTCATTGCTTTAAGCTTATTGGTTGTTGTTTATGATTTATGACTTGACTCTTACATATAAGTAACGTATGTTTGTGTCTTTGTGACACTTAATAGAACCTATGTTTGATATTATAATGTCTCTAAGCCCATAATCGTATATATATTGTAACAAATCTAATTCTATAATTGAGAGGTGAAAACGCACCAAATTCATTCTCACGAGGTCAATGACGAGGATACCCTTAATGAAAATTTAATGAAATTGTCCCACATCGGTAGTTGGAAGAATAATTCTCTAATATATATAGGGTAAGAGACCGAGAGAGAGACCGAGAGAGCGAGAGAGAGAGAGAGCGATAGAGAGAGAGAGAGAGAGAGAGAGAGAGAGAGAGAGAGAGAGAGAGAGAGAGAGAGAGAGAGAGATAATGTCTCTTTAATTACCAGTCTATCCTTAATGAAATTTTAATGAATTGTTTCCTTTTAATTATGTTTATTTTCCTTAAAAATCGAGCCTTTTAGATTATGTTAATTTTCCTAAACTCGAGTCCTCTTGGTTATGTTAATTTTCTCTTTAAAAAAATTGTTGTATTATGGAGATAATGTCTAATTACGATGATACCCTTAATGTCTAATTCTATAATTGTTCTCTAATTCTATAATTGAGAAGTGAAAACGCACCAGATTCATTCTCACGAGGTCAATGACGAGGATACCCTTAATGAAAATTTAATGAAATTGTCCCACATCGGTAGTTGGAAGAATAATTCTCTAATATATATAGGGTAAGAGACCGAGAGAGAGAGAGACCGAGAGAGAGAAAGAGCGATTGATGTTGGGAATGTCCTGAAATCTATTGTACTTACTCTAAGGGAAAGTCGTATTGTCGAGATGAGACAATCATATGACACTAGGCAGTCATAATGCTTTGCTAGAAGCCACTTATGATCAATGAGTTTAGAACTTATTGCTAGTGTTATATGATCCTACAGGGTCACACACCTAAGCAAACTGGACGTAGTATATGAGGTTGATCATTAATGTAATGATCTGGTGAATGCATATTTGATATGCATTCAATACCGAGATTCTGGGGCAGTGTCGATCGACACACTTTCGACACAGATCGCGAATGACCAGATTAACTTCGGTTAATCGTTGGTTAATTCGGTCGTGGTATAAGTCGACATATATAAGATATATGGTCGACCTTTTACAGAACCAAACCTAATTCACAGCCACCGGAAAGGTAAGAGAAACCTCTCTAGAGATCTTATCTCTAAAGGCACTAGCATCCCTTCTGTTCAGTTTGTGTGCGTGTGGATACCAGTAGAGGCACAGCGTTTGAGGTGCTCTAGATCTCGATTACTTGCAAACCTTCCGCTGCCAATCACCAGGTAATCTCGAGATCCTGTTGATTCGATTATATGAACCCTAGATCCTAGGCTTGGAATTCAGACTAGGGCTGCCTAATGGGATTAGGAACTGCTAGAAATTCCTTCAGTGGTATCAGAGCCTTAGGGTTCTATTGAATCAGTAGCATGTTGATTTGATTAGTTGAATCTGGATCTCTGTATAGTTGATACAAGCATGCTAAAATTCGTTTTCTTGAAAGTAATCTAGTTTTAGGTTTTTTCTTGAAAACGATTAGGGCTTATCGCACTGTGTCGATCGACACCAATCCGGTGTCGGTCGACACATAAGGATAACCCGAATAAAATACAAGTTTAACCTAACTGTGACGATCGACACAAGAGTTGTCTCGGTCGACACAGACCTCGCGATCAGGATAGTCGGTTCAATTGGATTGGACCGATCATCGAGCTTGGTTTAAATTGGTTAAAACTGCTAAACGGTTTAAATCGATTAATTTGATAAGGGTAGCATCGACCGACACTAATGTAGTGTCGATCGACACTGGCTGGTTACATAAAACCGGATCAATTGGATTGATCGGTTATCGCGAATTGGTTTTGGTTAACCTTCATCGATCGACACTAAAGTAGTGTCGGTCGACACAAGGTCCGATGGTTTAGGTTATTGAACCTGAAATCACAGAACCAAACCAAGATAAATCATTTTAATTAGAAGAATTAAAACATTATAAAACTGAACGTTTTAAAGGTTCCGTTCCTCAACCAAATATCAAGAGATGCTTGATGTCTTTCCAATCTTGTCAACTGTCAAGACTCATTTCATTGTGCGATAGACTTGCAGTGCGAGATGTCCACAATTACATGAGTAAGACAGGAGGTAATCGTGTTGATGTTTTTGCAGTGCAAGGCATCAACAATTAGATGACTTAAGAGATTGGTTTACTTGACTGGGCCATCAAAATCGTTTTGGGCTCAGAGACATCAGGTGGATTGGACATGAGATGTAAATACACAACCAAGAGTTATATTAAATATAACTAGCAAGATTGTTGCTTACCTAGATAGCTGAAATTTGGGCGATAGCCAGTGGCTCACTCAAGTTTAGTGAAGAATGGGTCTTGGATCATTATATTCATTTGAGGAAACATTGTTTGAATATAATGCGAATTTTCTTAATAGTCAAGACTTCTCATTTCTTGAACATCGTAACTAAACATTTTTCCTTTCTTTGATCTCAGCTATGACTAACACTCATAATACTCCCTGCGATCCGTCCTTGAGAAGGAAAAGTTAAATGGATCGAATTTTCTCGAATGGTATCGGAACTTGAGAATTGTTCTCAAGCAGGAGAAAAGAGACTATGTCCTGAAAAATGTTCTCCCTGAAAAACCGAGAGCCAATGCTCCACATGCAGAAAGAAGTGCTTGGGATAAGCATTCTAATGATGTGGTCGATGTGAATTGCCTCATGTTGGCTACCATGAACTCGGATTTGCAGAAGCAATACGAGAACGTGGAGTCGCCAGTGGAGATGATCACTAGCCTGAAAAGTATGTTTCAGGAGCAGGCACGAACTGAGAGATACCAGACGGTTAAGTCTCTCATTGAATGCAAGCTACCAAAGGACCGTCCAGTTAGTCCTCATGTCATTAAGATGATGGATTATATTGATAACCTGGGGAAGCTGGATTGTCCCATTAGCCAAGAGTTGGCTACTAACATCATTTTGCAGTCACTGCCGTCAAGTTATGATCAGTTTGTTATGAACTATAACATGAACAACTTGACGAAGACGTTGACTGAACTGCATGGCATGCTCAAGATAGCTGAGCCTAATATCAAGAAGGGCACTCCAAATGTACTTATGGTACAAGGAGGTAAGAAGTTTAAGAAACTTGGCAAGGGTAAGGGAAAGGGCAAGGCCGTCCAGGTTGAGAACCAGGACACGCCTGCGCCGGCCTCTAAGCCCAAGCTTGGCCCATCTGAGACATAAGTGCCATTACTGTAAAGAGCTTGGGCATTGGAAGAGAAATTGCAACAAATTCTTGGAAGAGAAGAAGAAGAAGAAGAAGAAGACTTTCGAGACTTCATCTTCATGTATTTTTGTTATAGAAGTAAATGTTACTACTTCTGGTTCTACGTCTTGGGTATTGGATACCGGCTGTGGTGCTCATATTTGTACAAATATGCAGGGCCTAAGCAACAGTAGGACGTTGGAAAGGGGACAAGTGGACCTGCGCGTGGGGAATGGAGCAAGAGTTGCTGCATTAGCCGTAGGAACATTTAACTTGTCTTTACCTTCTGGTTTGGTTTTAGAACTTAATAATTGCTACTATGTACCTGCTATAAACAAAAATATTATTTCTATTCCTGTTTTGGATATGGAAGGATATCAGTTTTCAATTAAGAATAAATGTTGTTCTTTTGATTACAATGATATATTTTATGGTAGCAGCCCATTAGAGAATGAGCTTTATGTTCTAAACCAAAGCACACCAATCTATAACATTAACACCAAGAGATTCAAATCAAATGACATGAATCAGACTTTTCTATGGCATTGTCATTTGGGCCACATAAACGAGAAACGGATTCAAAAGCTCCATAGTGATGGGCTTCTGGGCTCATTTGATTATGAATCATGTGAGAAATGTGAATCCTGTTTACTGGGCAAAATGACCAAGGCCCCTTTCAATAAACAAAATGAAAGGGCCAGTGACCTATTGGGCCTTATACATACTGATGTGTGCGGCCCAATGAGCACAAGTGCCAGAGGAAATTTTCGATACTTCATTACCTTCACTGATGATTTCAGCAGGTATGGCTATGTCTATTTAATGAGACACAAGTCGGAATCTTTTGAAAGGTTCAAAGAGTTCCAAAATGAAGTACAGAATCAACTTGGCAAAAGTATTAAGGCTCTTCGATCAGATCGTGGAGGAGAATACTTAAGCCAAGAATTCAGTGATCATTTGAGAGATTGTAGAATTGTTTCGCAACTCACTCCTCCTGGAACACCACAATGGAATGGAGTGTCCGAGAGGAGGAATCGGACTTTATTCATCTCTTCCATTATCCTTTTGGGGATACGCTCTAGAAACGTCTGCGTTTACACTTAATAGGGTTCCGTCAAAATCAGTTGCAAAGACACCACATGAGATGTGGACTGGAAATGTTTCGAGTTTGTCTTTCCTAAAGATTTGGGGTTGTGAAGCTTATGTTAAGCGGTTAATTACAGATAAGCTCGAACCCAAATCTGATAAATGCCACTTCGTTGGTTATCCTAAGGAAACCAAGGCATACTACTTTTACAACCAATCCGAGAACAAAGTGTTTGTTGCTCGGAACTGCGTCTTTCACGAGAGAGAGATTCTTTCCAAGAGAAACAGTGGGAGTAAAGTACAACTCGAAGAAATTCGAGAACCACAGGAAAATGCTCAACCCGTTGAGGAAGAGCAACAGTTGGATCTACAAAGAGTTGTAGAAACCACGCCTGTGGAGCCTGAAATTCGTAGATCCGAAAGGATCCGTCACGAACCCGAGAGATATGGATTTCTCGTAACCAATTGTCATGATTTGTTGATCATTGACAGTGACGAGCCCGCGAATTTTGAAGAAGAAATGATGAGCCCTGACTCCGAAAAGTGGCTGAAAGCCGCTGAATCCGAAATGGGATCCATGTCACAGAACCAAGCATGGACTTTGGTTGATTTACCCGATGGTGCAAGACCCATTGAGTGTAAATGGATTTTCAAGAAGAAAATTGATGTGGATGGAAATATTCAGATATATAAAGCAAGGCTGGTGGCAAAATGTTTCAAACAAATTCATGGTATTGACTATGAAGAAACCTATTCCCCTGTCGCTATGCTTAAATCCATTCGGATTCTCCTAGCAACAGCCGCTCATTATGATTATGAGATATGGCAGATGGACGTGGAAACAGCTTTCCTTAATGGAATTCTGGAAGAGGATGTGTACATGACACAGCCCGAAGGTTTCATCGATCCTAATGCTGCTAGGAAGGTATGCAAGCTTCATCGATCCATTTATGGATTGAAGCAAGCATCTCGAAGTTGGAATCTTCATCTTGATGAAGCAGTCAAAAAGTTTGACTTCATCAGGAACGAAGAGGGACCGTGTATTTACAAGAAGACTAGTGGGAGCGCAGTTGCATTTCTCGTATTGTATGTAGATGACATACTTCTTCTCGGAAATAACGTTCCGTTGTTACAGTCTGTTAAGACTTGGCTCGGAAGTTGTTTTTCAATGAAAGACATGGGAGAAGCCGCGTACATTCTTGGAATAAGAATCTATAGAGATAGATTAAACAAGTTAATTGGACTGTGTCAAGATACTTATATCGATAAAGTCTTACACGGGTTTAGAATGCATGATTCCAAGAAGGGCTTCATACCAATGTCTTATGGCATTAGTCTCGGCAAGAAGCAGTGTCATGCGACACCTGCTGAGCGAAAACGCATAAGTCGGATTCCTTATGCTTCGGCATTGGGATCCATCATGTATGCCATGCTCTGTACTCGTCCAGATGTTGCTTATGCTTTAAGCATGACGAGTAGATACCAATCTGATCCAGGTGAAAGTCACTGGACAGCTGTCAAGAATATTCTGAAGTATTTGAGAAATACTAAGTATAAATTCTTGGTGTACGGAGGAAGTGATGAGCTGGTAGTAAGTGTTTACACATACGCAAGTTTTCAGACGGACAAAGACGATTTCCGATCGCAATCTGGTTACATCTTTTGTCTGAATGGCGGTGCAGTCAGCTGGAAGAGTTACAAGCAGAACACTGTAGCAGATTCCACGACTGAAGCTGAGTACCTCGCTGCTTCTGAAGAGGCAAAGGAGGCTGTTTGGATCAAGAAGTTCATCACTGAACTTGGTGTGGTTCCTAGATTTCAGAGCCAGTGGCTTTGTATTGTGACAACAATGGAGCCATTGCGCAAGCAAAGGAACCTAGATCACACCAGAAGTCCAAACACATAGAAAGGAGATATCACCTTATCCGTGATATTATTAATAGAGGAGATGTGAAGATCAGCAGAGTCCCGACGGATGAGAATGTTGCTGATCCACTGACCAAGCCTCTCCCAAGGCCTAAGCATGAGATTCATACTGCTGCTGTAGGCATTAGATTTCTTAAGATATGATCTTGTTTTCAGTGGGAGTTGTATTTGGTTTTTAGTTATGTCATGATTTTCATAAAACATAATGGTTATGTTATTTTAATGAAATTTGTTTCATCATTATTTAATTGTGTTATTAAATAACAGTCCCAAAGTAATTCATGACATTGTTATAGGTCATCAAGTACGTGACTTGATCATGAAACCCTATAAGCAATAAATGTCATAAATTATGTTGGTCCCTGGTCGAGGTTGTTGAATTGGGACATTAACAACCGTGTGAGACTAGTATGTGAGGTGACTGATGACTAAGTTTCATGGAGTCATTAATAAGAGTATTAAAGTCAATCACATAGATATGTGTTGGAGAACACATGATCGGATTTGACCCATTAATGAGAACTCTACAAGATGTTATATGAGTGTCATAAGAGTTTCTCATTACGACTATAGAGTATAGTCCTTAGACCTGAATTCATCATGATTTCTTGCATATGGATTGGTCCGTCTTGACTTTGTCAGACGTCAGCCGTAACTGGTGATTATAAAGACACTGATTAGGCGTATCATGAGATATGAAAGGGGGCATGGATGGAACAAGATGGATTTGTACCTCCTATATAACAGGAGTTAAATATCTCTGGGCCTATCAAAGATTTGATACTGGAAATGCGTGGCCGCGCTCAAAAGAGGTGATTGTTAGTCGTTTGTTTTATCAGTATAAATCAGAGTTCGATAAACATGATCTAGCTTAATAAGGATGACACAATTCTTGCCTTATGCCAGATCGAGATATAGCTACAAAGGGATTAAAGGAATAGATGATTCCAGGTCAAGTGGGAGATTGTTGGAAATGTCCTGAAATCTATTGTATTTACTCTAAGGGAAAGTCGTATTGTCGAGATGAGACAATCATATGACACTAGGCAGTCATAATGCTTTGCTAGAAGCCACTTATGATCAATGAGTTTAGAAATCATTGCTAGTGTTATATGATCTTACAGGGTCACACACCTAAGCAAACTGGACGTAGTATATGAGGTTGATCATTAATGTAATGATCTGGTGAATGCATATTGGATATGCATTCAATACCGAGATTCTAGGGTAGTGTCGATCGACACAGTAAGTGTGTCGGTCGACACAGATCGCGAATGACCCGATTAACTTCGGTTAATCGTTGGTTAATTCAGTCGTGGTATAAGTCGACATATATAAGATATATGGTCGACCTTTTACAGAACCAAACCTAATTCACAGCCACCAGAAAGGTAAGAGAAACCTCTCTAGAGATCTGATCTCTAAAGGCACTAGCATCCCTTCTGTTCAGTTTGTGTGCGTGTGGATACCAGTAGAGGCACAACGTTTGAGGTGCTCTAGATCTCGATTACTTGCAAACCTTCCGCTGCCAATCACCAGGTAATCTCGAGATCCTGTTGATTCGATTATATGAACCCTAGATCCTAGGCTTGGAATTCAGACTAGGGTTGCCTAATGGGATTAGGAACTGCTAGAAATTCCTTCAATAGAGAGAGAGAGAGCGAGAGAGAGAGAGAGAGAGAGAGAGAGAGAGAGAGAGAGAGAGAGAGAGAGAGAGAGAGAGAGAGAGAGAGAGAGAGAGAGAGAGAGAGAGAGAGAGAGAGAGAGAGAGAGAGAGAGAGAGAGAGAGAGAGAGAGAGAGAGAGAGAGAGAGAGAGAGAGAGAGAGAATGCACCCGATTCATTCTCACGAGGTTAATTACCAGTCTATCCTTAATGAATTTAATGAATTGTTTCCTTTTAATTATGTTAATTTCCTTAAAAATCGAGCATTTTAGGTTATGTTAATTTTTCTAAAATCGAGTCATCTTGGTTATGTTAATTTTCTCTTTTAAAAAAATTGTAGTATTATGGACATAATGTCTAATTATATGATTGAGAAGTAAAAACGCACCAAATTTATTTTCACGAGGTTAATGACGAGAGAGATCTAGCGAGAGAGAGAGCGAGAACTCTAGCTAGAACCGGAAGAGGAAGAAGTGGAAGAGTATGAATAGAAATGTCTGGAGAACTCTAGCTACGACCAGAAAAAGAGCTAAACTAAGTAAAATAGAAGAAGAAGAGAGAAGTGAAGAAAGAAGTGAGAATGCACCAGATTCTCACCAGGTTAATTACCAGCATACTCTTAATGAAATTTTAATAAAAAGTAAGTCCCACATGGGTAGTTAGAAAAATATTTAACTAATATATATATAAGGTAAGATAAGAAGAGAATGAATATGTATAGAGAAGACGAAGAATATATATCGGTAGTTGGAAAAATAATTATTCTAACAAAATCTTTGTCCGCACAGGGTGCGGACATTCCACCTAGTTCGTATAAAAACAATACTTAGAAACAATTACAATAATAGAAAAGTAATAGTAATATTAAAAATAACAATTCCCAAACGCTGTTAATAATGTAAATAATAGCAAAAAGACTACGCTATTAAACAATATTTAATTGTATAAACAAATACATTATAGTATAGGACAATATGATAGCAATGCAAAAAATCGCTATCTAAAGTGTTTGACCTATTATGACGGGCGATGATGCAACACTTGTTAAAATGCTATGGTACCGTTAGATAGTGTTATTAAGCTGCTAAAAAAATCTTTTTCCTGTAGTGTGTTAAACAGTCTTTTAATAAATTTTTTAGGGAATTATATAAAACGATTTAAAAAATACATTTACGAGAATTGTAAGCGTTGTTCTATCTGAAAACATCCATTTTTCTCTGTTTCTAAAATAGATATATGACTAAGTATACTTATTGTAAATATAGATGACAAAGTTGAATTAATAAATAACATAGTTTGAGCCATTAACAACATAGATAAATCTCAAATACCCAACAAAACAAATTTAAACCAAAAACGCTAAAAGAAAATTACTTAGTTTTAGCCATTAACACCATGATCATGATGAATGTTGTTAGTTGGGAATTAGTGATATGACATATACATAATTACTACCGCATATACAATCCAAATGTTGGATTGTCTCTCTAAAGAAACTCTTGTGGTTGCATCAAACTCCAAATATTGAAAATATATATTATTTGTCAAAATTATTTTCGCCTAATTTTCATCTCTTCATTACCAAATTCGTAATAAATTACCTTCCAGGTGATGTTCTTTCAAAAATTATTCTTGACGTTATTGACGGTGAACAAGGTTTACCCTATTTTATAAGGACGAAGATAACATGCAAGGCGCTCCAAAGCGTCGGAGAAAGTCAAGATTTCTACAAGTCGATTGATTTATACTAACTTAAATCTCTTTGTTTGCCCACCTCATTATAAACAAGATTTCGTCGAGAGGTATCTGCAATCCGGAAACCCTTCAGCTCTTCTCCTAGGTATGTGTTATTTTATCTACAACGACTGAATGGTTGAAGGAGAGGCAATGATCAAGAGATCGGCAGATAGCCAATGGGAGACAAGGATATACGCGTACTCCATGCTCTTGTATTTTCTTATGTAGATGGAAAAGTGTTGAACCGTAGATATGTCATTGAACATGAACTTTCCACTCGAATACGTGTGAAGATAACTAGGAAAGATAGGCGTGTATGGCCAGAAAGGACTTCTACACTGTTATTTGAGAAGGAAGCGAGTGTAGATATCAACGGGCTTTATAGCTGCATGTGTGCTCCGATAACAACTTGGAAGGCTTGGTGGGACTTTGGTTACAAGGGTTCAAACATGTGCGATACATACTTTTGGATCATAAAGTCACTATTTTACTTCAGACTCATCATGAATAATTTTGGACTTAGCCTTTTTAGGTTTCTTGAATATCCTTAATACTCCATGTGTTTCAAAGTGTTTGATGTTTCCAACAATTTTAATGTAAAACTAATTATAATTTTATTGTTTTTGACCCTTTATATTCTAAACATTGTTTTAGCGTTTGGTAGACTAATATGAACATCAATGTATCATCCTTGAGTACATTGCGACTACTTTGCTACTATTTTATGACTGAATTAACGACTATTTGTAGACTAATATGGACATAAAGATGCAGTTATGGTCTGTTTGGCTTTCTTATTACTTATTTTCAATTAGTGCTTTTATTTTGCAAATAGGCGAGATGATTAAACTGATAGGCTATTTACCTAATTTATTTTTCAACAATTGATGCAAGTAACAACGCATTTTTGTAAATCTTGAACTGCAATAAATAATGACTCGACATTATATATCATTACCAAGCGAAATAGATTCATCATGTATATATACTTACTCCAGCCGAAGATGCATGCCAACATATGCATATTAAGTAATAAATAACAGTAACATAAACATTATTTAAATTTATGGAAAACCCAAAGGTTGGATCCTCTCTACAAATAAACTTTTCCGGTTGAATTCGAAATGATATCGATCTCAAATACTCTACAATATTATTTGTTAAAATTCTCCTTTACCTATTTTCATCTTTTCTTACCAAAATCATAATGGATGACCTTCCTAGTGATGTCCTAATAAAAATCATTCTTGATGTTAGTGACGATGACCAATGTATACATTATTTGTCTCTGGCGAAGGAAACATGCAAGGCGCTGCAAAGCATCGGAGAAATCTCAGATTTCTATGTCGGTTGATCTATACTTCTCCAACATTGCTGAAATTATCTGGTTCCCACCTATGGTTATAACTAAATTCATCAACAGATGTCTGGAATCTGAAAAATCTTTATGCTATTCTCCTTAGAGGTATGTGTCTTTTTGTATATAGCGATTGTTGGGTCGACAAATCGTCAACCTCCAGCGACCAAATGATTAAAGGAGAGGCTATGATCAAGAGATCGGCAGATAGTCAATGGGAGACGGAATATACGTGTATTCCATGTTCTTGCGGGTTTTCTATGGAGATGAAGAATTTTTGAATTGTGGGTACATCATCGAGCGCTAATTTGCAACTCGAATATGTGTTAAGATTGCTTTGAGACATAGGTATGGAAGGTCAGACAGACGGTGTGCATAGTTCTATGAGAAGCGAGGAAGTTTAGATATCAACGTGCTTTATAGATGTACGTGTGCTCGGATAAAGACTTGGTTGGCTTGGTGGGACTATGGTTTCAAAGGTACAAACATGTGCGATACTTGCTTTTGGACCCTTGTGTCACTATTCTTCTTCTCAATCATGAGAGATAATTTCAGAATTTGGCCATGTTTTCTTCATGAAGATCCTTAATTAATATATGTGGTTTGTTATATGTAGTAGATTATGTTACGATCGACTTTTCAAGTATTGTATACATTATCGTTTTCAAGTACTTAATGAAATTATTTTTATTTTCAAAGCAACAAAGGGATTATCAATCTAATCAAATCGGTTGTAGTGGTGGCATAGAACTCAAGTCGGTAAATTATGGCAACCTTTAATGAAAAACATAGCAAGTTTACCAAGCATCGTAACTCTCATTTTCATGATATTTAACCATGATTAGTGTTGATTTGATGGGGATCTCAAAGAGAAACACTTCTTAATTATTTAGGCTATGTTTATATTACAAAGACACGCGCAGCGTGTAACAGCTCGTCTCTCTCTCTCTCTCTCTCTCTCTCTCTCTCTCTCTCTCTCTCTCTCTCTCTCTCTCTCTCTCTCTCTCTCTCTCTCTCTCTCTCTCTCTCTCTCTCTCTCTCTCTCTCTCTATCTGTTTTGATGCGGCGCTCGAGACTACTTATTAAAGTATGCAAGTATGATGACGTAAACATATTATTGAGACCCAAACATATTCATTTTTATAAAAAAGACAAAATTGTAGAATATATCATAGGTCGCGACTTTTACTGTCCTTCCCTAAATGGTTCATTTTCTCTATTAGGTCTTTGCGAATATAAGTAAGCTTTTTCTTCTCTAGATTTCCGACCAATAATGCGAGATTCTCTCAAACAACTATGGATGTGCAGATTTCCAGGCGAGTATCTCAGATCAACGACCATCCTCCATCTCTTTGGGATTTAAGGGTGTTGCTCATTTGTTTTTGGATATGTGTTTCTTCAAATGGTGATCCGAAATATCTCCATGATCTTGTGCGATGAACAGGTAATAACGTTATCTGTTCCATAATTTTAGACGATTTTGGTTTTTGATTGTCACATGTTTTTAACATGGAAAATAATGATTTCGATTTAGGGTATCTGGATCGAGGCAACTATGCACACTCATGAATTTGAACTATTTTGGTATTCACTATGGTTCGAGAGTCGTTGGTTTTGCCTTGAAGATGCTCAAATCGTGGTTGCACCAGATTTTATTTCCTTGACTCCTCACATATTTAAGCTCATATTCGAATCAAATACATCGTTATGTCTTAATTACGATAATCTCTCACGAGGTCATTTCATGGTGTTTCCATCGATTCCAGATATATTGGATGGGTTGGTTAATGATCCTTATCCTAGAGGTATTTTGCACTAAATATTATTTTGTGCTTGTGATTATAATGATATGCATGTTATTTGGATCTGGTCCACGCTAAATTATAATCTTTCCTAGATAGATATCATTGGTGTTGTAACACATGTTGGAAAGGTTGAGTATTGTTGGGAAGAACCTAAGTTTAAGTTTACCCTTCATCGTACAATGTGAGATATTATTTGTCTTTTATTTTGAGGATTTTTAATTATATTAGAAGCTGATTATAGCTTTAAAAGTTTATATCATATATAGCCTCCGAAGTATCCATTGTGTGTTAGTTGGGAGAGATGGGAAAGAATTGACCAAAATGTTTAGGTACGATGCAGATAAGCATGTCTTCGTAATTCTCAGATGTTTTTTCGTCAAACGACAGTCATGTAAGATGTACAAAGTCTTATGATATATATATATATATATATATATATATATATATATATATATATATATATATATATATATATGAGAATGATTGCAATGGGTAGTAATTAATTTTGTTCGTTATTGTTTATGTATTAGGTTATATTTGGCTAAAAGAACGAGAAATACTTTTAACGATCATGGATAACCAATATGAGAATTCTGACTGGGTTGAATTCGTCAACAGGTTGTGTTAGTTTTCTTGATTAGTTCATCAATTTATTATGTTTATATGCAATATATATTGCGATAATTAATACATTGTTTTTGCTTTCTTTTTAGGTTTCCTAAACCAATACCACAAGAATACAAGCCGAAAAAGCGGTGGTTACCGAAGGAAGGGCAGTACTGATAGCCAAGGAAAGCAGTGGTTACCGAAGCCACATTCAATGAAATGCGACGGTTACCAATGCATCCCTTAATGAAAAAGCGGCGGTTCACTCTCCCTGAAACACGCAAAGCAGTTATTAAGAAAAAATAATGACGTGTGGAACAAGTCTCGGAAATCGAAAGACACGTCCGTCGAAACACTTTAACCATGAAAAAATACTTCCAGGTCGACAGCATGGTCGCAACGACGAGCAGAAACCAAGCTCCAAGCATCAACCATAACGAACGCACCAGATAAGTATAAGATTCGAAAACTACAAAGATTCAGCCCTCTCAAAGATAAAAGAGCCCAAGATAAAAGAGCCCAAGAACGGGACAATGTTCATACAACACCCAAACACAAAAAACAAACTACTACAACAAAAAGACTATTCTGAGAGGTCGGACATACGAGGAGTAGTCATATCATCAACAGTCGTAGACGCCACGATCTCCCCTCTTCCGCCCTCCACTGCTCCTTCGAGAGCAGAATTACCACTAGACGAATCACGAAGCGGCAACATACGTAGGTCGTTAGGATTCAAGACATCAGGCCTCAACGCGTCAACCTCTTGCTCTAAGAGGGGTTTGTCCTTTTCAAGCTGGGCAATCAGTGCAGGAGGAACCGGCACACCACTCTGCGCAAGCAATTGATAAGCGCCAAGGATGCCGACCACTTGGTTCATCTCCAAAAGCATCAAAGAATAACGCTTCCCCTGCTCTCTCTCTCTCTCTCTCTCTCTCTCTCTCTCTCTCCCTCTCTCTCTCTCTCTCTCTCTCTCTCTCTCTCTCTCTCTCTCTCTCTCTCTCTCTCTCTCTCTCCGACCTAAGCTTTTCTAAATGATCAGAGGCCTTCTTATGCAGCGGCTCTCGCTCAATACGAAGACGCTCATCAAAAGAAACCTGGAGTTCGCTGCATCAAGAGGCCAAACGGTCGATCTCCGACCTAAAGGAATCAGCCATGCACTCGGCCTTGCGATGAAGGTCACGTTTCTCACCCTCAAGCTCGACCACCTTCTTCTTAAGGTCTGTGACCTTTTGCTTCTCCAAAGACAGAGCAGCAGCGACTCCCTCCGCCTCGTCAAGTTTCTTACAAAGCAGTTTTAGCTCGCGAGCAGAACGTCGCAGCGCGTCAACCTGCTCACTGAGAACACCCTCCGTTGACTTGCCTTCCTCTTCTCGGACTCATACAAATCCCTAAGCAGAGTAAGGATAGCAATAAACTGTGGGGAAAGAAAAAACAATCAACCCAGGCACCCGTTTACTCCCCCAAAAAAAAACAACTACAAATACGCCAGAGTAAAACACATACCATGACAAGATGATGACTTTGATCCTCCAGGAGATAGGGCTTATGCATCTCAGCAACGGAAACCATCTTCTGAGGCGCCCCTACCGCAATATTCTGGATAAGTTTGGCACACGACAACTTATCGCTCACCAAGGGATTCTTCCCCTTATGAAGAAACGAACAAGTAAAATCCCACGAATCAGGCTCGGAGCCTACCCCTAGCCCGGTGCCATCCCCCTCAAGAACACGACCACTAGCAGCAAAAGGAACACCATCAACGGGTTCAACTCGATCCGGTCTGACCGTCGGCTCGTCAACTTGAGCAGGGAAAGGAGCAAAACCCTCACCCTCAGAACGATCGACCTTGTCCCAAGACTTTGACCTGCGCCTTTTGCTACCCACTCAGCAGCGCAAACTACCAGAACTTCAGAACCAGTATTTTCCCCTTCAATAAGTAGAGCGCCTCGACCCGCGACTTCCTACTCAGAAACTATCTCCTAACCTCGCTCGGCCTCCCGACTACAGTCGACCTCCATATTCTCAATCAAAGCTCCTCTACTTTTTGAGGAAACATGCTGCTCGTCCCCCTCAACAGCAGTCGGGCTCTCCTCAAGGTCGATTACTGGAGAACCTTCCGCAGCCGAAGATGTCTCGACAGCACGATCAGACGAACGCACACCAGCTACATGACCCACCCCACCACCAGACATCCTACGCCTCTTCATAAGCAAACGAGGAGACGCCGACTCACCCGTCGGATCTGAAGAAGAAGCCGACCCACACAAAGACAAGAAAAACGAGCTCATACCCGATTCAATCTCATTGAAGCAGTCTTGGACCCTCTGATCAAAAATAGCCTTGGCATCTTTATCCTTCTTCGGAGGCAAACATATCGCATTGTGAACTTGTAACGTTTCGAAATCGCTGGATTAACTCGCAGTCCAACGGCCCGAAGTGGAGCGAACTGCAAGACAAAAAGAAAATATGAGACAATCAATATCGACAAACAAGCGCAAAAAGAAGTAACTATCTTGTCAATCAGAAGTCTTATCCGGAGGAGCGGACACGACCTTCAAATGACGACAAGGCCTAAACATCACACAGAAAGTCCTAGACGTCCCCCGATTAATCGAAATCGACGTTAACTTCTCGAAAAAGCAAGTGGATACATCAAAAACACTGTCAGTCGCCATGACCAAAACACCAAGCATGTTACGAATGGAAGCAGGGCAAATCTGAGAAATGGCCATCTTCCTCGCCTCGCAGTATTCAACCAGGATTTTGGGAAGAAGGAAAAGGAGATGACACTCGGTGAACCAACACTCATACAAGCAAACCAGCCAAGGGAGAAGCATACCAAGGTCGCTCGCACAGAGTTGGCAAACGAATCCCAAGGCCAGAGACACGAGAACAATTCCAATGGATATCATCCAGGGAAGGTTGCTCACAAACAGATGAACGAATCACTCGGGGAACAACAACCTTCTTTTCCGATGATTCTCCTTTTTTCTCCGCCGCCCTCTTTGGCCTTTTATCCCTTCCCCTTGAACTACTCATTCGGGAACAGTTGTTAGAGGCAGCCGCACTATGCCTCGAACGACCTCCCGAGTCAGCCGACCGAGCGTCCTCGCCACAAATACCTAGCTTATCACCACCATCCGGATGTCTCTCATCTCCGCATCTCCGATTCTCGTCAACATCCAAATCTAAATTCCCCCTCTCGGAAGGACAAATAGGAGAAGCAACAATGAGCGGTCGGCAGTCAAGAGATTTGTCATCGCCGAAGCACCACGAAACGGACGAGGCTTCTACCCGATGCGCAACTTGATAAAAATTTCTTCTCCTTCAATCAACCTAGATTGAACAGGGATTTCACTTGACAATTCAGGAAAATAAAAGTCGATGCTACTAGTGGAAGAATGGAAACTCAATTCTACTCGCATGCTAACAAACCCAAAAACAGATAGAAAAGCAGACATGGAGCAAAGATTGCAAAAAAAGAAAAGCGATTACCTGAGAAAGATGACGGGAACTGAAAAAACAAAAATTCGGAAGAAGGTTTTTATAGAAACTCGTAAAAAATTGTGTCGCCTGCGGTTCGCGTCTTTTCATTCCCCTAAAGCAGCGAAAGAATCCAACGCCCAAATGGCGCCGATCCACCAAATGAGCCGACCAGATTTCCGCCTGACTTAAATACTCAAAGAAATTCGCCGACTCCAACCAGAAGATTGCCGAACTGGGGGGGGAGACTAATTGTTGGATATGGGTTTAGCACCCATCCATAATAAGCTCATTGTTAATCTTACCACCTCATCAAAAACATTTTGTCCCAACGAACGAGTCCGCTAAGGAGTCAAATGGCCCAACAGAAAGTCATTTACTTGTTAGGTTTCTAGATAGTCATTTCCTTTTCTTAAAACCACTGAAAAACCCATTAAAAGTTAAGTTGAATATTTGTTCCTTTTGTTTCACGTTGACAAATAAGAAAAGTCATAAAAGTTAGTTTTCCATTCTTATAGTTTGCATTAGTTTAGATTCAAATTAAAACCAAAATGCTCATAAAAAGTGTTAGTTGAATCATGTTTTTTTGTTGTGTGCTATTGATTCTCAAGTTTCATGTGGTACTCTTGATGATTTGTTGTTTTTGTTGAGTTGTAAGTACACACAATAGTCATTAAGACATGGGAGACCAAGGAGGAATACCTCAAGATTTTGTGGCTTAACTGCTAGAAGCCACAAGAGAGGAGGTTTGGGCTTCTGTGTAACCCTCATCCAAGATTTAGGCACACGTCTAGCTCGCCTGGAGGAACCACCAATAAAAGAGGACACTAGGAATCTCAACCATATTTGAGAGAGAAGATGATGATGAGGACATGCATGAGTTAGATGATAATGATCCTCCACCAGACCGTCTACTCCAACGACATCCAAGGAGACATGATCCTCTCAAAGTAAACCGTACAAGGGAAGTATCTCCTAGATAATCAAAAAATTACATTAAGCTTGTTCATCCTAGTTTCGTTGAAAAGTATAATCCATATGCATACATGGATTGGGAGAGGCGCTTGGGGTACATCTTTGAATGATATGGCTATGGAAAGAGCAAGAAGGTTTCCCTAGAAGCTGCACAAATCACTGACAATTCTCGAGCATGGTGGGATATGAAAGTAGCTGAGAGAAGGTGGAAACGATTTGTACCAATCACAACATAGAGTGACATGAAATACCTTCTGAGCTGAGGTATAATATTGACCATTATCATAAAGACTTACAAAAGCATTTTTGCACGTTGTCACATGGAAATAGTTAATTGAATGAAGACATTGAGGAGTTATAGAAGCTGATGAACTCATTGGAACAAGAGGAGTCATAAGAAGCTTTGATGGCTCAATTCATTGATGTAATCCAAGAATGCATAGCTAGGAAAGTAGAGAGAGCTCGATACTCTGGTATATGTGAGCTATTGCACTTGGCTATTCAGGTGGAGCAGGATATCAAATGCACGACTAATATGATCAACCGAGGCTGAAACAATCAGCCATGGGCTTCAAGCAGTAGCAAGCATGTTGATAAATGGAACACATTGGAGTTTGACTCATTATTTAATGGAAAAATCAATGAGCCAGACAAGAATCAAAGGCCAGAGTGATATATCATGTTTTTTAGGGTTTTTAACCATGGTATATGTCTTTGTTATTGAGTCTTTTAGTGTGTTTTGGAGTCCTTTCATGTGTTTTACAGGTCTAGGTACGTTTGGAGCATATTTGGACATTATGGCGCATTCTGGAGCCATTTGGAGCATTTGTTCGAGAAGAAGAAATGAGAGTCGATATCAGAGACTTGCATCGATCAACACATCTTAGGCGTCAATCGACACAAGATGCAGATCAGCAATTCTCTCCGGATTAATGAATACTTTGGAAAATGCAGCTTGGCCCAGAAATTTCTCATAATTACAAAGAAGTCCAAAACGTGTTTAGCTATTATATTAAGGGTTTTAAGCTATTTTTTAGGCTACGCTTTTCATAAGTTTTATTGTATTAGAGATTGAGAGATTTTGGGGCTGGTCTTGTACTCGACGAAGAAGAGATTTTGAACCCCTATTTCTTTACTTCTTTTCTTATATTCAGTATTCTATTCATCATGTATTTTGTTTCATTTGCCATGTCTAAGTATTTTACTAGTTAGGTTTAAAGATTATCATTAAGGGATTTCATGGAATTATAGGTTGATTAATTAATTGGGATGCATACTTTCTAGTTCTTCATCTAGGGTTGTTCTTAATGCTAAATCTGAATTGGCCATTTAGATTATTGATGTTAGGTTGATTTCCCCAACGACAGTTGGTTTAACTGGAAAGAACCTAGATGAGCAATTGAACTATTCGCAAAGAAATTTGGCTTAAGAAAATTGTGAACGAAAGAACCTGAGATTAATGCATGTTTAGGATCTCTAGAACTCGCAACGAAAGTTGGTTTTCTAGGTTGCTGGATATAGATAATACTCGCAACGAAAGTTGGTTTCTTATGCTTCTGTGATTCTAGTTCTAGAACAATTCTTAATTAGATCCCAATTGATTGATTAGTCTATATTCCTGATTTCCTGAGAACTCCCTTGACCTGACGCTTCACTTGCTTGCTTACAAACCATTTGATTTACTTTCCTTCTTACTCTCTGCTTTGTCTAGCTTAATTCGACATTTTATAATCTATTGTAAGATTCTTGAGTCTCTGTGGATTCGACCCCACAAGTCACGTCTGTGCACTTGCAGTGTAACTCTAGGGATTAAACTCTGAGTATATCACAGAGCAAGGTAAGTACTGATAGGGTCAGGTTTTAATCCTATATCTAATTGCATGTGCACAGTTCAGTGGTTGTAGTATATAGGTATCGAATCCACAGGGACTCTGGTATTCAATAGCTCAAGAACAGGAAATTAAACTAGGAAGAAAGCAATGTGATTGAATTAAAAGGAATGCGAGAAAGTAAACAGAAAGCAGAGATTATTGGTTGTGAAAACAAGTTATTAAGAGCGCTAAGTCTAGGGCGTTCTCAGGAAATCAGACAAGCAGACAGTTCATTCAGCAAGGATCTAATTAAGCACAGTTCTAGAACTCAAAACACAGATATAGAATTAACCAAATTACTTTGCGATAATTCTCTAAGTCTAAGTGCAGCAAACCAAACTTTCGTTTGCGAGAACTAACAGATTAAACTAGCATTAATTCCAAGTTTGATATGTTCACAATTATCCTAAACCAAACTTTCATTTGCGAGAAGTTTAATTGCTCAACCTAATTAGTTCAAATTCCTAAACCACACTTCCGTGTCGTATTTAGCAACCTAAGTTCTAGATTCTAATTGATCAGTTTAGAACTAGCTTTAAGCACAATTAGATTGAAGAAAAGATATAGTTATGAATCCTTAACTGAATTAAACAAGTCTAGTAAGTCATGAAATCCTATGTGAGAAACCCTAAACCTAACAAGGAATCTACTCAGACATAGATAATGAAAACATAATCATATGAAGAATAAATTGCATAAAAGATAAAGAATTAAAGGGGTTCGAAATCTTCTCCAAATACAGATGAAGTAAATGTTCAGATCAGCCCCAAAAGCTCTAAAAATCCTCTGCTCTTAATTATGAAAGCGTAAGTAATTAAAACACCAAAAACTTAATTATATAGGTCTAATCTCGGCCAGGGGCTTCTTTGTAAATATCAGGAACTTCTGGATCAGAGTGCAATATCTTGACTCTTCATAAACCGCCGAGTTTCGGCCCATCTCGCTGGTGCAACGATCGGTGCTAGAGTGCATCGATCGACGCATTACTCTGTTTCGGACAGTGAACTCTATCTCTCGGCCAAACACTCCAAAAATCTCCAAAAAGTGCCATAATCACCAAATATGCTCCAAACCTGATTATTCCTGTAAAAGACTCTAAAAGAACACAAAAAGACACTAAAACACACTTATATCATGGTCTAAAACTAGTAAAAACCATGATATATCAACTCCCCCACACTTAGCCTTTGCTTGCCCTCAAGCAAAACAGAGAACTAAAGCTTGGTGAAAAGGTTTGAAAACTCTTCAGAAACACATTTCATCCTAGAAGCTACAATACTCAGATTCCCCTTAGTAAACCACTGAAAGAATCAATCACAGGATATCAAGACCAACATGTACTTCCCCCACACTTAGCAACTGTCCTAAGTAAACTCCACAATCACATTCAAGCATTCAAATTCTCCCTACTGACTTCTGCAAGTATTTAAGTGCGGTCTCACCTAAGGAGTATCGATCAAAGGGCACATGGATTCTTACCTTATCAGCTCTAGACCACCATACTATCTTTCTCTAGTCCCTTTCTTTTCTTTCCCTTCCTTAACAACTGATTTTTCCCACATTGGGTATCATTTTTTTTTTATTAGTGTTCTTCCCGTTATGGGGTGTACTTTGGACACATTCCATGGATGCATAAGGGATAATAGTGTTTGCTACTATTCTCATGACCACTTCGGAGTTACTAACTCATCCTCAGTTTATACTCTTTTTTTTTTTTTTTACTTTATAGAAGGGGAGAAGGGAACTAAATAGGATAGGTTGACAGGCTGTGTCAGAACTAACAAGGGAATCCGACACAAAGTATACCAAGCCCTTAGGTGAGAAATCTAAGTCAGTATTAAATTGAAGTCAGTAAAAGGATCCTCTGATACCAGAAGTGATATGGGTGTTCCCAGTAGGTTGATCTGTGTCTGGGTTTTCTAATAGTCAGAGATAGATCCTGCAACTTCATCCCAATGGTTACTTAAGTTCCTCCAAGTCTTGTAAATCTTCTCAGAAAATCATAGTTTCTTACTTAAACAATTTTGACTCAATAAAACAAAAAATTTTGAAAAATGGACTGACTCTTAAGAAAACAGAAAGATAAGCGTCAGTAGCACCTCCCCCACACTTAAGACACACTGTCCCCAGTAGTGTCAAGCGAAAGATCGGTAAAAAATAAAAATAGATAAAAGGTGAGATTATGTCTGTCGGGTTTTTACCTCTGTCGCACAGGCATCGATCGTTGCACCAAGTGCATCGACCGTTGCACCAAGTGCATCGACCGTTGCACTAAGTGCATCGACCGTTGCTTGGCAATTTTTCGTGTATGGTCGATCGTTGCCCAGGACCGCAACGATCGCTGCAATGCGATTCCGATCGTGTTGTGACGATCGACACAGAAGTGCGTCGATCGACGCACTGCGAATTTATCCGAGACCTGCAATCATAAACTCACCAAAAACAAGAACAAACGTAAAATCCTAACAAAACACCAAAAATTAAGTAGAAAAACACCAGTACCTAATGGTGGGTTGCCTCCCACCCAGCGCTTGTTTAAGGTCAATAGCTTGACCGGACGGACAAGAATTTTCAGGCACCAGGAGATCCCAACAGAGACTTTTTCTGTCTCTGTTCAAGTCTCCTCATCCAAGGTGGCGAGTAGGCTGTTGCAGAATGCTCATGTCCAAGAAAAGATGGAGTAAAATGTGCTCCAGGATCTATAATCACAGTGTCATCCGGCTGTTCATCATCTGCATCCCTTATGGTGAATGTCTGCCCATCTATCAGTGGTCTTCGCAGCTTATCCATCTCATAACGCAGCGGCTCATCTCCCAGATGGAGGTCAATCAGGCTGTTCCTAACATCAATCACTGCTCCTGCTGTAGCCAAAAATGGTCTTCCAAGTAGCAATGCTTCATCCGGGTCACAGTCATATTTCAGCACTAGGAAGTCTGTTGGAACTAAGTAGTTTCCAACTCTCACCGGGATGTCCATAAGGAGTCCTTCAGGAACTCGTATAGACTGATCAGCTAGGACAAGAGAGGTCCTAGTAGGAGTAAAATCTAGCATACCCAGCTTCTCTGCCACAGAGTATGGCATCAAACTTCCAGCAGCTCCTAAATCACACAGAGAGCGCCTAAAACTATCCTCGAAGATTGAACAATTAAGCACAAAGACTCCAGGATCAGGCAGCTTCTTCGGGATCTTGGTCAGCAGAACATCACTAATATGCTGAGGAACTATAATCACCCAGTCTCTCAGCTCTTCATCTAGAGGCAGCATCTTGTTCAAATACCTCTGCACACATGGATAATAAGGTGGATCATCAGAAGATGGAATTTCTTCCAATTCTTCACCAATCTCCTCTAGCTTCTTAAGCTCTTCAATTTCCTGTTTAATCACTTCAGACACTGAGGAGTGTTGTCTAACAATCTGCGCATAAATCTCCTGTTGAGAAATCTCAGAGGCTCCAGAGAATAAGCCATCAAGCTCTAAATCTGCATCAATACCATCATCACTCAGCGAATCTGTCTGTTCACGACGTGCATCGATCGACACTAGTTGTGTGTCGATCGTTGCAACACTGCAATTTCCACCCGAGAGTTTTTCACCAAAATCCGGGATTTCTTCTTCCTTCACCAATTCAGCTGTACTTAGCTCAAATTTTTCACCTAGGTGAGATCCATCATTAATGTACACATACCAGGCCTTAATATGAGTGTCTGCTAGTCCTTTTCCCTTTATTGAGCTGGAAATCTGGTTCACCTGAGTATCCAACTGCTTCATGTGAGTGTTCAGGGACTCAAACTTCCCATTGAGGTCTTCATAGACAGCATCCAACTTTTTGTTGCAGTCCACAGAAATCTTGGTCTGACTCTCCATTAGTTGTTCCATCATAGCTTCCATTCTACTCTCATGAGCTGTAGGTGCAGGAGGAGTCTGATAAGATGAAGATCCATAGGTTCTCTGAGTACCTTGTCCAAAGGTCTTCTGAAAACCACTAGTCTGTCCAGAATTAGATGAATTGCTGTTGAAAGCACTTTTCTGTCCTCCATTGAAGAATCTGTTTCCCTGTTGATTACCAAATCTATTACCTTGGAATCCAGAACCTCCTATGTAATTCACATCTTCTTCCTGAGTGTCCTCCTCAGTTTGAATTACCTCTACATCTTGGGCAAAGTGGACAGCTTTCTTACCTGCTAGGAGATTGCAAACTGTGTCCAGCCTAGATTTAATATCAGCTATGTCAGAATTCTCTACACTTCCACCAGATTTCTTCCTCCTCTCATCCATAGTCTTGCAACTGTTGCTGCCTATTTGGTTCTCAATCAACTGCTTAGCTTGCGTAGGAGTTCTGGTGTTGAAGTTAGCATTACTAAAGTTATCCAGTGCAGACTGATATGGAAGATCTATGCCTCTGAAGAAAATACCAATCAACCGAACCTCAGTGAATCCATGGTGTGGGCAGTCACGCTGATACTGCTTAAATCTCATCCAGGCAGTCTTTAAAGGCTCCACAGCTCCTTGGGAAAAGGTGAGTATGTCCTGTCTGGACTGGTCTGAGCGCGCATCATCATAGAAGTGATGTAGGAACTCACTCTTCAGGGCTGCCCAAGTAGTATACTGAGCAGGTGCCAGCTGCTTTAGCCATGCACTAGCGTCTCCAGCAAGACTGTGCGGAAAGAGCTTAAGGAACAGATAATCCGGGCAGACTCCATCATACTTCATGCCAGTGACTATGTCCTCAAACGAATCAATGTGATCCATAGGCTACTCCGTTGGGTAACCATGAAATGCATTCTGTCTCATCAGCGAGTAGTAGATGGTTTTGATCTCAAAATCATTTCTCTCAAAAGCAGGAAGCACTAGAGCTGACCAGTTTGCATGGTACTCATCCGGTCTGTTGTAGTCAGCTAAAGTCCTCTCACGTACAACCATCTCTCTACCTTGGGCCTATCCTCGACCCTGGTTCTGCTCCTGTTGCTGTTGCTCAGGAGGATCATGGATGACATTCCCTTCAGCATCAACCCTTTGAAAAGCAGCATTGTATGGGTTATTATCTCGGTCCCTCAGAGTACCTTGAGCATCGCGTTCTAGAATCAAACGTTCTCGCACCATCCTTTCTCTTCTTTCTCTTCTGTTGGTTCTCTCTAGACGTCCAAGTTCTTCAAGTCCGAGATTAACTAAGCTCGAGTTCGGATTACTTCTAGTTTTCTGCGTCTGCATAAACTGTCTGTAATCGTCCAGCAACGATCGATGCTATCAGTGCAACGATCTGTTCAATCTCAGAATCGCCTAGTGACGATCGGTGCAAGGGTGCAACGATCAACGCAGTGCGAAATCGGTACCTGCGACAGAGAGAAAACAGAGAAAATTAGTAACTAAAAAAAAAAACAAAAACAAAAACGAAAAAAAAACGAAAAATCCTAGTAAAACCCTAGGTTCTAAACTATCGAAGACTCTAAGAGTCCCCGGCAACGGCGCCAAAAACTTGATAGGGTCAGGTTTTAATCCTATATCTAACTGCAAGTGCACATTTCAGTGGTTGTAGTATATAGGTATCGAATCCACATGTACTCTCGTATTCAATAGCTCAAGAACAGGAAATTAAACTAGGAAGAAAGCAATGTGATTGAATTAAAAGCAATGCGAGAAAGTAAACAGAAAGCAGAGATTATTGGTTGTGAAAACAAGTTATTAAGAGCGCTAAGTCTAGGGCGTTCTCAGGAAATCAGACAAGCAGACAGTTCATTCAGAAAGGATCTAATTAAGCACAGTTTTAGAACTCAAAACACAGATATAGAATTAACCAAATTCCTTTGCGATAATTCTCTAAGTCTAAGTGCAGCAAACCAAACTTTCGTTTGCGAGAACTAACAGATTAAACTAGCATTAATTCCAAGTTTGATATGTTCACAATTATCCTAAACCAAACTTTCGTTTGCGAGAAGTTTAATTGCTCAACCTAATTAGTTCAGATTCCTAAACCACACTTCCGTGTCGTATTTAGCAACCTAAGACCTAGATTCTAATTGATCAGGTTAGAACTAGCTTTAAGCACAATTAGATTGAAGAACAGATATAGTTATGAATCCTTAACTGAATTAAACAAGTCTAGCAAGTCATGAAATCCTATGTGAGAAACCCTAAACCTAACAAGGAATCTACTCAGACATAGATAATGAAAACATAATCATATGAAGAATAAATTGCATAAAAGATAAAGAATTAAAGGGGTTCGAAATCTTCTCCAAATACAGATGAAGTAAAGGTTCAGATCAGCCCCAAAAGCTCTAAAAATCCTCTGCTCTTAATTATGAAAGCGTAAGTAATTAAAACACCAAAAACTTAATTATATAGGTCTAATCTCGGCCAGGGGCTTCTTTGTAAATATCAGGAACTTCTGGATCAGAGTGCAATATCTTGACTCTTCATAAACCGCCGAGTTTCGGCCCATCTCGCTGGTGCAACGATCGGTGCTAGATTGCATCGATCGACGCATTACTCTGTTTCAGACAGTGAACTCTATCTCTCGGCCAAACACTCCAAAAATCTCCAAAAAGTGCCATAATCACCAAATATGCTCCAAACCTGATTATTCCTGTAAAAGACTCTAAAAGAACACAAAAAGACACTAAAACACACTTATATCATGGTCTAAAACTAGTAAAAACCATGATATATCAAGTACCCTAACACCCAAAGAAGTAGGGACATTACCTGTTTTGAATGTCGAGTAAGAAGGAACATGGCAAGAGAATTCCGAAACAACCAAGTAACGATCCTAATGACAAAGAAATTGACATTTAGTACCCTGTTGTTGGAGACCTTTTGGTACCAGACGTGTGCTATGTGATGTGGTCCTCTAGAAGATAAGGATCAAACGGAGAACCTCTTTCACACTAATTTTCCCATTAAGAACAAGGTATGTAATTTGGTAATAGATGGTGGTTCTTGCACTATCATGGCTAGCAAGTTTATGGTAGAAAAGTTAGGGCTTGAAAGGACCAAGCATCCAAAGCCATACAAGTTTCAATATTTGGATGAGAGGTTAGAACTTAAGGTTATAGAGCAAGTGGTAGTACCTTTCAGCGTGGGTAAATACCAAGACGAGATCATTTTTGTGGCCCCAATGCATGCAGGTCGTCTACTGCTTGGGAGGCCATGGAATTTAATAGATCCACCAACCACAATGGATGTACCAACCAGTACTCATTCACCTAAAAGGATTGCAAGTACAATCTTGCACCTCTAATCCTATTTGAGGTTCATGCGCTACAATCTATATAGAACAAGGAGTCCAAGGTAAGTAATACTAGCCTTTATCTTAGTTCAAGCTAAGTATCTAAAACCATACTGCCAAGGGCACTGTGCTGCTAATGGTTTTCAAAGAATCTCTAATTACATGATATCAAGAAATCAAGCTTCCTAGTGAATTTCAAGTTGTTTTAGACAATTTCCTTGATGTATTTCTAGATGATATTCCAACTGGTCTTCCTCCCATCAGAGGCATCGAGCATTGATAGGTCAAGAATTAATCCCTATACTAAACTGTAAGTGTACAGCAATGTCAAAGTAGTATATAGGGTTATCGAATCCACAGGGACACTTGGTCTCAAGAGAATCAAACCGTAGGGAATGAATACTAGAAATAAGCAATGTGATTGTATTGAAAGTAGTGCAAGAAAGTAAATCAGTAGCAGAGATTATCGGTTGTGAAAGCAAGTAATTAAAAGCGTCAAACCTAGGGTATTCTCAGGAAATCAGACTAGCAGACAGTTCATTCAGCAAGGATCTAATTAAGCGCAGTTCTAGAACTCAAAACACAGATATAGAATTAACCAAATTCCTTTGCGATAATTCTCTAAGTCTAAGTGCAGCAAACCAAACTTCCGTTTGCGAGAACTAACAGATTAAACTAGCAATAAGTTCGAGTTTGATATGTTCACAATTATCCTAAACCAAACTTTCGTTTGCGCAAAGTTTAATTGCCCAATTTAATTAGTTCTGGTTCCTAAACCCCACTTCCGTGACGTATTTAGCAACCTAAGATCTAGATTCTAATTGATCAGGTTAGAACTAGCTTTAAGCACAATTAAATTGAAGAACAGATTATAGTTTGAATCCTTAACTGAAATTGAACAAGTCTAGCAAGTCATGAAATCCTATGTGAGAAACCCTAAGTCTAACTAGGAATCTACTCAGACATAGATAATGAAAACATGATCATATGATAAGTAAATTGCATAAAAGAATAAGAGTAAAAGGGGTTCGAAATCTTCTCCAAATACAGATGATGAATCAGGTTCAGATCAGCCCCAAAAGCTCTAAAAAATCCTCTGCTCTTAATTATAAAGTCTATGGTAAAAAGTATAAAGCGTCTCTAATAAAAACTCTAAAAACTCTATTATATAGGCATAATCTCGGCCAAGGGCTTCTTTGTAAATATCAGGAACTTCTGGATCAAAGTGCAATATCTTGATTCTTCTAAACCGCCGAGTTTTTGGCCCATCTTGCTGGTGCAACGATCGTTGCTAGAGTGCAACGATCGACACCTTTCTCTGTTTCGGACAGTGAACTCTATCTCTCGGCCAATCACTCCAAAAATCTCCAAAATGCTCCATAATCTCCAATTTAGCTCCCAACCTGATTATACCTGTAAAAGACTCTAAAATAACACAAAAGACACTAAAAACATACTTATATCATGGCCTAAAACTAGTAAAAACCATGATATATCAATTCCCCCACACTTAGCCTTTGCTTGCCCTCAAGCAAAACATAGAACTAAAACATGGTGAAGAGGTTTGAAAACTCTTCAGAAACTCATTTCATCTTAGAAGCTACAATACTCAGATTCCCCTTAGTAAACCACTGAAAGAATCAATCACAGGATATCAAGACCAACATGTACTTCCCCCACACTTAGCAACTGTCCTAGGTAAACTCCACAATCACATTCAAGCATTCAAATTCTCCCTACTGACTTCTGCAAGTATTTAAGTGCGGTCTCACCTAAGGAGTATCGATCTAAAGGCACATGGATTCTTACCTAATCAGCTCTAGACCACCATACTATCTTTCTCTAATCCCTTTCTTCTCTTTCCCTTCTTTAACAACTGATTTTTCCCCACTGGATATCATTTTATTTTATTTTATCAGTGTTCTTCCCGTTATGGGGTGTACTTTGGACACATTCCATGGATCACATGAGAGAAAATAGTGTTTGCTACCATTCTCATGACCACTTCGGAGTTACTAACTCATCCTCAGTTTATTATCTTTTTTTTTTTTTTTACTTTATAGAAGGGGAGAAGGGGACTAAATAGGACAGGTTTACAGGCTGTGTCAGAACTAACAGGGAATCCGACATAAAGTATACCAAGCCCTTAGGTGAGAAAATCTAAGTCAGTATTAGGGGTGAAGTCAGTAAAAGGATCCTCTGATACCTGAAGTGATATGGGTGTTCCCAGTAGGTTGATCTGTGATGGGGTTTTCTAATAGTCAGAGATAGATCCTGCAACTTCATCTCAATGGTTACTTAAGTTCCTGCAAGTTTTGTAAATCTCCTCCGAAAATCATAGTTTCTTACTTAAACAATTTTGACTCAATAAAACAAAAAATTTTGAAAAACGGACTGACTCTTAAGAAAACAGAAAGATAAACGTCAGTAGCACCTCCCCCACACTTAAGACACACTGTCCCCAGTAGTGTCCAGCGAAGGATCGGTAAAAAGAAAATAAAAAAAATTGAAAAGGTGAGTTTATGTCTGTCGGGTTACCTCTGTCGCACAGCATCGATCGGTGCATTAGATGCATCGACCGTTACTTGGCGACTTTCGTGTATGGTCGATCGTTGCTCAGGACCGCAACGATCGCTGCAATGCGATTCATTTCGTGTTGTGACGATCGATGCAGAAATGCATCGATCGCTGCACTGCGATTTAATCCGAGACCTGCAAACATGACTGCACCAGAAACAAAAACAAACGTAAAATCCTAACAAAAATACCAAAAATTAAAAATAAAAACACCAGTACCTAATGGTGGGTTGCCTCCCACCCAGCGCTTGTTTAAGGTCAATAGCTTGACCGGACGCGCAAGGTTTTTCAGGCTCCGGAAGATCCTGACAGAGACTTTTTCTGTCTCTGTTCAAGTCTCCTCATCCATGGCGGAGAATAGGCTGTTGCAGAATGCTTCAGTCCAAGAAAAGATGGAGTAAAATGCGCTCCAGGATCTATTATCACGGTCTCATTCAGCTGCTCATCATCTGCTTCCAAGATCTTGAAAGTCTGTCCATCTATCAGTGGCTTCCGCAGCTTCTCCATCTCATACCGCAGTGTCTCATCTCCCAGGTGGAGGTCTATTAGACTCTGTCTAACATCAATCACAGCTCCTGCTGTAGCCAAGAATGGTCTCCCAAGCAATAAAGCTTCATCCGGATCGCAGGCATATTTCAGCACAAGGAAGTCCGTTGGAACTAAGTAGTTTCCAACTCTTACCGGAATATCCATAAGGAGTCCTTCAGGAACTCGTATGGACTGATCAGCTAGGATAAGACGTGTCCTAGTAGGAGCAAAATCCAACATACCCAGCTTCTCAGCCACAGAGTAGGGCATTATGCTCCCAGCAGCTCCTAAATCACACAGAGAACGCCTAAAACTATCTTCAAAGATAGAACAATCAAGTACAAAGACTCCAGGATCAGGCAATTTCTTTGGGACCTTAGTTAACAGAACATCACTAATATGCTGAGGAACTACTATCACCCATTCTCTCAGCTCTTCATCTAATGGCAACATCTTCTTCAAATATTTCTGAACACATGGATGATAAGGTGGATCATCAGATGATGGAATTTCTTCCAAGTCTTCACCACTCTTTTCTAGCCTTTTCAGCTCTTCAATCTCTTGTTTAATCACTTCAGACACCTTGGGACTGTGCCAAATAGCTCGTGCATAAACATCTTCTGGAGTGATTTCAGATGTATCAGGGAATAGGCGGGCTAGCTCTGCATCAATCTCATTTTCATCCCACGGATTCTCTGCTTGTTCACGACCTGCATCGATCGATGCCAGATGTGTATCGATCGTTGCATCGCGATCATCACAACTTCCACCCGAGAGTTTTTCACAGAAATCCGAAAATTCTTCCTCAGTCACCAACTCAGCTGTACTTAGCTCAAATTTCTCCCCTAGATAAGATCCATCATTAATCATTACAGAACAGGCCTTAATATGAGTGTCAACTCCTTTTCCTTTCAGTGAGCTGGACATCTGATTCACCTGAGTGTCCAACTGCTTCATGTGAGTGCTCAATGTCTCAAACTTCCCATTGAGGTCCTTATAGACAGCGTCCAGCTTCTTGTTGTTGTCTACAGAAAGCTTGGTTTGACTTTCCATCAGTTGTTCCATCATAGCTTCCATTTTGCTCTCATGGGCTGTAGGTGCAGGAGTAGTCTGATAGGATGTAGATCCATAGGTTCTCTGAGTACCTTGTCCATAGGTCTTCTGAAAACCACCATTCTGTCCTCCATTTGAGAATCTGTTCCCCTGTTGATTGTTAAATCTATTACCTTGGAAACCGGAACCTCCTATGAAATTCACTTCTTCTTCCTGAGTGTCCACCTCAGTTTGAATCACCTCCACATCTTGGGCAAAGTGGACAGCTTTCTTATTTGTCAGAAGATCGTAGACTGTGTCCAATCTGGATCTTATGTTAGCTATATCAGAATTCTCTACGGTTCCACCAGATCTCTTCCTCCTTTCATCCATTGTTTTGCAACTATTGCTGCCAATCAGGTTCTCTATCAACCGTTTAGCTTGTGTAGGAGTTCTGGTGCTGAAATTAGCATCACTGGAATTATCCAGAGCAGTCTGATAAGGGAGATCTATGCCTCTGAAGAAAATACCTATCAGCTGTACTTCTGTGAATCCATGGTGTGGACAATCACGCTGATATTTCTTAAATCTCATCCATGCAGTTGTCAAAGGCTCTACAGCTCCTTGGGAAAAAGTGAGTATGTCCTGTCTGGACTGATCTGAGCGCGCAGCATCGTAGAAGTGGCGCAGGAACTCACTCTTTAAGGCTGTCCAAGTAGTATACTGACCAGGTGCCAGTTGTCTCAGCCATGCACTAGCGTCTCCAGCAAGACTGTGCGGAAATAGCTTAAGGAACAGATAGTCCGGGCATACTCCTTCATACTTCATGCCAGTGACTATGTCCTCAAACTTGTCAATGTGATCCATAGGCTGCTCTGATTGAAGACCATGAAAAGCAATCTGCCTCATCAGTTGGTAGTAGATAGTTTTTACCTCAAAATCATTCCTCTCGAAAGCAGGAAGCACTAGAGCTGCTCGGTTTGCATGAAACTCATCAGGTCTATTGTAGTCAGCTAGTGTCCTCTCATGAACTACCATCTCTCTACCTTGAGCTTGATCTTGCGGTTGTTGCTCAGGTTCAGGGGGGTCAGGGATTACATTTCCTTCAGCATCAACCCGATGCCCAGCAGCATTGTACGGGTTGTTATCTTGGTCCCTCAGGGTACCTTCAGCATCTGGTATCAAGATTAGACGTTCTCGAACCATTCTCTCTCTCTTTTCTCTTCTGATAGTCCTCTCAAGACGTCCAAGTTCCTCTAGGTTGAGATTAACTAAGCTCGAGTTCGGATTACTTCGAGTGTTCTGCGTTGGCATAAACTGTCTGTAATCGTCCAGCAACGATCGATGCTATCAGTGCAACGATCGATTCAATCTCAAATCGCTCAGTAACGATCGATGCAAAGGGTGCAACGATCGACGCAAGGCGAATTTCGTACCTGCGACAGAGAGAAACAGAGAAAAGATCAGCAAAAATAAAATAAAATAAAATAAAATACGAAAAACAAAAACGAAAAACGAAAAATTTCTAGTAAAACCCTAAGTTCGGTCCTATCGAAGACTCAAAGAGTCCCCGGCAACGGCGCCAAAAACTTGATAGGTCAAGAATTAATCCCTATACTAAACTGCAAGTGTACAGCAATGTCAAAGTAGTATATAGGGTTATCGAATCCACAGGGACACTTGGTCTCAAGAGAATCAAACCGTAGGGAATGAATACTAGAAATAAGCAATGTGATTGTATTGAAAGTAGTGCAAGAAAGTAAATCAGTAGCAGAGATTATCGGTTGTGAAAGCAAGTAATTAAAAGCGTCAAACCTAGGGTATTCTCAGGAAATCAGACTAGCAGACAGTTCATTCAGCAAGGATCTAATTAAGCGCAGTTCTAGAACTCAAAACACAGATATAGAATTAACCAAATTCCTTTGCGATAATTCTCTAAGTCTAAGTGCAGCAAACCAAACTTCCGTTTGCGAGAACTAACAGATTAAACTAGCAATAAGTTCGAGTTTGATATGTTCACAATTATCCTAAACCAAACTTTCGTTTGCGCAAAGTTTAATTGCCCAATTTAATTAGTTCTGGTTCCTAAACCCCACTTCCGTGACGTATTTAGCAACCTAAGATCTAGATTCTAATTGATCAGGTTAGAACTAGCTTTAAGCACAATTAAATTGAAGAACAGATTATAGTTTGAATCCTTAACTGAAATTGAACAAGTCTAGCAAGTCATGAAATCCTATGTGAGAAACCCTAAGTCTAACTAGGAATCTACTCAGACATAGATAATGAAAACATGATCATATGATAAGTAAATTGCATAAAAGAATAAGAGTAAAAGGGGTTCGAAATCTTCTCCAAATACAGATGATGAATCAGGTTCAGATCAGCCCCAAAAGCTCTAAAAAATCCTCTGCTCTTAATTATAAAGTCTATGGTAAAAAGTATAAAGCGTCTCTAATAAAAACTCTAAAAACTCTATTATATAGGCATAATCTCGGCCAAGGGCTTATTTGTAAATATCAGGAACTTCTGGATCAAAGTGCAATATCTTGATTCTTCTAAACCGCCGAGTTTTTGGCCCATCTTGCTGGTGCAACGATCGTTGCTAGAGTGCAACGATCGACACCTTTCTCTGTTTCGGACAGTGAACTCTATCTCTCGGCCAATCACTCCAAAAATCTCCAAAATGCTCCATAATCTCCAATTTAGCTCCCAACCTGATTATACCTGTAAAAGACTCTAAAATAACACAAAAGACACTAAAAACATACTTATATCATGGCCTAAAACTAGTAAAAACCATGATATATCAAGCATCATTTGATCTAGTCCATGGATCAGCCTTTCCCAACAAAAAAGTCTAAAAGATGAATTCGGACGAGAGTAAGGAACTTGAGAGACAAGTGCAAGAGTTTATGGCCAGATGCTATATCCGAGAGAGTCTCAGTTAGAAACTAAGTAGGGCAACACTTAAATATACCACATACGACAAGGAGTTGTATGCTCTAGTCCGAGCTCTAGAGACTTGGCAACATTACTTGTTTTCCAATGAATTCATCATTCACACCGACAATGAAACAACTAAATATTTAAGAGGGCAAACTTTACTCAAAAAGAGACATGCCATGTGGATGGAGTACATAAAAACATTTCCCTATTTTATCAAGTATATGAATGGGAAGTAGAATGTAGTTTCAGATGCACTATCAGTGAGACATGCATGGATCTCTAACATGGAAGAAAATGTGTTGGGATTTGAACATCTTAAGGAGTTGAACAAGGAGGATCCAGAGCTAGGAGAGGCCTACAAGCCAGGTAGAACCGGATCATTCAGTGAGTACTACATCCATGATGGGTTCTTATTCAGAGACAAGAGCTTTTGCATTCCCAAAATATTTATGAGGGATCTTATACGTAAGGAGGCACACAGTGGTGGTCTCATGGGCTGTTTTGGCGTGGACAAGACCTTAGCAGTGGTGGCTGATCCCTTCTACTGGCCACATGCCATAAGGCCAAATCCATGTGACATCCACACGGCCTTTATTTACCTTTGCATATTCCTAATAACCCTTGGGTGGATATTTCTATGGATATTGTGTTAGGATTACCCAAGATCAAACACAAAGACTCAGTTTTTGTTGCGGTGGACCGGTTTTTAAAGATGACTCATTTCATCCCATGTGATAAATCTAATGATGCCACCGAAAATGAAGACAAGTTCTTCAAGGATGTGGTAAGGATTAATGGAGTACCTAGGACCATTGTCTCTTATCGAGACACTAAGTTCCTTATCCACCTCTATAGGACCTTATGGAGAAATCTTAGCACAAATGATGTTCTCTCATCGAGAATGTTTTTGCTAGTAATAGTAACAACTGTACTGGCTTTGATAGAACAAATTGTTAAGTTTAGTCTAAGTCAAAGAAAATTATCAAGCTCAAAAACATGATTGATGCTGGGGTCAAAATCTCCCTCGACGAAATCAATAGTCGAATATGGACTAAGCAACCAGACAGAGATATATTCCATACAAACAATGCATCCTATGAATGACGTTTCGTACGAACGACACTTCGCATAAATAGAATTTCATCTAAAACATACGAAACCGCGTAGCCGATCTTTGGAGCAATCAACCTGCTCGGATGAATCACTTGGACAGGCATGTCACTTGATAGAATCTACGAGCGAGATACGAAAATCAGACAACCGGCTCAGAAGATCCAAGCAAGACAAGATGCTCGGACACCCCGAGCAGACGAAGTTGCTCGGAAAATTTGAGCAAAACACACTCCCTCGGAATTTCCGAGAAGAACACATCCCTCAGACTTTCTGAGCAGAACATGGTCTTTGGATGATCTGAGAAGAACACAATCCTTGGAAAATCCAAGCAGGACACATTCCTCGAACTAAATTCTCGGATACTTGTCGATACCTTCCTCTGAATGTGCAACTAGCTGTAACCGATATTCATAGCGACGACTTACGCATAATCAAAACTACTAACCTTTGACAGAGTCTCTGAATAAGTTATACGAAATACGAACTTGGGCCAAACCCAAAAGGTCCGTACTCTATAGACTTTGGGCTGGATTAAGAAGATATATACTCAAACGGAATCATATCACCCTTTTCAGCCCATTCGGAAGATAAAACTAAGTCACATAAAGATAAATACAAAAATGGGAAGATAACTCGAACAAGAAAAGAGAAAGATAAATCCGAGCAAGAAGAGCAAAATCCGAACGAAAATGGAATATTCGATAACAGGAAGATCTCCAAAACACTTACAAGTGAATATCTTAAACTAACTCACCGCGACTATATAAGACGGGTGACTTCCAACAATCAAGCCACACTGAAAACCTTAGCATAAACACTTAGACTTTTTCTTCGGCTCTTATGCTTTTGTACTTTCTTTTTCCATCAAACAAATATATACAACTATTCTCCGAATCTGTTTTCGTGCTGTTTACTTAGAATCTTCTGCTCCCTAAAATTTTACTCTACAAGAATTGATTGTACGAGTCCAAACTCTCACAGTTTGGCATCGTTTGTGGGGAATAAGAATTTTTCTTACACCTAAAAACCACCGATCAGTAGATCCGAAGAGATGGCCACCAACAGAAAAGGAGACGAAGACAGAAAAAATCACCGACTGGCGATCAACGTTGCAGCAAACGCAGCCGCAGCACATGAGACAACGACAAAAATCGCTGCGACAGACAATGCTGCAACGGAAGTAGCCGCAACTGATATGACAACAGCTCATTTGACGCTGACTAAGGTAGAAGAGATGGTAGCAGTACCGGTGCGGAAGGTTCAAGATCAGGAGAAGGCAAGTAAAAATGTGATAATCGAAGGATCGCAATATCATCGAGACACAGTTTCCTCGATCAAAGCTTACCAGAGATGATCAGGAAGGAGCGTTCATTGGTCCTCTCCTTCTCAGTTCCCAAACGACGTGATAACATTTGAGGAGTGCGAAACCGCAAGAATTGATCGACCACACAATGATCCCCTCGTCATAGAACTGATCATCAAAGATCATGATGTAGCAAGGATCGTGGCGATACTAGAATTTCCATGGACGTAATCTTCCGTGACACTCTAAGAAGGATGAACATCGGCTTATCCGATGTTTCTCCAATCCAAAAACCATTTACGGGATTCAAAAGAGACATCACGATGACCCTCAAAATAATTAGGCTACCAATACAAGTAGGAGGGGTAACCAAAGTTTTCGAGTTCTCAGTAGCAGACGCCTCGGCGATCTACAACGTGATAATGGGAACTCCTTGGATAAATTCCATGAGAGACGTTTTGTCAGCATATCACCTCTGCTTGAAATTTCCAACACTCGGTGGGGTCACAATGATTTGGGGAAGCCAGGAAAAATCCTAATCTTGTTTCATGGCTGAGCATAAACTCAGAAATCCGACAATCAAAGTCTCCTGAAAAGAAAAGTGACCATGTACATAAGCGAATCAAGGAGTGGTAGAGAAACCGAAACAGTCCGCTAAGGAGCAAGAAGAAGAAGTTGACGAGCAGTCTTGCGAATCGGTGGTATCAGTATGCATAGACAAGGACCACACAGAGTGCTGTGTAGATATGTGAGAAAATTTGGACGATGTGATCAAAAAGGACATATTCTTGTGCCTCAGATAGAATATAAGCTACTTCGCTTGGTCCACAGAGAATATGCTCGGGATCAGCATGGACTTTGCTTGCCACGAGCTGAGTGTGGATCCGACAGTCAAAAGACCGAAAAGAAGGAAGTAAGGATCAGAACGAGCTAAAGCGGTGAATGACGAAGTCGAGAAATTAGTCAAACTCGGTTCAATCACCGAGGTTAAGTATCTGGACTGGTTCACGAATCATGTGGTGGTAAAGAAGAAAAACGGAAAGTAGAGAGTTTGGGTCGACAAACTGCTCACATTCATGGATGCTTTTTCAGGTTACAACCAGATCATGATGAATCAAGAAGACCGAGACAAACACGGCTTTCGTCACCAATAGAGGATTCTACTGCTACAAGGTCATGCCCTTCGGGTTGAAAAACGCCGGAGCAACGTATCAGCGGCTAATAAATAAGATGTTCACTGATCAAATCGGAAAGACTATGGAGGTCTACATAGACGACATGTTGGTCAAATCTCTTGACGAAAAATACCACGTGGAGCATATGCGAGAATGTTTCGAACAACTAAACAAGAATAACACGAAAATCAACCCAGCCAAGTGCAGGTTCAGAGTCGCATCTGGAGAGTTTCTTGGGTACCTCGTCACTCAACGAGGTATCAAAGCAAACCCAAAGTAGATTAATGCCATGATCCAAATGTTTTTGCCAACAAACCAACATGGATGACATCAAGATCCCAAAGAGTTGGAACGTAATGCATCTGAATAAGAACAATCACTAAGCCAACATTTCTGAACGTCTAAAATAAGAGAGAAACAACTTGAACTACAGGACGGCTTGATCCCCAAAAGGGGTTCAAAGGTAGCCGATCTTTTGATCTGTTCATCTGTCCCCCTCTCAAAAAAGGGGGAGTGGTTCCGTATATACCTATACTTCCGCATCAAAAATTCCAAAATTTTGTTTCAAAATCCCAACTCAAACGCAACCTTCTCGGAAAATCCCACTCTATATCTTGCAACAAAAATTGTACCGTCATACGCGGCAGGTCCATACTCGGACATCTTTGGACCAGAACTCGGATCAATGCTCTGACACGTTCGGACATCTCTATGCTCGGTGATCTTGCTTTGAAAACTCAAATCCAGACACAACAATCTCCATTTGGAAAAATCTGCTAGGATGTTTGCAACAAAGCTGCTCTGATGTCCGAAACAAAGCTTCTTGGATGTCTGCAACAAAGCTGCTCGACAGTGGTGGTATCATGGGCTGTTTTAGCGTGGCCAAGACCTTAGAAGTGGTCGCTGATCCCTTCTACTGGCCACATGCCTTAAAGCCAAATCCAGGTGACATCCACACAGCCATTATTTACCTTTGCATATTCCTAATGATCCTTGGCTGGATATTTTGTTAGGATTACCCAAGATCAAACACAAAGACTCAAATTTTGTTGCGGTGGACCGGTTCTTAAAGATGACTCATTTCATCCCATGTGATAAATCTAATGATGCCACCGAAAATGCAGACAAGTTCTTCAAGGATGTGGTAAGACTTTATGGAGTACCTAGGACCATTGTCTATTATCGAGACACTAAGTTCCCTATCCACCTCTGGAGGACTTTATGGGAGAAATCTTGGTACAAATTATGTTCTCTTATCGAGAATGGTTTTGCTGGTAACACTACAAGAAAACACGCGATTACCGATGGCCATAATCGTCGGTAATCCGTCGGAAACACCGTTTATCGACGGAATTTCGACGGAACAAATCCGTCGGTTCTATTTTGTACAAACTATTTTCCGACGGATTTCCGACAAACTATTTTCCGACGGTTTACCGACAGTTCTTAAAATTATTATTTAAAAAAAAGTTATTATTATATATATTAAAAGTATTTAAAATTTATTATTATTATATATATATATATATATATATTAAAATTTAATATTTTATATACGAAATATTTTATAAAAATTTTATTAAATTTATTAAAGTATTTATTTCAACTACATAACATTGGGATTCCCATCAGATCCCAATCCCGTTCCTGTCCCCTGTACCGAACCCGTCCTTGTCTGTCCATGTCCCCGTTTCCGAAGCTCCTGTTCCCACTCTCGGTTCCATCACTTGAGTTGTCCCGCCCAAATGGCTCCCGCTAGGAGCTTCTTGCCCCGAATGGCTCCCGCTAGGAGCTTCTTGCCCCGGAGCCGAAGGTACAGAACAAGACGGTCTAAGTTGAGTCGATCGAGCTCGCCGTGGAGGTGCCGACCGTGCTTGAGGAGGCTGAGAAGGCTCACCCGGAAGAGATCCACGGTCCTGGACGGTACCAGACAAGAAAGCCTCGAACTCTCCGTAGTCATTCCTACATCACGTGAAAAAACACTTAGAGTCAAGCAACCGTTATAAAAACATTTATATAAATCATAATTTTATATAAACTTTTATTACAATATTAATAATTTCAAAAAACAGTTTTATAAATCTGAAAAATATAAACTCATTTTCATATATATATAAAAAACTTTTTAATATGTTAAAAATGTATGAAATTTTTTTTTATATAGAAAAAATTATCTAATTTTTTTTTAAAAAAATACTAAAAACGTTTTTTAATCTAAAAAAAAATCATAAATTCGTTTTTATAAAAAAAATATCTAATGTTTTTATAAAATACTTAAAAACGTTTTTATAATCTAAAAAATTATAAAATAGTTTATAAATAAAAAAATTTCTAATGTTTTATTAAATTACTAAAAAACGTTTTTTTATAGTCTAAAAAATTATAAAATCGTTTTTATAAAGAAAAAATATCTAATGTTATATTAAATTACTAAAAACATTTTCATAATCCATAAAAAAATTTAAAAACCTCTTAAACATTACAAAAATAAAGAAATAAAACTTATACAAACCAAAAAATGTTAGATAAATAAAAACTACATTTCTAAACAAACTAACATCAATCTAACAACCTAAAAAGGATGTTAAGCTCCTAGAATCAACACTCAAACAACATGAATCCTAGATCCTAAATTCAAACACCTAAAATCTCATTATTCTCCAAAATTAATCGGTTCAAATCAAAGCTTACATGATTTTGATGTGGTTGGCGGTTGGTTTCGTAGAGATCTCGCCGGAATCGTGCGTGCAACGAAGAGAGAAGTCGGAGAAGAAGAAGTAGAGAGGGAGAGAGAGAGAGAGAGAGAGAGAGAGAGAGAGAGAGAGAGAGCTGTCGAAGAAATGAGGAGGAAGATGAGTTCGTGAAAAGATATTTAAGCTTTCCAACGGATTTCCGACGGATAATTAAGATCCGTCGGAAATCCGTCGGTTTCTAAAATTATATGGCGGTATTCCAAAATTTTCGGTTAAAATTTTTGGCGGTTCAATTACCGACAGATTTCCGACGGATCTAATATTTCTGTCGAAAATCCCTCGGAAATTTCCGATGGATTTCCGAGGAAATAGGTTTAGGGTATGTTTAGGGTTCCGGGATTACGAAAGCTTAAAAGTTAAATAATACATTTCATATACAATATTTAGGATCGTATGACTTATATAATACAAAATTAGATTTTTGTAAATCAAACAAGAGATCCGTTCAACATATCGACAAATGACATTGTCTACTAAGAAGTGAATTCGACGATGGTACTTCGTATTTCCGAGAATGTGTAAAACAATTTTTAAGTGATATATAATGTTGATCTTCACTCATTAAAACCTACCATTAATCACCCCGAAGTTTTACAAAGAACCAAGTTTAGGGTTTGTAACCCTAAACCCTAAATCAAACTATCCCTCGGAAATCTGTCAGAATTTTCCGACGGATATTAGATATCCCTCGGAAATCTGTCAGAATTTTCCGACGGATTTCCGACGGATATTTAATATTCGTCGGAAAATAAAATGCATTGGAACAGATACCGACCGATATACGATACTATCGGCTTACCGTCGGAAATTTTCCGACAGAAATGTTTGTTGTCGGAAATCACCGACGCAAAACCGACGACTTTCAATCCGTCGATACGTCGTCGGAAACCTGTCGGAATTTCCGATGGCAAGTTTTCTGTCGGAAATTCCGTCGGATTAAGGCTTGTTTTCTTGTAGTGTAATAGTAATAATTGTACTGACTTTGATAGAACAAATCGTTAAGTTGGTTCTAAGTAAAAGAAAAATATTGAGCTCAAAAACATGATTGATGCTGGGGTTAAAATCTCCCCCGGCGAAATCAATAGTCGAATACGAACTAAGCAACCAGACAGAGATATATTCCATACAAACGATGCATCCTATGAATAACGATTCGTACAAACGACACTTCGCATAAATAGCATTTCATCTAAAACATATGAAACCGTTTAGCCGATCTTCAGAGCAATCAACCTGCTCGGATGAATCACTCGTTCAGGCATGTCACTCGATAGAATCTACAAGCAAGATCACAAAATTAGACAACCTGCTGAGAAGATTCAAGCAAGACAAGCTGCTTGGACAATCCGATCAGACCAAGCTGCTCGGAAAATTCGAGCAAAACACACTCCCTCAGACTTCCCGAGCAGAACAAAGCCCTCAGACTTTCCAAGCAGAACACAGTCCTCGGATGTTCCGAGAAAAACATGGTCTTTGGATAATCTGAACAGAACACAATCCTTAGATAATCCAAGCATGACACATTCCTCGAACTAAATGCTCGGACACTTGTCGTTATCTTCCTCAGAATATGAAACTAGATGTAACCCATATTCATATCGACGACTTACAAATAATCGAAACTACTAACCTTTGACAGAGTCTCCAAATAAGTTATACGAAATACGAACTTGGGCCAAACCCAAAAGGTTCATACTCTATAGACTTTGGGTTGGATTAAGAAGACATATACTCAAACGGACTCAGATCATCCCTTTTCAGCCCATTCGGAAGATAAAACTAAGTCACATAAAGATAAATAAAAAAATGGGAAGATAACTCGAACAATAAAAGAGAAAGATAAATCCGAGCAAGAAGAGGAAAATCCGAATGAAAATGGAAAATTCGATAATAGGAAGATATCCAAAAAACTTACAAGTGAATTGTTGGAATTGTGTCCAGTAATCTCGGTACTGTCTCTAGAAAGTAAGAGTATGTCAATGATCAGACATAAGTCATATAATACTGGGGGTCATGATGGCTTGCTAGAGTCCGCTCATGATCTATAAGTCTTGGACTTATTGCCTCTATTATATGATCCCATATGGGTCACACGCCTAAGCCAACAGGAAAATGTGTAGGAACGGTTTAGCAGAAGTACGGTAAAAGTGCTAGGCATTTACTGTACTTAGAGAGAATAAAAGGGTTTGGCGACTCTGTGTCGATCGATACACAAGGAGTGTCGATCGACACAGTGCGCGAACGCTTTCGAGTTATTTGGTATTTGGGCCATATGGCCCAAACGGAATTGGACAAGTCTTATAAGAAAAACTTGAGTCTTTTTCCTCTCTAACCCTGCCTTGCCGCGCCTCTCTCTCTCTCCTGCGACTTCTCCTAGTGGCCTAGCAGCCTTCTTCCTGCTCGGTGTGCGTGTGTGAACCTCTGGAGGAGTTATCTCTCGGTGGCTCTCTGATCTCATACATACCGTCCCTTTCCGCTGCAAATCAGGTATAAGGTGAGATTATCTATTGTTTCTATTCAAGAGAACCTAGATCCGCATGTTTAGGATGATCTGAATCTGGAATTGAATCAGGAAACATCTAAACAATCCTTCAGTGGTATCAGAGCTATTGGTTCTGGTTTTTCTTGTTTAGATTCATGTTTAGGATTGTTTTTCTTGTTTAAAAGTGTTTTGAATCAACTACTGATAAGAGAAAAACATTTAAGTAACAAGAATTGAAATCTAAACACATGAAAAATCGCATGATCAAACTATATTGATTTGGTATGCGATCTGATCCGAGAGAATGAGAATCGGCTGGGATTGCATGTATCGATCGATACGATCGCATGGATCGGTCGATACAATTCGAAGATCGCATGGATCGATCGATACGATCGCATGGATCGGTCGATACAGTCTATCGGCTAACCCTGTTAACGCGTGAAAGCATCGATCGATGCAGGATCGATGCAGGTTCGATATTGGTGCATCGACCGATGCGGTTGGTGCACATCGATCGGCACAGTTAGGGTTTTGGCTCGGATCCGTGCATGCGTAAGAGCATCGATTGATACAGGATCGATGCACGATCGATGCAGGATCGATGCTGAGAGCATCGACCGATGTGGTTGATGGATCGATCGACACGGTTGGTTCATCGATCGACATGGTTGGTTTAAGGCTCGGTTTAATTTTGATTAAAATTAATTCGTCCTGGTTTAATAAACAGATTTAATAATTTTATTAAGTCTGGTTAAACCGGGACAAGAAATCCAATGTCGAAAGAATTATTGGATTTAGTGCCTAAACCAGGATTTTCTAATTTGATTTGGTTGGACCAAATAAATTGAGAAAATCCGGTTTAGTAAATAACCGGTTGACAATTGTGGTCATCGTAGTAATTAAAATTTGGTTAGACCAATTTTAATGAACCAGACCGGTTATGTCATTTAATTGGACAATTGGGTCATGTCTTGGACATGGACCAATTCTTGGGCCTCGGGCCAAGAAGTTAAAACAATTGGGCCAATTATTTGAGTCTTTCTTCAGATTAATTTAAAATTTATTTTATAAAATTATAAAGTCGATTTTAAATTAAAGTTTCCGAAATTTTGAAATTAGAAAGTTTCTTAAATTAGAAGTTTCTGGATTTGCGGGTTTTGGATTTTAAAGAAATTTCTAAAGTTAGAAAGTTTCCGTTTTTAGAAAGTTTCCAATTTTAGAAAGTTTCCAAAAATAGTAGGTTTCCAAAAATGGAAAGTTTCCCGAAATAGTAATCTTCTATTTTGGGAATGAATTTTTTAAATAAACCTACGAACCTCAAATAATATCAAGCGTTGGATGTCTTGTCCATTCTATGTCAGCTGTCGAAGCCCATTCAATTGTATTCATGGCCTTACAGTGTGAGGGTGTCTGCTTTTGCGTGGATAAGACGGTTTGTGATTCATAAATGTCATTGGGAGTCCCAGACATTAATGATTACATGACTGTATAGTCTGGTTTTCTTGACTGGGCCATCGGGAGTCCCGGGCCTTGAGACATCAGAGTGAATTGGGCCTCGGGCCCAGATTCACAACCAAGAGTTATATCACGGATATAATTAGCCGATATAGGGCTTACCGATATAAGCTAAGGTTTGGTGACGGCCAGTGGCCCACTTTAATCTTAGTTATATGTGGATCTTGGAATCATTATATTCTATTGAGGGTAACTTATGTTATTGAATATAATGCGTGATTAATCATATTAAATTTAATACGAGATTAATCATATTGAACATATTAACTAAAATCCTTTTATCTTAATTTTCAGTTATGACTAGCACAAACAATCAAAACACTTTCTCGATCCGGTCTGTCCTTGAGATGGACAAGCTGAACGGATCAAATTTCTTGACTTGGTCGCGGAACCTGAGGCTAGTCCTCAGACAGAAGAGAAAGGACTATGTCCTTGAGAGAGCTCTCCCCGTGAGGATCGGGTCCAATGCTTCTCATGCAGTATATGATGCTTGGAATAAGCATTATAATGATGCGGTAGATGTGCGTGGTCTGATATTGGCTACCATGGACTCAGACTTGCGGAAGCAATATGAGAACATGGAGTCGCCAATAGAGATGATCAGCAGCCTGAAATTTAAATTTCAGGAGCAGATAAGGGTGGAGAGATACCAGTTGGTTAAGTCTCTCACTAGCTGCAAGCTACCAAATGATAATCCAGTGAGTCCTCATGTCAGTAAAATGATGGGTTACATTGATAACCTGAGGAAACTGGATTATCCAGTTAGCCAAGAGTTGGCAACTGAAATCATTCTGCAGTCACTGCCGTCAAGCTATGATAAGTTCAGAAAGAACTATATCAAGAAAGGCTTAACGAAGACGCTGACTGAACTGCATGATATGCTCAAGACAGTTGAGCCAAACGTGAAGAGTACCCTGTACAATCTCATGAATGAGAAGGGTAGGTTTACTAAACCTAATGCTGACAAGGGTGAAGACAAAGTTGTCCAGATTTTGAATCATGGCAAGCGTGTGTCTTCTGAGCTCGAGTCAGATACCTCTTGCGTTGGTAAGTGCTGCTACTGTAAGGAGACAGGGCATTGGAAGAGAAATTGCATTAAATTCATGGAAGATGATGAGGAATTGAAGTTGATGTATGAGACTACTTCCTCAGGTATTCATGTTATTACTTCAAGTTCTACCTTAAAGGTATTGAATACTGGTTGTGGCACTGATATTTGTGATAATATGCAGAGCCTAAGCAACAGTAGAACGTCCTTAAAGGTATTGGATACTGGTTGTGGCACTGATATTTGTGATAATATGCAGAGCCTAAGCAACAGTAGAACGTTGAAGGAAGGGCAAGTGAAACTACATGTCTGGAAGGAGCTTGGAAGCTGCCTCAGCCGTAGGGTTTTCACTTATAGATCCCTTTTAGGCTTGTTTTGTATTAAGTAATTGCTACAATGTACCTGCTTTAGGCAGAATTGTCTTTCATTTTCTTGTAAGAATTTGAATGTTTTTCATTTTGATAAAAGACAAGTTTTGTTCTTTTGATCTTAATGAAATATTAATTGTAGCACCCTATTCATGGAATGGGTTTTATATCTTAAACCAAGGAGTGCCTAAATGTAACATAAATACCGAATTGGTTTAAATCTAATGAATTAAACCTGATTTTTCTTGGCATAAAAGTCTTGGTCACATAGAGTAAGTCGGATTCAGAAATCCCATAGTTATGGACTGTTGGGCTCATTTGATAAGATATCTTATGAGACTTGAATTCTGTTTACTGGACCAAAAGGAAAAGGGCCTATCTTAGCCGAGCTAGAGAAAGGCCCAAAGGCTTATTGGACCTGGAACATACTGATGTATGTGGCCCAATGAGCAGTAATGCCAGAGAAAAATCTCCTGTACTTCATTGTCTCTACTGATTACTTCAGTGAGTGTGACTGTGTTCATTTGATGAGACACAAGTCGGAATTCTTTGACATGGTCGAAAGAGTTCCAGAATGAAGTATAGGATCTGAATGACAAAAGTATTAAGACTCTGGATTAAATCACGAGTGAGAATACTTAAGTCATTGATTGTGTGATCATCTTAATGAGTGTGAAATCGTTTCACAGCTCATTTCTCTTGAAAAACCTGAAGGTGTTTTCTGTGAGAAAGAATCAGATCTTATTAGAAATGATTAAAGATGAGTCACACGAATCTTCCATGATATTATTTAAGAATAACGCTCTAAAATATCTAAGTTTACGCTGAAATAGTTCCACAAATATCAGTTGAAAGACACCACGTTAATGTGGATTGGAATCGATCCAAATTTGTCTTTACTGAGTATTTGTAGTTGTGCTACTTCGCTGATTGTCCTAGAGAAACTAAGGCTTGTTACTTTTACGTCCAATCTGTTTTCTAAGAAGGGAAGTTATTTTTCAAGAAGAACAATGGGAGTAAAAGTATAACTCGAAGTTTTCTTAGGGAAACCAAGGCTCGGTACTTTTACGACCATTCTGTTTTCTAAGAAAGGAAATTACTTTCCAAGAAGAACAGTGGGAGTAAAAAGTATTTTTTCGACCATTCTGTTTTCTAAGAAGGAAAGTTACTTTCCAAGAAGAACAGTGGGAGTAAAAGTACAACTCGAAGAAATTCGAGAAATACAGGAGGCTGCTTAACCTATTGAGGGAGAGCAGCGGAAGGATTTACAGATTTCTGTAGAATCTACACCTGTGGAGCCTGAAGTTCGCAGATATGAATGAATCAGTTACTAATCCGAGAGTGATTTCTCGTCATTAGTTGAACCTGATAATCATTGAAAGTTCGCATGATCTGATGATCATTGAAAGCGATGAATCTGCGAAATTCAAAGAAGCGAAAGTGAGCCCGGACTCCGAAAAATTACATTTTATGTAAGTTAGCTTCATCGATCCATTCATGGATGGAAGCAAACATATCGGAGTTGGAATCTTCGTTCTGTTGAAGTAGTCAAGGTTTTGACTTGAACAGGAACGAAGCGGAACTGTGTGTTTACTAATAGATAAGTGGGAGCGATATTGCATTTCTCATAGTGTATGTCGATGACATACTGATTCTTGGATATAACGTCCCAACGCTGTAGTCGGAAAAGGACTAGCTTGGGAGTTGGTTTAATGATTGACATGGGTAAAGCCACGTAGTTCTTGGATTTTGAATCTAAAGATAGAGATCCAAAAGAGCTGGTAGGACAAAGTCAGGATTCTTAAAATTGACAAAGTCCTACACGTTTTGAGCAATCCAAGAAGGGTTTTATGCCAATGTCACATGGCATTAAGTTAAGCAAGATACAGTATCCTACGATAACTGCTGAGCTTAAATGCATGGATAAGATTCCATATGCGTCGGCAATTGGATCTATCATGTATGCCATGAAACGTACTTGTTTGATATTGCTTTAATGTTAAGCAAGACAAGTAAAGACCAGTCAAATCCAGCAAAGAAACACTGGATTGCCGTAAAGAATATCCTAAAGTATTTGAGGAATACTAAGGATAAATTCTAGAGTTACGGAGAAAGTGAGGTGCTATGAGTCGGTAGAGTCTGAAAGGCAAGTTTCCAATAGACAAAGATGATTTCCGATCACAGTCCGGTTATATCTTGTGTCTATCTGGCGGTGCAAGGCACTGTTGCTGACTCCATGACTTAAGCTGAACATTTCGCTACTTGGGAAGTGGCGAAAGAGGTTGTTTGGAAAGAAGAGTTCGTCACTGAACTTGATGTGATTTCCAGCATAGATGAGACTAGCTGCACATCAGAGGTCCAAACACCTTGAGGATAGGTATAACCTATTCCGTAAGATAAATGACAGAGATGTTAAGTAGATCAGCAAGTTTCAACGAATGAGAACGTTGCTAATCTATTAACGAAGCCACTCCTTAGGCCTAAGCACGAGTCGCGGACTGTTGCTGTAGGATAAGTGAAATTAAGATGTAGTCTTAATTTCAGTGGGAGTTATTAAAGGGCTTTATTTAGTTATTGGATATGTTCTTGAAACAACATTTAAGATGTTTAATGAAATTATTATTTCAAGATTATTTTAACTGTGATGAAATAATCGTTCCAAAATGATATGAACCATTTTATAGGTCATCGAAGTAAATGACTTGATCTTGAGTCATCGAAGTCATTTAGCTTGATCATGAGACCCTATATTTGATAGATGGCTTATATCATCCTGTCCCTAGTCGAAGGTTGTTGAAATTGGAACACCAACAACCGTGTGAGAATATCTTCTAAACTAACTTCTAAACTAACTCGCTATAAGTGTTGGACGCAACTATATAAGACGGGTGACTTCCTACGATCAAGTCACACTGAAAACCTTAGCATAAACACTTATACTTTTTCTTTGGCTCTTACGCTTTTGTACTCTTTGTTTCCATCAAACAGATCAATACAACTTTTCTCTGAATCTGTTTTCTTGCTGTTTACTTAGAATCTTATGTTCCGTATAATTTTACTCTACAAGAATCGACCGTGCGAGTTCCGACTCTCACAGTTTGGCGTCGTCTGTGGGGAATAAGAAATTTTCTTACACCTAAAAACCACCGATCAGTAGATCCGAAGAGATAGCCACCAACATAAATGGAGACGAAGACAAAAAAAATTACCCACTGGCAATACATGCTGCAGAAAACGCAGCCGCAGCACACCACACAACGAGAAAAATCGCTGCAATGGACAACGCTGCAACGGACGCAGCCGCAACTGATATGACAACAGCTCACGTCACGCTGACTAAGTTAGAAGATATGGTAGCAGTACCAGTGCGGAAGGTTCAGGATCAGGAGAAGGCAAGTAAAAATGTGATAATCGAAGGATCGCAATATTGTCGAGACATAGTATCCTCGAGCAAAGCTTACCAGAGATGATCAGGAACGAGCGTTCATTAGTCCTCTCCTTCTCAGTTCCCAAACAACGCAATAACATTTTAGGAGTGCAAAACGGCAAGAATTGATCGACCACTTAAATGATCCCCTCGTCATAGAACTGAACACCAAAGATCATGATGTAGCAAGGATCGTGGCGATACTGGAAGTTCCATGGACGTAATCTTCCGTGACACTCTAAGAAGGATGAACATCGGCTTATCCGATGTTTCTCCAATCCAAAAACCATTTACGGGATTCACAAGAGACACAGAGATGACCCTCAAAATAATTAGGCTACCAATACAAGTAGGAGGGGTAACCAAAGTTTTCGAGTTCTCAGTAGCAGACGCCTCGGCGATCTACAACGTAATAATGGGAACTCCTGTGATAAACTCCATTAGAGATGTTTCGTCATCAAATCACCTCTGCTTAAAATTCCCAACACTCGGTGGGGTCACAACGATTTGGGGAAGTCAGGAATGTTGGGGTCAAAAACCTCCTCGACGAAAACAATAGCCGAAGACAAGATCAAGTAGTCGGATACAAACGACTGTTCGCATTAGACGTTCAAAATCTCGTATGAATAACAAAGTTATACGAAGTACCGACAATGTCACCTAAACAATTTATCGGAAAAAAATGGTTTCGACAAATACATTTCATACGAAATAGACGACATTGTAATCGGACAACCACATCTTACGACAGGAACTACGGACCGACGGAACATCCAAACAGGCAAAGGATGAGTTGAACCAGCTCGGAAAACTGGGCTGAGACAGCTCGGAAGTCTGAGCTGAACCAGCTCGGGTTTTCCGAGAGAACCAGCTCGGAAATCCGAGCTGAACCAGTCCAATGCCCGAGCTGAACTAGCTCGGATCTAAACCCATCCCTTATCATTCTTGATCATGAGTTATCCTTCCGGAAATCCCGAGTTGAGTGAATCTTTCGTAAACCTCTGAGCTGAACCAGCTCGGATTTCTGAGCAGAACCGTTTCAAGCTTTCCGAGCTGAACTTTCCGAACGGATAACCAAACATCTGCCGATATGCATAACTTGTCGCAACCCACCTTCGGAAACATCGGCCTATACCTTCTTGGACCGATGATTTGGGCTGATGGATCAAGATTGAGGGAAATGGGAACTTAGGGCCAAACATACGACGACTCTGAACCAAATAAGTAAGTTATACTACAAGAAATATGGGCATTAGTAGCAGTTCATTGTAGCACTGATTCACGAACTGCTACTAAAAATGCCAAAATCGGATTACAACTCTATTGTAGCATTAAATTCGCGCTAGGAAAGATTTTCATGAACGGAGAAGGAAAAAATCGACAAAAAAACTATTTTTTTTACCAAATTTTCACATCTGTACACATTGAGCGCCAAAGACTTAGCCAAAAAAATTCATTTTAGCTCCAATTTTTTATTGTTTCGGTGGTAAGGATATTTTTTGCCCAGCTCTTCATCTCCATCTCGACCCAAAACAAAACATCAAAAAAATTCCCCAGCTCTTCATCTCCATCTCGATCCCCATCTCTATAGCTGCTCTCTTCATCCTCTATCTCGCTTGCTTTCCTCCTCCCTTTCTGCATCCATTCAGTCTCAATCCTCTGACGCTTCTCCCACCCCAAGCCCTAGTTGATATGAACCCTAAACGAATCGCGATCTTTTCCAGATCTTATCCATGGACGGTGGCAACTTTCCTTAAAGCCCCTCCTTCCGCGACTTCAACCTCTTTGTCTTTCCATGGTTTCATAACGAGTATATGAAGGTTCCTCACGGAACAGGAATGTTATCATATAGTCTCCCTTGTGAGTTTTCTTCGATCTGAGCTTAATTTGGAAACTTCTTTTTGTTTTCTCTGGCTAAGTATTGTAAATTACTATTTGTCGGAAAAGGCAAAAGCGGACCTCAAGAGATCTGCTGTCGCTGATAATGACAGTGGAGAGAGCAAATTCAGCGAGGTTCGGACCAGATCTGGCACGTTTATCTCCAAAGGAAAGGTTCGAATTTCTCTCTTGTGTTTCCTGAAACAGTTAGAAGCCTAATTCCAAATGGAAACTACCTCTGAAATGACAGATCTTGATATGTCAATCTCCAATGTCTGGTGGATAAGAACCTAAGCCAGCCTAATTGTTCAAAGACATACCGTGGTTCTTATTTGATTTTCGATTGCCTTTGATCCTATATTATGAAATCTCCTTGATCAATCTGTGACCATTATCCTTTGAATGATGGATCTTGGAAGTTGGAAGATTGACCTTAAGATATATGTTAAATCCATAATTTATGCATTCAGACTTATGATTAACCTGTTATGAAATTTGCTGCAGTTACATCAACCCAACTCAGATCTGTAACTCTTTTGTCATTGTGGTAATTACTGTAATCTACTACTCCCCCATGTAAAGTTTTCATTTTTGTTGATTACAGGATCCCATTGTTTCCAGTATAGAAGACAAGATCTCCACTTGGACATTTCTTCCAAAAGGTACAAGAATTTCTTGGAAGTAGGCAACTAGTGTTATTGGAAAATCTTTGTATTCTAGAGTATAATTTTCATTTTAAGTCCTTTGCTTTCTGTGGTGACAGAAAACGGGGAAGACATTCATGTGTTGAGATACGAGTACGGTCAAAGAGGTTAAGCATTTGCTTATAGACCAGCTTATAGTCATCCTTAATTGCTTGAGTTTGTTTATTCCACAAATGAATCTGGCCTTGTTGCTAAAGATATTTCACATAAAGTTGCTAATTTTCAGCTGAATAATACTGTCTGATCAGCCTATTATGTTGATTCTATGTAATATAATTAGAAAATATCGGTTTATTATTCAGGATGCAATATTAAGGTTGGCTCTTCTACGACCATTATGTCTAGCTCTTGAAGTATTTCTACAGCAAAGAGAACTCAATGAGGTCTGGACAATAATCTGATTTTCTTTTAAGCTATTTTATGCGTGTTTACCATCTGTTCTTGTTATGATATATTGATTGGTTTGGTCTTTGTTGTTCAGAAACATAACGCTTATGAGTTGTATATACAAGTTTACTTGGGAAATCAATCAACTTGTTCAGATCCTCCTTTCTTGAACTTTGACTAAAATCATGTAAGGTAAATCTCTCACACATGATACTACCATTTCCCATGGTTTAGTTTTTAGCAATTGCCAACAATAATGATATGATAAAATGAAATGTCTGTAGGAGGAAATAGACAGTTCACACAAAGCCAAATGCTCTAAGGGGATCTGCTGAAGGAATGTTTTGATAGTAACCATAGTCTGAAGATTAAGCAACATAAAGCTAAAAGCATTGTGACACAAGCACCCGAGCTTGTCTTGTGTTCTAGTATACCTGATACAGTATTTTTTTGTCAATTTTTTTTTTGTCAAACCTGATGCAGTCTATGTCATGTTCTATGGTCATTCTGGGACAGAAAATGAAATGGTATATTTGTTTTCTCCTTCGACAAAAGGCTCTTGTATGTAGTTATTTGCTCTTGTTAACTTTGATTGTGTAAGCAGGATTATGGGTTTATAACAATATGTTAGTAGTGAGAACAACATTCTTGGATTCAATAATTACAATACAATTAAATTGTGAACAATACAACAAATTCGATTAAAAAAATACATAATTCGTTTTACTATAAATACCATATTATTAGAAACAAACAAAATTTTCAGTTTTAGTTTAGGGTATACATAGGGTTTAGGGTATGAAATACTATTCATTTATTTGTAATTTTAACTAAATATAAAATATAAAAATTATTATCTTGTGATATTATAAATCTTGACAATTTTAATAACATATCTATAAAAATAAATTTCCAACTAATATTAAAGGTTGAGGATTCACGCTTGATTTAGGGTTTAGGATATTGTAGGGTTAGGGTATTCTAAGAATTGTTAGCTTACCTTTGAAATTTTTCATTGACAAACTAATATAAATTTAGGATATAAATATGATTTATGGTTAAAGTATTAACTATAAACTAATATAAAAGTTAAAATCCCAAGGGTTAGTGATAAGATATTGAAAGGTAAAACCAAAAACTAAAACTAAATAGAAAAGTTATGATTTTTTGGAAAAAAACAAATTAATTTTAGGGTATAGATAGGGTTTAGGGTTTGAACCCTAACCCTATACCTCAAACTTCTAACAATATACCCCAAAACCATAAATCATACTTTAAAACTTAAATTCTTAATTGTATATACACAAAATTAATATTTTTCAAACATTAAAAGAAAAGCGCAGCATATTTCCTGTTTGTTTAGGGTATTTTTAGGGGTTAGAGGTTGAAATATTATTTAGGGTATACATTTTGATTGTAGTATGGGTTAACGATTTAGGGTTTTGGGTATTGGAATCCCTCTCATAAACTTTACATAATACCCTAAACAAATACTACAATATCATAAACCCTAAACCTATATTTTAGGATATAAGGTTTGAGTTTTTGATTAATTTAGGGTATAAGGTTTAGAGTTTAGGATATAAAAATATAAGTGAAATTTACTCTAAATAGTATGAATCTTTAGAGTAATTATTTACTTAGTATCCATAACCCTAAGTTTACTAACATAGTGTTTAAGATGTGGAAAATGACTTTAATACCCATTTCTAAACACTTACCATTTATAATACATTTACCTTAAAAAATCTTTAAAATTATATTTATATCAAAATAAAAACCGAAAATGTCCAAAAAAATAAAAACCGATTTTTTAAAAAAAAAGGAAATAATAATTTAATATTTAAAAAAATGGAAGGTAAAAAAATGGAAGGTAAAAAGGGATTAATGATATTGAAGAATATTTCCGTTTTTTTAAAAGAATTAAACTTTCCAATTTTGAAATAATCATATTATTTAATTTCCTTTAAGCAATATTTTCGAAAATTTCCATAAAATTAATAAAAAATATTTTCTAAATTTTAAAAATATATAACAAACTTAAAGACTTCTTTCGTTATTTTTATAAATTTATTATTAATTAAAAACATTTACAAAATTATTAGTTTATAAATTTTTGGGATTTTAAATTGAAATTTTTCCAAATTGTTTTTTTAAACTATAAAACTACTTATTTCTAAAGATGTTATATTTTAAAAGTTTCATAAATCATTTGCTAAATATTAAAATTTAAATCTAAAATTTCAGAAATCATTTAAAGCAATAATTAATAACATTAATTATTGCTTTCTTATATGGTAACACGGAATATTTCCGTTTTTTGAATACAATTAAATTTCCTTTTTTATAATAGTCGACTTATATAATTGCCTTAAATGATTTTTTTCGAAAATTACCATAAAACAATAAAATAGTATTTTATAAATTTTAGGAAAATTAATAAGAAACTTATAGACTGATTTGCGTATATTCATTAATTTATTATTAATATAAAATACTTACTTAAAATTTTTTATTATTATATAGTTTTGGGATTTTAGAATAGAAAATTTTCCAATATATTTGTAAAACTATAAACCTTCTTATTTTCTAAAGATATTATGTTTTAAAAAATTTTTAAAAAAATTTTTAAACATTAAAATTTAAATTTAAAAATTCAGAAATCATTCTCTAAACATTAAAATAAAATAAAAGTTTCAGAAATTATTTTCTAAACAATAATATTTCTTCCTAAGTTTATTTTAAATTTAAAATTAGTGTTAAACAGTAAATAAGGAAACAACTAATAAATCCTAAAAAAAAAAAATTCAGAATATGTCACGCCACGTCAGTAAGTTTGCAAAATCTGTAAAAATTATTATAAATCTGTAACAAAGGAATAAAATCTGTAACACTATAACACTGGTTTAATAATTTTTTTGACCCTTTGGTCTTTGTAACGGAGTTTCTTAAATCTGCAACAAATGAAAAAAAACAGTAACACTGAAAATAAAATCTGTAGTTTAAATCCGCAAATTCTTGAAAAAACTGCAAACTCATTAAAAAATCTTCAACACTAGCCGGAAAAACGCAAATAAAATCCGTAGAAAATTAAAAAATCTGTAACAAAATAAATAAATTTGCAACACTACATACTACCTTAGTAATAAAAAAACAACTTTACTCTTTGTTACGGAGTAATATTTTATCCGCAACAAAGAAAAAAATCTGCCACACATAAATTAAAATCTGCAACCAAAAATCTGTAAATTTTCAAATAAATCCGCAACCACAAAAATCTGCAACACATGGCTGCGGATTTAAATTCGTAGGGAATGTGGCAATTTCGTAAATAAATAATTTTTTTTCCAGACATGGAAAAAAGAATTAATGGCAATTCGGTAAAAAAAAATTTTCCTTCCAAATGGTTATGAGGGTAGTTTAGGCAATAAAATAGAGGAAAAAAGGTCAAAAGATTAGTATTAAGCTAGTAATTGCTCTATTATTTTATACTAGATAAATAAATTTCCCAAAATATAATAGTATAATAATTGTAAAGGTTTAGGGTTTGTGCATTTATAAAATTTTAATTTTTTCTATTTCTTACAGTTTTAAATTTAACATTTAATTTTTTTTAACCATTTATATCATTTTACATCATTTTTTTATTCTTATATATTAATTAAACTTGAAAAAATTTTATTGGCTAATACTACTGTCACTCGGATCACATCCTGGGCCGTTAGATCTCCTTCTAACTTTCAATCTCGCCCGTTGATTCTTTATAACCTAATTAAAGAAAAAATCGTGTTACCCTCACCTTCTTCCCTCAACCCTCGCTCACCCGAAGAGCCGTCAACCTATTTTCGATTTGATTCTCCATCTCCCTCCCAAATCCCTTGAGTTTCAAGCTCGATTCGTCATCATCCATGGCCTTCTCCTTCTGAAACAACTCAAAGGTAAACTCACTCTTCTCTGTAACCTCCAGCAGATCTCGATTTGGCCTCTTTCAATCGGTATGTATATGAATCTCACTTTCCACTGATTCCAGCTTGGTCCTGAAACTTTGATGGTTGGTAAAGCTGCAATTGGGAACATGCTTTCAATCAATAATTCAGTCTAAAAGCAAGGATGATTACTTGCTATATTGGCCAGCCGAGCTGTACACAGCAGTTCCATGCCGGCCTGTATTTCCGAGATGCTTTCTGTTGGATGAAGGTTTCCATTAGTTGTTGATCTGGTTCGTTTGTTACCTGATCGATCATTCATTAGTCTGAAACATTTCTTGATATGTTTCTTTAAGGATTGTTCATATGTGGATGGTTTCAGGCGCTGGGATTACCGTATAACCTTGGAAATCGTTGGGAGCTGGTTAGATCTGATGAACACAGATGGATAGATACCGCGTGAGAAAATCTTAGGAGATGAAGCTCTGAGGTTTACTATATACTCTACTTACCTCAATATAGTCATCATTATTGTTTCTTGTTGTTATCAATAATTCTTCGAAGTGTTTTTTCTTGCTGCAGTATGATTCCAAAGGAGTACGTTGCTCAAATCTTGACATTCCTTAACCGAGCTTTTGTGCGGCAAGATGCATGGTGTCAATGGTTCAATAATTCTTAGAAAGGTATCACCACAGAGTCCATTTTGACGGAATTTCAGGATGCTTTCACTCTACAAATGCTTTGTTGTTTCTAGCATTTAAGTGACTACCACATACTAAGTCACATTGAGTACATTGGCACCTTTCTACTTACATGAATCTTGAGTGACTTCATCTACTCCTACATGGAACAACCAGGGAAGGAGATGGGAAGTTACTTTTGGCATGGCAGAGACAGTTTAACAACTCAGCAACTAAACCCTCAGGTACTCTTTCTTGATCCTTGATAAGTAATACTACTAAAATTTTAGTCATATCCCTCACTAGACTTTGGTAGATAAATCAAGAGACTTATAGATACCTGATGTTTTAGCTTTTGCAAACTCTTGCAGTCTCTTTCGTCGGGTTTGGATGATTATCCTCGGGCTTCACATCCAAGTGAAGATGAGAGGCATGTAGACCTCAGGTGCTGGATGTACTTTGCAGCAGATTGCATGAACTTAATCACAGAGTTTCTGGGAGAAAAAGACAGACCTGTGTCGGTTAGAAGAATATGACAAGAAAATAGACTACATTCTCTAGTGTGTTCATCACATGTTTCTGAAATTGTCAAGATGCTCTCAGATTTCAAAATAGACTTGGGTTTTGTGTTGCCCTAATTTTATTGTGGTTTAAAATTTGTAACTAATGAACCCATATCCGGTTCAGATATATCAATAAATATATATTTTTTAAAAATTATTTTTGTTTTTAGCAGAATTTTTATTTTTAATTTTAATTTCAATTTCATTAATTAACTAATTTTAACAAATTTAAATTATTCGTAGTATCATATACAATTGCACTAAATTAATGGTATAATAAAATATTTTATAGCACAAATAAAATGCCATGATAAAATATTCAATGACATATTATATGCGCCATTATAAAATATTCAATGACATTTTATATGCGCCATTATAAATGTATTACAACAATAAGAAAATGTCATGGAAAATCATATCACAGCACTAATCAAATGCTAGGAAACATTTTTCTGTAGCAGATGATTAATGCTACAATATGTTCATTTATTATAGCATTAAAAACGCTATGGTAGAGGGGGAGGGTCTATTATAGCTGCGGCTGACATAGCGTTCATGAAAACGCTACCAAAACCCTATGGTAGCGTTTTCAGTGTGCTACTAATGCCGATATTTCTTGTAGTGTTGGTACATTAATGGGCTCGGATCATCCAGTCTCGGCCCATCCGGCAAATAAGTCGAGCCGAGAAGATAAAGACGAAGAAGTAAAGAAAGAGATTGGGACAAGCTAAAAAGGAAAATCCGAGATAGAAATGTACATTTTAACAGAAAAATGAAAGAGATAACAACAAGAAGATTTCTGCAAATCTTGCGCAAATATTCTCAAAAGCCGGCGAACCGTAGTTATAAAAGGAGGTGGAAGCCACACGAGAAAGGCAGAGCGAAAAACTCTAGCATCTAGACTTAAGAACTTAGCAGTTTATCTTAGCCGTTTGGAGTTCTTTTCTACTTTCTTTTCTGATTCCTTTACTCTCTTTTTGATCTTTTTTACTCTTTTCGATTTCTTATCAATAAAACGTCCTCCGGGTTTGCTAGTTTAGTGGTTATTCGTTGAATTTTCTTTTCCCTAAAAGTTTTGCTCAACAAGTTTTGACCGTGTGAGTTTCGACTCTCATAGTTTGGCACCGTCTGTGGGGAAGAGAAACTTTCGACACTTAAAGACCACCAATTAGCAGATCCAAAGAAATGGGTATAGACGAAAACATGGCCGATTGATATACCATGGATTTTAGGGCTTTTAACCATGGTATATATATTATTTATCGAGTCTTTTACTATGTTTTAGAGTCTTTTCAGGTGTTTATTAGGTACAAGCACATTTGGAGCAGATTTGGTGATTATGGCACTTTCTGGAGCTTTTTGGAGTGTTTGACCGAGAGATAGAGTTCTCTGTCGACATTTGAGGAATGCATCGATCGACACACCTTTGGCGTCGATCGTTGCATATGCGAGATGGCCCAAAATCGGCGGTTTAAGGAATGATGAAATTGCAGTTATGCCCAGAAGTTCCTGATATTTACAAAGAAGCCCCAAAACGTGTTTTAGGATTATAATTAGGTTTTATAGCCACTTGTTAGACGACGCTTTGATAACAAAGTTTTATTTTCAGAGAGAGTTTTGGGGGCTGGTTTTGTTCTCGAAAGAGACTTGATTTCGAACCTCTGTTCTTATTCTTAGATTATTTATGATATCTATTTTGACCATGTTTTCTGTTATGATTGCTATGTTTGAGTAGATCCCTCGTTAGGTTAGGGATTCTCATTAGGGATTTGAAAGAATGTTAGATTAACTAATTTATTAGATTCATCATCTAGTTCTTCATCTAATCTGTTCTTAATGCTTGATCTGAACTGGTCATTTAGATTACTGATTCTAGGTTGATTTATGCAACGACATTTGGTTTATTTAACTAGATCTAATTTGGTGAGCAATTTATCTATCCGCAAAGGAATTCGGTTTAGAGAAATTGTGAACGAACGAACTGTGAATTAATGCATGTTTAGAACTCTAGGATTCGCAAAGGAATTTGGTCTGCTAGGTTGTTAGACATAGATAATTATCGCAGCGACAGCTGGTTAGTTTTACCGTCGTGATTCTAGTCCAAGAACACTATAGATTGAATCTTGATTGTTTGTTATCTGAATTCCTGATGTCCTGAGAACTCCCGAAACATGACACCTTCGTTAATTGCTTACAACCCCCTCGTTAGATTTCTGTACTTGCTATTTTGTTTACCGTTTTCCAATATTGCTTCGCTTAGCTTAAATCTGAATTACTTATAATCTATCGTTTGAACAGAGTCCTTGTGGATTCGATACCCTAAGTACTACAACTACATCACTATGCACTTGCAGTTAGAATAGGGATTAAAACTCGACCTATCAAGTTTTTGGCGCCGTTTCCGGGGACTCTTTGAGTTCGCCGATAGATTAAGTATTAGGAATTAGACTAAGCATTTTCTTAATTTTAATTTATTTTTATATTTACTTACGTTCTTGTTTCTTTGGTGTTGCAGGAATCGCATTGCATCGATCGACGCATACCTCGCATCGATCGACACAAGGCGAAACCAGTGATACCGAGAGTTTGAGCACTTAACAGGTTTCACCTAATGGAACCTGTGATTCTGATTCGCGGTGAAAACGGCGTTTTACGAGACCAAGAGGGTCATATATGCAACGCAAAGGGTCAGAAACTAGATGGGGAAGGAAACTGATAGGGGTCTAGTTTTATCATATTCTACTGCAAGTGCACAGTTAAGTGATTGTAGTATATAGGGTATCGAATCCACAGAGACTCTGGTTTCGATAGATTAAGAACTGTAGAGATTTAAACTAAGAAGAAAGCAATGTGAAGTAAACTAAGAAGAAAGGAGAGAAAGTAAACAAGTAGCAAGATTATCGGTTGTGAAAGCAGTTAATTAAGGGCGCTAAGTCTAGGGTGTTCTCAGGAAATCAGACAAGCAGACAAATCATTCAGTCAGGATCTAATTAAGCACAGTTCTAGAACTCAAATCACGAATATAGAATTAACCAACTGTCGTTGCGAGAATTCTCTAAGTCTAAGTGCAGCAATCCAAATTCCTTTGCAATTACTAACAGATTAAACCAGCATTAATTTCAAGTTCGATATGTTCACAATTAATCTAAACCAAATTCCTTTGCGAGAAGTTTAATTGCTCAACCTAAATAGTTCAGATTCTAAACCACACTTTCGTGTCGTATTTAGCAACCTAAGATCTAGATTATAATTGATCAGGTTAGAACTAGCATTAAACACAATTTAGATCGAAGAACATTCTATTCATGTGAATCCTTAACTGAATTAAACAAGTCTAGCAAGTCATGAAATCCTTAATGAGAAACCCTAAACCTAACTATGAATCTACTCTGACATAGATAATGAAAACATAATCAATGAATAATTAGATATCATAAAAGAGATTAAATAAGTAAAGGGGTTCGAAATCTTCTCTAAAATAAAGATGAAGTACAGGATCAGATCATCCCCAAAAGCTCTAAAAACTCTCTGCTCTTAATTATGATCGAATGTATAAGCGTATGAAAGCGTATCTAAATAAAACACCAAAATCCTAATTATATAGGCTAAATCTCGGCTGGGGCTTCTTTGTAAATACTGGAAACTTCTGGGCCAAAGTGTAATATCTTCATTCTTCATTAAACCGCCGAGTCTGGCCCATCTCGCTTGTGTGTCGACCGATGCACAATGTGTGTCGGTCGACGCAATCCTGTTTTCTGGACAGTGAGCTCAAGCTCTCGGCCAAACACTCCAAAAATCTCCAAAAAGCTCCAATATCTCCAATTCTGCTCCAAACCTGATTATACCTGTAATAGACTCTAAAAGAACACAAAAAGACTCTAAAACATACTTATATCATGGTCTAAAACTAGTAAAAACCATGATATATCAACTCCCCCACACTTAGCCTTTGCTTGCCCTCAAGCAAAACAGAGAACTAAAACATGGTGAAGAGGTTTGAAAACTCTTCAGAAACTGTTTTCATCCTAGAAGCAACAACACTCAGATTTCCCTTAGTAAACCACTGAAAGTATCAATCACAAGACATCAAGACCAACATATACTTCCCCCACACTTAGCAACTGTCCTAAGTAAACTCCACAATCACATTAACGCATTCAAATTCTCCCTACTGACTTCTGCAAGTATTTAAGTGCGGTCTCACCTAAGGAGTATCGATCAAAGGCACATGGACTCTTACCTTATCAGCTCTAGACCACCATACTATCTTTCTCTAGTCCCTTTCTTCTCTTTTCCCTTCCTTAACATTCTGATTTTTCCCCATTGGGTATCATTTTATTTTTTTTATCAGTGCTCTTCCCGTTAAGGGGTGTACTTTGGACACATTCCATGGATGCACAAGATATGATAGTTGTAGCTACCACTCCCATGACCACTTCGGAGTTACTAACTCATCCTCCGTTTATTATCTTTTTTTTTATGAAAGGGGAGAAGGGAACTAAATAGGACAGGTTTACAAGCTGTGTCAGAACTAACAAGGGAATCCGACACAAAGTATACCAAGCCCTTAGGTGAGAAAATTAAGTCAGTATTAAGTTTGAAGTCAATAAAAGGATCCTCTGATACCTGAAGTGATGTGGGTGTCTTCAGTAGGCTGATCTGTGATGGGGTTTTCTAATAGTCAGAGATTGATCCTACAACTTCATCCCAATGGTTACTTAAGTTCCTGCAAGTGCTGTTAATCTTCTCAAAAAATCATTGTTTCCTACTTAAACTATTTTGACTCAATAAAACAAATTTTGAAAAATATACTGACTCTAAGAAAACAGAAAGATAGATGTCAGTAGCACCTCCCCCACACGTAAGACACACTGTCCCCAGTAGTGTCAAGCGAAGGGTTGGCAAAAAGAAAGAAAAAGTTAAACGTTAATGGACGTGTTGAGTTCTGTCTGATTTTACCTCTGTCGCTCAGGCATCGATCGTTGCACTAGGTGCATCGACCGTTGCTAGGCGATTTTCGTGTATGATCGATCGACACAGTGGTGTGTCGATCGACGCACTGAGTATCGGATCAGTCAGCAAGTTAGCAGGTTAGTCCGTTGGATATTGTCAGATTTCGAATCCTACAAGCTGAAAACACTGAAAACAGAGTAAAATCAAAGCAACTGATGTATCAAATCAAGCACAACCATCCAAACACAATAGCATCCTAAAAATCAAAAAGAAAAAGTGAAAAGAAAAAGAAAAGATAACAGAATACAGAACCGAATGTCTGAAAATGGAGACTACGCTCACTCATCCTCAGCTATACGATCAGTACCACTCGAAGAACCGAGAGTAGGAGAACGTCGTCTGCGTCGAGAAGGACCTGGATAGTGTATCTGTGGCTGTCTCCTGCAAGTGCAGGTACGCATGAAGTTCCAGATGACCCGTAGAATACCATCTGAACGCTCTCTCCACTCTGCCTCAGACATATCACCATAAGGCATCGTGGGCTCAGGAAAAGGTCCAACATCGTCAGCAGGGGCAGCAGCAGGCGCAGGAGCAGAGGAAGACGAAGCTCGTGTGGAAGGCTCTCCCAGCGGATGAGCCATAGGAGGCTGAAATCTCAGGGCATCCAGCGTATCAATCTATGTAAGTCCAGGAGCAGGAAGATCCACGCCACACTTCTCAGTACTTTGATCATAATAAACCCAAATGTGTCCCTCCTTGAGCCAGGTAGCGCTCTGCAGGTGGCTGAAATCAAGGAACTCCTTGGCTGTGTTACACTATGTGCCCTCTAAGGGAATCCCGCAGTGCATGAAGATGGGAGTAAGCAGGCTCCCCACTGTCTTAGTAAGAACACCATCAAATGGCTTCGTCTGCAGGTCGCATAAGTGCTGAGTGAAAACAGGTCCCAAGTTGAGTCCCTTAGTGGGATCTCTCACACCAGAACCCTCAAACTGATCCCTCATCCCGATGAACAGCATCTCCATCTCAAGCTTGCGCATCTTGTTGGCTTCATACTTGCACAACAAAATCCAACACAAGATACGCAAGACATATCTCAGAACAGGATGCCTAACCTGCTTCACCGGTGTAGTCCTTGAGTTGTATCGACCACTGCCAATACACTCCCAGAAAAACTGAGCCTCCTCTGGATCCCACTCAAGACTCATGCCAATGCGTCTCGGCTCAGTGCTGAAACCATAGATCCTGCAGATATCGAGTAAAGGAATCCGATACCTGACTCCTAAGCACATGAAGGTAAAAATACCTCCTGTAGCACTCCTGCTATCCAGGTCTGGGTAAACCACTCTGCAAGTGGCTAGCAGCTGTCTGACCAACTCAGGGTACAAGTCATAAGGCCGCATAGGCATTGTCCCTAGACCAATGCCCTTACACACTGTAAGAACCTGCTCATCTATCCCCAGACTCTTACAAGTGGAGTAGTCTGCAAACTTAGTTGGCTTAATCATCATCCCACACCAACCATTGTACAACAGCGTATCGAACTCATCCCAATGGTTAAGCAGTGGCCTCTCTGTAAACTCAGCTGTCTTGAGGAACTCAGCAATATCATTTGGCCACTCTCTCGCTGACGGGATCTGTGTCTTGTCTGCTCGGGGCCAAGGCAGTGCTACTGTCGGACCAACTCTCACATAAGGCTTAGGTTGTTGTGATTCTCTATGGAACCACTCTGGTGGTGGAATGTACTGACGCGTGGCGGTTGCTGCGGTGGCTCTGCGCTTGCGGGGTTATCTGCTAGTTGCCATCTGCATTCAAGAAAAATTTAAACAATATAAGTCTCGGCAATCTCTCTGTGAAATCGCGAAGCAACGACCGTTGCACTAAGGCATCGATCGTTGCAAGGCGATTTCGCATTATCGAACAAATCCCTAAAATCGCAAAGCAACGACCGTTGCACGAGTGCATCGATCGTTGCCAGTCGATTTCAGAGCCGACAACAAATCCTCAAAATCGTTTCTAAATTCGTTCCACATTATCACTAACAGCCTAAAATCATCACCAATCATCCTAAATTTAGTCTAATTCAGCATGCAATCATCAACTTCAACCCAAAAATTCTCAAATTCTAAACCCAAAAAAAAAAAATGAATCCGAAAATCACAAAATCGAGACACATTACCTTGGATTCGTGATAGATGGGTTATAGGAATGGATTAAGAGTGTTCAATCGAGAGAATAGCACTTGGAATCGAAGAAAATGACGAAGAAATGAGAGATTTAGGCGAATGAGGGTTTCGGTTCGAACGGACGGCGAAAATGGAGAAGAAAAGAGGAGAAAAGAGTTCAAGGCACTTACCTTGATCGTGGGTGCAACGACCGTTGCTAGTGAGAAACGATCGATGCTGGTTGAACCAAATTGATTCCTGTTTAGCTCGCGTACCCTAATTTGCAATTTTAACCAATTGCAACGACCGTTGCACAGGACCGCAACGATCGTCACAATGGGATCACCTCTCTTCGTCGAAATCACCCTGCAACGACCGTCACAATGAAGCAACGATCGTCACACATCTTCAGACTCGAGTTCCGCATCTAAAACTTAACAAAAACAAAAACAAAACGTTAGTTCCTAAGAAAAACACCAAAAATAAAAAGGAAAAATATTTAAACCTAACAGTGGGTTGCCTCCCACTCAGCGCTTGTTTAAGGTCATTAGCTTGACCGGACGAACATGATTTTTAGGCACCAAGAGATCTTGACAGAGACTTTGATTGTCTCCGCTCAAGTCTCCTCATCCAAGGTGGTGAATAGGCTGTATCAGTATGAACGCGTCCAAGAAAAGAAGGAGTAAACTGCTCTCTAGGATTCAAAATCACAGTATCACTTGGCTGCTTATCATCTCCATCCATAATGGTGAATGTCTGTCCATCAACCAGCGGTTTGCGCAGCTTATCCATCTCATAACGCAGCGGCTCATCTCCCAGGTGGAGATCAATCAGACTGTGTCTAACATCTATTACTGCTCCTGCTGTAGCCAAAAATGGTCTCCCAAGTATCAACGCATCATCAGGATCACTATCATACTTCAGCACTAAGAAGTCTGTTGGAACCAAGTAGTTTCCAACTCTCACCGGGATGTCCTCAAGGAGTCCTTCTGGAACTCGTATAGACTGATCAGCTAGAACAAGAGAGGTCCTAGTAGGCGAAAAATCCAGCATACCCAGCTTCTCTGCCACAGAATATGGCATAAGACTTCCAGCAGCTCCCAGATCACACAGAGAACGCCTAAAACTATCCTCAAAGATAGAACAGTTAAGCACAAAGAAACCAGGGTCAGGCAGCTTCTTTGGGATCTTGGTTAACAGCACATCACTTATCTGTTGAGGGACCACAATCACCCAATCTTTCAGCTCTTCATCCAAAGGCAACGTCTTATTCAAGTACCTCTACACACATGGGTGATAAGGTGGATCATCAGATGATGAAATTTTTTCCAACTCTTCACCAATCTCTTCCAACTTCTTAAGCTCTTCAATCTCTTGCTTAATCACTTCAGACACTGAGGGATATAATCTAATGGATTGTGCATAAATCTCCTGGTTAGTAATCTCCGACACTCCAGGGAATAAACGATCAAGCTCTAAATCTGCATCAATACCTTCAGAATCCTGCGAGTCTGTCAGTTCACGACCTGCAACGACCGATGCTAAGGGTGCATCGATCGATGCAACACTGTTTTCACAGTTTCTACCCGAGAGATTTTCCTCAAAATCCGAAAATTCAACCTCTTCTACCAACTCAGCTGTGCTTAGTTCAAATCCTTCACCTAGGTGCGATCCATCATCAATGTGTACTGACCAGGCCTTAATATGTGTGTCTGCTACTCCTTTTCCTTTAACAGAACTAGAAATCTGACTCACCTGAGTATCCAACTGCTTCACATGAGTGTTCAGAGACTCAAACTTCCCATTGAGATCCTCATAGACACCATCCAACTTCTTATTGCAGTCCACAGCGATCTTGGTCTGACTCTCCAGCAGCTGTTCCATCATTGCCTCCAACTTACTCTCATGAGCAGTAGCTACAGGAGGTGCTTGGTAAAAAGATGATCCATAGGTTCTCTGAGTACCTTGTCCAAAAGGCTTCTGAAAACTACTAGTCTGTCCAAAGCTAGAGGAGTTCTGATTGCCTGTGAAGGCGCTCTTCTGTCCTCCATTGTAGAACCTGTTTCCCTGCTGATTATCAAATCTATTACCTTGGAAACCAGATCCTCCTATGTAATTCACTTCTTCTTCCTGAGTGTCCTCCTCAGTCTGAATTACCTCAACATCTTGGGCAAAGTGGACATCTTTCTTACCAGCTAGGAGATTACAAACTGTGTCCAGCTTAGATCTAATATCAGCAATCTCCAAATTCTCTACATTTCCACCAGATTTCTTCCTCCTCTCATCAGTAGTCTTGCAACTGTTGCTGCTTACTAAGTTATCAATCAACTGCTTAGCTTGAGCAGGAGTCCTAGTGTTAAAGTTGGCATTGCTAGAGTTGTCCAACGCAGTCTGATATGGAAGATCTATGACTCTAAAGAAGATGCCTAAAAGTGTCACCTCAGTGAATTCATGGTGCGGGCAGTCACGTTGGTATTTCTTGAATCTCATCCAGGCAGTCTTAAGAGGTTCAGTAGGACCTTGGGAAAAGGTGAGTATGTCCTGTCTGGACTGATCAGAACGTGCATCATCGTAGAAGTGACGCAGGAACTCACTCTTCAGGGCTGCCCAAGTAGCAAACTGCCCAGGTGGCAGTTGCTTCAGACATGCAGCAGCGTCTCCAGCGAGACTGTATGGAAAGAGCTTGAGAAACAGATAATCCTGGCACACTCCATCATACTTCATGCCAGTGATTATGTCCTCAAATTGATCAATGTGATCCATAGGCTGCTCTGACGGATGACCATGGAACGCATTCTGCTTCATCAGCGAGTAGTAGATGGTTTTGATTTCAAAATCATTCCGCTCAAAACCAGGAGGTACAAGAGCTGACCGGTTGGCATGAAACTCATCCGGTCTGTTGTAGTCAGCCAAAGTCCTCTCATGGACTACCATCTGTCTATCTTGGTTCTGTCCTTGGCCTTGCGCCTGCGGCTGTGGTTCAGGTTCCTCAACCTCAGGGATCACACTTCCCTCAGCCTCAATCCTCTGCCCAGCAGCATTGTGAGGATTGTTATCTCGGTCCCTCAGGATACCGTTAGCATCTTGTATCAGGATCAAACGCTCACGTACCATCCTTGCTCTTCTTTCTCTTCTGTTAGTCCTCTCTAGTCGTCCAAGTTCTTCAAGTCCGAGATTAACGAGGTTCAAGTTCTGATTACTTCTAGTTTCACGCGTCTGCATAAACTGTCTGTAATCGTCAAGCAACGATCGATGCTATCAGTGCAACGATCGATTCAATCTCAGAATCGCCTAGTGACGATCGACACAAACGTGCAACGATCGACGCTATGCAAAATTGGTACCTGCGACAGAAAGAAAACAGAGAAAAAATAAATCAGTAAACAAAAATAAAAAAATAAAAATAAAAATCCTAGTAAAAACCCTAAGTTCGAAGCTATCGAAGACTCTAAGAGTCCCCGGCAACGGCGCCAAAAACTTGATAGGGGTCTAGTTTTATCCTATTCTACTGCAAGTGCACAGTTAAGTGATTGTAGTATATAGGGTATCGAATCCACAGAGACTCTGGTTTCGATAGATTAAGAACTGTAGAGATTTAAACTAAGAAGAAAGCAATGTGAAGTAAACTAAGAAGAAAGGCGAGAAAGTAAACAAGTAGCAAGATTATCGGTTGTGAAAGCAGTTAATTAAGGGCGCTAAGTCTAGGGCGTTCTCAGGAAATCAGACAAGCAGACAAATCATTCAGTCAGGATCTAATTAAGCACAGTTCTAGAACTCAAATCACGGATATAGAATTAACCAACTGTCGTTGCGAGAATTCTCTAAGTCTAAGTGCAGCAATCCAAATTCCTTTGCAATTAATAACAGATTAAACCAGCATTAATTTCAAGTTCGATATGTTCACAATTAAACTAAACCAAATTCCTTTGCGAGAAGTTTAATTGCTCAACCTAAATAGTTCAGATTCTAAACCACACTTTCGTGTCGTATTTAGCAACCTAAGATCTAGATTCTAATTGATCAGGTTAGAACTAGCATTAAACACAATTTTGATCGAAGAACATTCTATTCATGTGAATCCTTAACTGAATTAAACAAGTCTAGCAAGTCATGAAATCCTTAATGAGAAACACTAAACCTAACTATGAATCTACTCAGACATAGATAATGAAAACATAATCAATGAATAATTAGATATCATAAAAGAGATTAAATAAGTAAAGGGGTTCGAAATCTTCTCTAAAATAAAGATGAAGTACAGGATTAGATCAGCCCCAAAAGCTCTAAAAACTCTCTGCTCTTAATTATGATCGAATGTGTAAGCGTATGAAAGCGTATCTAAATAAAACACCAAAATCCTAATTATATAGGCTAAATCTCGGCTGGGGCTTCTTTGTAAATACTGGAAACTTCTGGGTCAAAGTGTAATATCTTCATTCTTCATTAAACCGCCGAGTCTGGCCCATCTCGCTTGTGTGTCGACCGATGCACAATGTGTGTCGGTCGACGCAATCCTGTTTTCTGGACAGTGAGCTCAAGCTCTCGGCCAAACACTCCAAAAATCTCCAAAAAGCTCCAATATCTCCAATTCTGCTCCAAACCTGATTATACATGTAATAGACTCTAAAAGAACACAAAAAGACTCTAAAACATACTTATATCATGGTCTAAAACTAGTAAAAACCATGATATATCAGAAACCCCATCCTACCAGAATATCATGCATTGGTTGGGCAGGTAGCTGAGATGAGAGACAAGATTGATTCTATCCATGACATCTTACTTGGGAAGAGATAAATCCGAGCTGATGCAGTAGCTGGAGGATTTGCAGAGGTGAATTATATAGCTGGAGCTGATTATTATGGACAGACATGTGGAAATCAGCAGAGACAAAGTTCTAATTACGCTCTGAGATCGAGAGACTATGGTTATTCATCTCACCAAGCACCTCTTGCACCCACACATAAAAGCAGATTGGAAGTCATGATGGAGCAGCTTCTTGAAGTACAACAACGGACCACTGCGTCTTACAACTCGAGGATTAATACCTTGTACACTGATTTGAATAGTAAGCTTGAGTCCTTGAACACTCATATGAGGCTGCTGGATACACAAATGGATCAAATCTCAAATAATGCCAAAAAGAAGAATGCTCAGAAAGCTCATGTCAATGCCACCTCAGTTCAGATTGACCATAGGATGAATCAGGGATCATACCTTGAAGTTAAGGCTATGGAAATTGTGGAAAACAGAGAAGAATCCGAGATTGAATTCCCTGAGTTTGAGAGCTTTGACGGACCAGACTCAACAGAGATTGACATTGATCTTTTGGCTAGGATAGTTCAGACTGATAATGGACCAAGTTAAGAGGAGAAATTTGAGTTTAGGACTATTTAATTAGACCAGGAAGCTGAGAAACCCGAGACTGAAGTTGAAGCTCGAGCTGAAACACATGTGTGACGATCTTCCAAAAAGTCAAGCTAATGACTTAAAACAAGCGCTGAGTGGGAGGCAACCCACTATTAGGTTCTAATATTTTTCTTTCTTACTTTTGGTGTTTTTCTTAGGATTTCACGTTTTTATTTGTTTTTGCTGAGTTTTTAGATACAGAACGCGAGTCTGGAGATGTGTGACGATCGTTGCTTCATTTGCAACGGTCGTTGCAATTGGTTTAAATCGCAAAATTAAGGTATGTTGAGCTAAACCGGAATCGACCCGGTTCACTAGCAACGCTCGTTGCGCATTAGCAACGGTCGTTGCACCCACGATCGAGGTAAGTACCTTAAACCTTTCTCTCTTCTCTTCTTGTTCATTTCGCCGACCGTATATCACGAATCTCCGTCTCTCTAAATCACTCATTTCTTCATCGTTTTTGTTGATTCAAATTCCTATTCCCCTTGTTTTTACACGATTTATCTATATCTCTAATCCATTCGAAGCAAATCCAAGGTAATGTGTCCCAATTTGTTCATTCTCGGATTCAAATTTAGGGTTTTAGGATTAGGAAATTTTGGGTTGAAAATGATGATTGCATGTTATTATAGACTTGATTTAGGGTTATTAGAGATTGATTATTGATGATTGTGAGATTTTGGGTTGATTTTGGCACGATTTAAATCGTTGCTTTGCGACTGTGAAATCGCTTTGCAACGATCGTCGCCACTCGTGCAACGATCGTTGCTCGACGATTTCACAGAGAATTTGCCGAGACTAATTTGTTTTAATTTCTTGAATGCAGATGCCTCCTCGACAATCCCGCAAACGCAGAGCCACCGCAGAAACCGCTACACGTCAATACGTTCCACCACCAGAGTGGTTCCATCAAGAATCACCGCACCATGAGGATTATGTGAGGGTTGGTCCGACAATAGCACTACCTTGTCCCCGAGCAGATAAGATAGAGATCCAGTCAGATAGAGAGTGGCCAAATAATATTGCTGACCTCCTTAAGACAGACGATTTCACGGAGAGACCACTGCATGAATATTGGGATGAGTATGATACATTGATGTACAATGGTTGGTGTCGCATGACTCTTAAGCCAACCAAGTTTGCAGACTACTCGACTTGCAGGAGTCTTGGCATTGATGAGCAGGTTCTTGCACTGTGCAAAGGCATTGGTCTGGGGACAATGCCAATGCAACCTTATGACTTGTACCCGGAGTTGGTTAGGGAGCTGCTTGCCACTTGCAGGGTTATCTATCCAAACCCAAATAGCAGGAAAGCTTCAGGAGGTACCTTTACCTTCATGTGTCTAGGAGCCAGGTATCGAGTTCCCCTTCTTGATATCTGCAGGATCTATGAGTTCAGCACTGAGCCGACGCGCATTGATATGTCCCTTCCGTGGGAACCATCAGAGGCTCAGAAGTTCTGGGATTACATTGGCAACGGGCGGTACAACTCGCGGACTTCACCAGTGATTCAGGTTAGGCATCCGGTCCTTAGATACGTCTTACGCATCTTGGGATCTACTCTGTTGTGCAAGTTTGAAGCCAACAAGATGCGAAAGAATGAGATGGAGATGTTGTTTATTGGGCTGAGGGAGCAGTTCAGGAGTACTGATCTGAGAAACCCCCGCTAGAGGACTCAACTTGGGAGCTGTTTTTGCTCATCAACTATGCGACCTGCAGCAGAAGCCATTTGATGGCGTGGGCACGGAGACAGTGGGGAGTCTGCTTACTCCCATTTTCAGGCATTGCAGGATTCCCTTAGAGGGTACGGAGTGCGATGATGACAGGGAGTTCCTCGATTTCAGTCACCTGCAGAGCGCTACATGGCTCAAGGAGGAACGTGTATGGGTTTATTATGACCCTGCCACTGAGAGACATGGCGTGGATCTTCCTGCTGCTGGTTTGACACAGATAGATACGCTGGATGGTTTGAGATTCCAGCCTCTTGTTAGAGCTCAGCGCACAGTCCCTTCTATGGCTCATCCGCTGGGAGAGCCTTCTACACGAGCTTCTACTTCCTCTGCACCTGCACCTGCTGCCCCTACTGACGACATTGGCCCTTTTCCTGTCCCTTCAGTTCCTCTTGGTGAGATGTCTGAGGCTGAGTGGAGAGAGCGTCATGATGGGATACTGAAGACCATTTGGGAGTGGATGCGTGGCTGCACTTGCAGGAGACAGCCACAGGTTCACCAGCCCGTTCCTGCCAGTCGACGCAGACAGCGTTCTCCTGAGGATTCCGGCGGTTCTGATCCATATGCTGGGATAGATGATGAGAGCGAGTGAGCGTAGTCTCCATTTTCAGACATTCGGTTCTGTATTCTTTTCTTTTTCTTTTTCTCTTAGCATTTTCTTTTGATTTTCTTAGGATGATTATGTTTGGATGATTTGTTTGTTTAAGGATTATCAGTTGCTTTGATTTAGCCTGTTTTCAGTGTTTTACAGCTTGCAGGTTCGAAATTTTGGATTTTCTCACGGACTAACTTGCTAACCTGCTGACTGATCCGAAAAATCGCAGTGCGTCGATCGACACAATATGTGTCGATCGTCACAACACGAAGGAAATCGCACTGCAGCGATCGTTGCGGACCTGAGCAACGATCGACACACGACGAAAAGTCGCCTAGCAATGGTCGATGCATTTATGCAACGATCGATGCAAAGAGCGACAGAGGTAAAAATCAGATAAAACTCGACACTTCTATAACATTTTTATTTCTTTTACCAACCCTTAGCTTAACACTACTGGGGACAGTGTGTCTTAAGTGTGGGGGAGGTAGTACTGACTATTATCTTTCTGTTTTCTTAGAGTCAGTCCTGTTTTCAAAAAAAAATTTGTTTTATTGAGTCAAAAGTGTTTAAGAAACAGTGAATTTTTGAGAAGTTTTAATAGCAGTTGCAGGAACTTAAGTAACTATTGGGATGAAGTTGCAGGATCTATCTATGACTATTAAAAAACCCAACACGGATCGACCTACTGAGGACACCCACATCACTTCAGGTATCAGAGGATCCTTTTACTGACTTCACCTTAATACTGACCTAATTTTCTCACCTAAGGGCTTGGTATACCTTGTGTCGGATTCCTTTGTTAGTTCTGACACAGCCTGTAAACCTGTCCTATTTGGTTCCCTTCTCCCCTTCCATAAAAAAAAAGATAATAAATTGAGGATGATTTAGTAACTCCTAAGTGGTCTCTGGGAGTGGTAGCTACAACTATCATATCCTGTGCATCCATGGAATGTGTCCAAAGTACACCCCTTAACGGGAAGAGCACTGATAAAAAAAAAAATGATACCCAATGGGGAAAAATCAGAATGCTAAGGAAGGGAAAAGAGAAGAAAGGGACCAGAGAAAGACAGCATGGTGGTCTAGAGTTGACAAGGTAAGAATCCATGTGCCCTTTGATCGATACTCCTTAGGTGAGACCGCACTTAAATACTTGCAGAAGTCAGTAGGGTGAATTTGAATGCATGAATGTGATTGTGAGTTTACTTAGGACAGTTGCTAAGTGTGGGGGAGGTACATGTTGGTCTTGATTTCTTGCAAGTGATTCTTTCAGTGGATTATTAAGGGGAATCTGAGTGTTGTAGCTTCGAAGATGAAAAGAGTTTCTGAAAGTTTTCAAACCTCTTCACCATGTTTTAGTTATCTGTTTTGCTTGAGGACAAGCAAAGGCTAAGTGTGGGAGAGTTGATATACCATGGATTTTAGGGCTTTTAACCATGGTATATATCTTATTTATCGAGTCTTTTACTATGTTTTAGAGTCTTTTCAGGTGTTTATTAGGTACAAGCACATTTGGAGCAGATTTGGTGATTATGGCACTTTTTAGAGCTTTTTCGAGTGTTTGACCGAGAGATAGAGTTCTCTCTCGACATTTGAGGAATGCATCGATCGACACACCTTTGGCGTCGATCGTTGCATATGCGAGATGGGCCAAACTCGGCGGTTTAATGAAGAATGATGAAATTGCAGTTGTGCCCAGAAGTTCCTGATATTTACAAAGAAGCCCCAAAACGTGTTTTAGGATTATAATTAGGTTTTACAGCCACTTGTTAGACGACGCTTTGATAACAAAGTTTTATTTTCAGAGAGAGTTTTGGGGGCTGGTTTTGTTCTCGAAAGAGACTTGATTTCGAACCCCTGTTCTTATTCTCAGATTATTTATGATATCTATTTTGACCATGTTTTCTGTTATGATTGCTATGTCTGAGTAGATCCCTCGTTAGGTTAGGGATTCTCATTAGGGATTTGAAGGAATGTTAGATTAACTAATTTATTAGATTCATCATCTAGTTCTTCATCTAATCTGTTCTTAATGCTTGATCTGAACTGGTCATTTAGATTACTGATTCTAGGTTGATTTATGCAACGACATTTGGTTTATTTAACTAGATCTGATTTGGTGAGCAATTTATCTATCCGCAAAGGAATTTGGTTTAGAGAAATTGTGAACGAACGAACTTGGAATTAATGCATGTTTAGAACTCTAGGATTCGCAAAGGAATTTGGTCTGCTAGGTTGTTAGACATAGATAATTATCGCAGCGACAACTGGTTAGTTTTACCGTCGTGATTCTAGTCCAAGAACACTATAGATTGAATCTTGATTGTTTGTTATATGAATTCATGATGTCCTGAGAACTCCTGAAACCTGACACCTTCGTTAATTGCTTACAACCCCCTCGTTTGATTTCTTTACTTGCTATTTTGTTTACCGTTTTCCAATATTGCTTCGCTTAGCTTAAATCTGAATTACTTATAATCTATCGTGTGACCAGAGTCCTTGTGGATTCGATACCTTAAGTACTACAACTACATCACTGTGCACTTGCAGTTAGAATAGGGATTAAAACTCGACCTATCACCGATCCACCGGATACTGCAACCAACAATATGATCATTGGAGGATCACAATACTGCCGAGATACGATATCATCGATCAATGCTTACCAAAGACGAGCTGAAACAAACGCTCATCGATCCTCCTCTTATTGGTCTCCAAAAGATACGATAACGTTCGAGGAATGCGAGACCATGGACATCGACATGCCGCACAATGATCCGCTCGTCATCGAGCTAATCGTCGGAGATCTTGACGTCGCTAGGATTTTGATCGACACCTGAAGTTCCGTAGATGTAATCTTCTGAGATACGCTAAAAAACATGAACATCAGTTTGTCCGAAATATCTCCAATCCCGAAACCCTTGACAGGATTCACTGGAGACACAACGATGACCCTCGGGACAATCATGCTGCCGGTGCGAGCTGGAGAAATAACCAAAATCATCGAATTTTCGGTAGCAGACGCTCCAGCAATCTACAACGTAATCATGGGAACTCCATGGATAAATTCCATGAAGGCTGTCCCGTCGACATACCACGTTTGTCTGAAGTTTCCAACGCCCAACGGGATTACTACAATATGGGGAAGTCAAGCGCAATCCCGATCTTATTTCATGGCCGAACATAAACTCAGGAAACCAACGATTGAGATAACTCGGAAGCCTAAATGACCGCGGATCGAACCGAATCAAGAAGCTACGGTAAAACCCAAAATGGCAGAAGAAAAGCAGGAAGAAGAAGAATATGACGAGCCATGCGAACCTGTGACATCAGTCTGCATAGACGACGAGCATCCGGAACGATGCGTGGACATCGGAGTGAATCTAGACGACTCAATCAAAAAAGGGATAGTGTTATGTCTCCGAGAAAATATCAACAGTTTCGCTAGGTCCGCATAACATATGTCGGGTATTAGTATGGATATTGCATGTCACGAGCTGAACGTAGACCCAACGATCAAACCCATCCGATAGAAGAGAAGGAAGTTGGGATCTGAACGAACTAAAGCAGTCAACGACGAAGTGGAAAGGTTACTTAAAGTGGGTTCAATCATCGAAGTCAAATATCCGGACTGGCTCGCAAATCCCGTAGTCGTAAAGAAGAAGAACGGAAAATGGAGGGTTTGCGTTGACTTCACGGATTTGAACAAGGCATGTCCCAAAGATAGCTTTCCGCTTCCGCACATAGATCGGCTAGTTGAGGCAACGGCCGGAAATAAACTACTCACATTTATGGACGCTTTCTCAAGATACAACCAGATCATGATGAACCTAGACGATAGAGATAAAACGGCCTTCGTCACTGACAGAGGAATCTATTGCTACAAGGTCATGCCCTTCGGCCTCAAAAACGCCGGAGCGACATACCAGCGTTTGGTAGACAAAATGTTCGCCGAACACATCGAAAGGACTATGGAAGTATACATAGACGACATGCTAGTCAAGTCCCTCGAAGAAAAAGACCATGTCGAGCATCTACGCGAATGCTTCGGACATTTAAACAAGCACAACATGAAGCTCAATCCAACCAAATGCAGATTCGGAGTGGCATCCGGAGAATTTCTCGGATATCTTGTGACCCACCGAGCTATCGAAGAAATCCGAAGCAGATTAACGCACTGATCCAGATGTCCTCGCCAACGACGAAACACGAAGTCCAACGGTTAACTGTGAGCGTAGCAGCATTAAACATGTTCATCTCGCAGTCAACCGACAAATGTCTGCCTTTCTACGACACCTTGAGGGGAAACAAGACTTTCGAATGGTCGGAAAAATGCGAAGAGGCCTTACAGCAATTGAAGAAATATTTAGCGAATCTGCCGGTATTGGCAAAACCGATCGAAGGAGAACCCTTGTTCTTATACACGGCTATATCCACCACTGCGGTGAGTAGAGTTCTAATTAGAGAGGACCGAGGTGAACAAAAGCCAATCTTCTATGTCAGCCAGACTCTAACGGATGCGGAAACTCGTTACCCGTAAATTGAAAAACTAGCACTTGCACTGGTAATGTCCGCACAGAAATTAAGACCATATTTCCAATCCCATTCATTCATAGTCTTAACAACCTTTCCGATGCGTACAATTCTTCATAGCCCAAGCCAATCCGGGAGACCAGCCAAATGGGCGATAGAACTTAGCGAGTTCGACATCCAATATCGATCCAGGACATGCGCAAAATCGCAAGTATTGGCAGATTTCCTGTCAAGCTACCGCAAGAAGGAGCGGAGGGGCTAGCAGAGGACTTGGATTGGCTGCTCCACGTCGACGGCTCCTCATCAAAACAAGGTTCCGGGGTAGGAATCCGCCTGACCTCGCCAACCGAAGAGATTCTAGAACAATCATTCCGCTTAACTTTCCACGCTTCAAACAATGAAGCAGAGTACAAACCCCTGATAGCCGGACTCAGACTAGTCCATGCTTTGAAGATCCAGAACATACAAGCATTCTGCGACTCGCAACTAGTCGCAAGCCAGTACAGCGGAGAGTACGAGACAAGGGACGAAAGAATGGAAGCATATCTGAAGATCGTCAAGGATATAGTGAAGCCACTCAAGAACTTCAAACTGAAAAGGATCCCTCGAGGAGAAAATGCACCAGCTGACGCATTGGCAGCGCTGGCTTCGACATCTGAACTAGGCTTGAAACGGATCATTCTGGTGGAGTTTATCGAAAACCCAAGCATCGAAAATTCTGTGACAGTCAATCTGGCTTATCCACCATAAGAAGAAGACAAAAACTTGCCGCCAGAAAAGGACGACGCCGAAGCAAAAATACCAGCGACGGAGAATACGGCTGCGACAAGAAATGTATAGAGACGATCCGTTCATCTATAACGAACGGCGAACTCCCCGAAGATAAGTGGGCAGCGCGCAAAACCAAAGTGCAGGCTGCTCGCTATGTTCTGATGGAAGGGAAGTTTATAAGTGGAGATTGTCCGGTCCCCTAATATCGTGCATTGAAGGCGATGAAGCAAGACGAGTTATGGAAGAAATACATAGCGGCTCGTGCGGAAATCATTCTGGAGGAAGAGCGCTAGCAATAAAGATCAAGCGCCGTGGCTATTTTTGGCCAACGATGGTGAAACACTGCGAAAGGTTTTCTCAAAAGTGTGAAAAATGCCAGAGACACTCTCCAACCATCCGCCAACCGGCTGAGCTATTGTCGTCTATTTCAGCACTGTACCCATTCATGCGATGGTTGATGGACATAGTAGGACCACTTCATCAATCTAAACAGAAACGATTTCTCCTCGTCTTGACAGACTATTTCTCAAAATGGATTGAAGCCGAATCATATGCCAGTATCAAAGACGCCCAAGTTGAAAGCTTCGTCTGGAAGAATATCGTATGCCGGCATGGAGTACCGTACGAGATCGTTATGGACAACAGTTCCCAATTCATTTCAACACGTTTTGAAGCTTTTGTGAAAAATGGAAGATACGATTACAGAAATCAACGCGGCGATATCCCCAAGGGAATGGACAGGCCGAAGCCGCCAACAAGACAGTTCTTGACGGTTTGAAAAAGCGACTCAACGAAAAGAAGGGACGATGGCGAATGAATCAGAAGGTGTCATATGGTCACACCGAACAACTCCCAGACGAGCAACGGGCGAAACGCCGTTCGCACTTGTTTACGGATCGGAATGCGTAATCCCAGCCGAAGTTAAAATCCCAGGGATACGTCGCGAGTTACTCCCTAGACAGGAAGGTTTAAACCATTTGATGCTCCTCGAAGAACTAGATTTAATTGACGAGCGACGCGACCGAGCATTAATCCGCATCAAAAATTATCAGCAGGCAGCCGCAAGGTACTATAACTCGAACGTGCGTAGCAGAAGATTTCGCGAAGGAGACCTGGTCCTGCGGAAGTTTTTCCAAAACACTGCCGAACGGAATGTAGGCAAACTAGGAGCCAACTGGGAAGGACCTTATAGAATCACGAAAGTCGTCCGACCGGGGGCGTACGAGTTAACAAACATGAACAACGTCAAGGTTCCCAGAAGCTGGAATGCGATGCATTTAAAGAAGTATTATCATTAAACCAAGACTTCACGCACTTTGAACTACGGGGCGGCTTGATCCCCGCAAGGGGTACGTAGGCAGCCGATCTTCTTGATCGGTTCAGCTGTCCCCCCTCTCAAAAAGGGGGGGGGGGGGGAGTGGGTATGTATATACATATACTTCCATATCAGATTTCGCAAATTTTTGAAACAATTCTCAAAACTTGCCCAGAAATCTTGAAGACACCACTTCGGAAATCCGAGCTAAACCAGCTCGGGACTGAGCTTATCCAGCTCGGATCTAAGCTCGGAAATCCGAGCTGAAACGGCTCGGACCTGAGCTCGTCTAGCTCGGATCTGAGCCCAACCAGCTCGGACCAAGCTAAACCAGCTCGGAAATCCGAGCTGAAACAGTTTGGACTGAGCTAAACCAGCCCAGAAATCCGAGCTGAAACAGATCAGACTGAGTAGAACCGGTTCAGAAATAAACTCTTTCTTTCACTTTCGCCAGGTAACAAAATAAACTCTTTCTTTCACTTTCGTTTAATTTATTTTTGGATAGAGATTAGGATACGACTTTTGAAACTTAGAACCAGCCTACTAGTTTATCGCATGCATAATAGTTAGGAATGATTTACCTTGTCCGCTGACGGCCGCAACGGACAAACTCATACATCCTTCACGGATATAAGCCGACACGTCCAATATTGATTGAGGCTCTGTTACATCCAACAACGGATAAAAAGCGCGCTATACATGTTTATTATCAACGAAGAGAACATAAGTCGAGAAGTCGACGTAAGATCCCGAATACGGGTTGTTGACAGGTCTTCAAATCCGCCGCACCAGTACTGGAGACGATAATAAACCCCCAAAACCCAGTATGACGCTACTCAGCACGCTGGCATCTTTGAAAGGTGGTCCTACGGATACCGACTTATTTTCGGATAACGAAAGATGCGAGGCCAGAGTCTTGTGGAGAATCAGAATCGAAAATCCAAACCCTGTAAAATACGATACGTTGGTCTCGACAACGTCATTACTAAATACAAGACTGACTTGGGAATATAAGACGGCAGATCCCCGCACTAGTACTAAAGTCAACCGTAAAACTCCTCGAAACCCAGTAAGACGCTTCCAAGCACACTGGTCTAAATCATTCATTACAAGCCCATAAGGGCTAAACGTTTTGGGCTCAAAACCCAGCAAGACGTTTCCGAACACCCTGGTCTAATCATTGTAAGTTCACGAGAAAAGGACGCTTTTCTCAAACACAATTTCAAAACCCAGTAAGAAATTTCCGAACACACTGGTCTGGTCATTATAAGTCTGCGAAAGGAAAACGATTGGTCGTTTTCTCAGACTCAATCTCGAAACCCCACCCTTCCAGACATATCGAACATAACAATACGAAGAGCGCATCATCCCACTCAGAACCAACTCGGACCAAGCTCAACGAGCTTGATTTCTAGAAAAATAAACTCAGAAACTAAAAAACGAAAGCAATTTATTTCAAGGAGTCCAAAGGTTCACAAGACGGAATGACAAACCATTCTAGAAACATTAACAACTGAAGAAACGATACAAACGAACGTGACTTTCAAAGATAAGAGCCATAGGCGTTAAAAACACCGGCAGATTCCGCATCATAAGCAATGGAAGAATCCCACTGAAGCGGCCCACCGGAATCCCCAGATAAAGGTGAGAGGTTAAAGCAATTCCCCGCCTCGACCATCAATCGGTCATACTCAGGAACATCATCCGCAAGAAGTGCCGCCTTCGTAATCTCAAGCTGCTCCTCCTCAGACTTGAACGCCGGAGGGTCCTGCGCCTTCAACGCAGCGATCATCTCGAGGTTACTATTTGTTTCCACGAAATCACAATGTTTCTTCTTGGCCGCGGGAAGCTTGGCAAAAATATCGCGAAGTTTCTTGAAACGAGATGAAAATTTGTCGAGCACTCCTTTCCTCCCTTTCTTGGTTGCCTCCTTCAAAGCGGCATTGCGGGAAGAACTTTCTTCCGCGAGCTTCAACCTTAAAGCTTCAGCCTCGGCAAGAGCCTTCGCTTTCTCCTCATCAATGGAACGCCGCGTCGCCTCAAACTCGGCCGCCTGCAATTCACGTGCAGTTTTCAATTCCGATAGAGAAAACTCCAGTTTGTGGTTATCGGCCAAATGCTTGCGTAACAACTCCTGATCTCTGTGGATTTCTCTCTCGGACTCGGCGTCCTGCTTATTCACCGATGCCCAGGCCTAAAAAAAGGAAAACATATCAGAAAAAGATCGCGCCGGTCGAAAGGGAAAGATTTCTATCTTCAAGAAGTCCTGGCCCGCATGGGCAAGCAAAGATCCGCATGACATGTCCTCATACCGGATCGGAACGTCCCCCGCGTGCCATACTCCCGAACAAAACTCTGTAACCTCAGAAACGTTATCGTAAACAGGGCCCTTGAACTTCAAGCCACTGGTAGCAGACTTCGAGGTAGTTCGAGGAGCTTCGGTCTCACCCGCTTTCCTAGCCCTTTTCTTCTTCTTCTCAGGAAGAGCTCTCTAAGCCTCCAAACCCACGAGTAAACGACTAGGCAAACAACGAGCACCAGGGTTTTGATCAGTTTCCAGTCTGTCAGGAACCACAGGTACCTCCTGGTGAAGAGACAAACCAAGCACGGATTCTTGGCCTTCTCCATCCATCTCGGACGCCTTTCCCTCGCTCTGCTGCCATTTTCTTCTGCCGCCGCTCTCCTTCTAGCTTTCGCAAGTTCACGCTCAGACAACGGGAGGGGTGCACTCTGTAATGACATCGTCCGAGACTATATCGAAATCTAGAGAGAGATTGGAGAGAAAAAACTTGCAAGCTCTAGAGAGAGTAAGTGAATGAAGAAATGAACGAAGGGTGAAGGATACTTATAGATATCACTCCAAAAAGAAGTAGGGGTAGGATCGTAACTTCATAATTTTTCTCAAGGCGATTTCAGAACCACATACAGCAAGATTAGTTGCCGAGCAATTATTATCTTTGGAGAGAAGTAAGAAGTGAAGAATGGAGAAGTGAATATTTATAGAATTCACCAAGGTAAGGCATGGGATTTTCGAAATGATTATCTTCTGATCATACTGTCATGAGCATGCCCGAGCAAATCATGACATAACGACTCATGAGTAGTCATGGTGTCAAGATATCTCGGCATGCATGAATCGATTATGACTGAAAGGCAATGATTTATACGACTCGTCATCACAAAGACAATGGCTTCGGACGAAGTTCTTTCAGACAATCGTTTTCGCCTCAAATAGCATAACAACCTCATCATCACCGCATTCAAGTCTAACGAGCTGGGGGCTAACTGTAATAACAGTCGATTTTATGCTAAGGCATGAAAGACTAAAAACAATTCGTAATCAAAAGAGAGAACATGATGTCCTCGAAGTTCATAAAAATCCCATGAAAGGGCAACACCAACATAAACAAAAGCCCCCTCGGGCAACAAAAGTTTGAAAAAGAAATTAAAAGCCCCGAAGGGCAACAACAAAAATTTAGAATTGCTTCGAAGGAGAGGAAGCCTCATCTCGATCCCCCATCTGGTCGCTTGTCACCTCTTCCTCCTCGAGCCGACCCTCGACCTCATCGCTAACTCTCGAGCTAACCCCGGTCGGGAGGTTCGACCCATAGTGATCAAGGCAAGGAGTTGCTTAGTTTAGAGGGCGCGCCAAGATCACCGAGTCGTCAGACATCGCCGGCAAGTTGAGCTTGTTGATGCTGAAATCCGACACCGCTGCGTTCATCTCCTCCATGGTCATTCGCTTTTTCTCAGCCAAGTCCAGCACTTCCTTGGTCAGGTCCAGCTCGCCGGAAGCAAACTCAGCAATGAGCGCGATATTGGCCAAGGCCTCCTGAAGCCTTATCTCAGCGCTCGTATCAACCTTCCTTTGGCTCTCTTTCACCTTAATTCCCTCGAGAATCTCGAGATATTGGCCATTCAGCCCCTTCTTCGCCTCGTGAGCCGCTACCTTGATGTCGAGCTCTTGACCGGCGAGGACCTTTTCCAAGTCAGCCTGGCATTGCGCAGCCCGTGTATCCGTAGCTCGACTCGCCTCCTCCGCAACTCGGCTTGCTTCCTCCGCGGCCAGAGTTCGATTTATGGCCACGTTCAACTTTTGGGTGAGGTCCTCCTCCTGATTCTCAAGGATCATCAGCCGAGCCTCCACTCCATTGAAATGGGCAAGCTGCGTTTTCAGCTCCTCTTCCCGAGCCACGACCTCTTGCAGCTGCATGTTCAGATCACTCACCGTCTTCTTGACGGACTCGAGCTCACTTGCCTGCGGTACCTCGCGCTCAAATCTGGCCACGAACTTGTTCGTAGCCTTCAAGGACTACACAGAAAAATATACAAATGCTAAGGTATACAAATAAAATAAGCAAAGGGATGTGACTATTACCTTCCAAATGGTTGTAATCATCTCGGTGTAAGAATCACCGAGGGCCATGTCTCCGACATCCGGGAGCTGAACACCTGCAGGCTTAAAATGCCTTAGCAGGTAGGCTACGCCTTTAGATCGTTCGCGATAGGAGATTTTTCTGGTGCATGAAACGCCAGTTGAAGGATCCAAAGGACCCAGAAGGGGCATGCCTCGCCTCGATGTTTTGGCTCGATCTCCTCGAGCTCACTTTGGCGTCAGTCCTTTGACGCTTAGGCGTGGAAGGAAGAGAACCACCCCGACTCCATCCATTCGACCGCCTTGAGCCATTCGAATGAGATTCACGTAAAGCAAGCTCTCTAGATGGTACCGGAGGTGTCTCCTGCTCGGTTGAAGGGGGAGGTAAGTTTTCCACCTCCATGGTTGCATCTCCGGATCCTGTAGCCGGAGGGATAAAAGCCTAGACGGGATGAGAAAGATGAGTCGGAGGAGGAAGAGGAGCTTCACCCATAGAAAAAAAGTATGCCGTTCCTCAGGTCACCAGCCTTCATCTTCTTCGCCAAATCCACAGGGTCTTTCCCGTTTCGGCGGCTGCTCGCTCTTCGAGACATCTTCTCGTGGGGAGGAGTGCTAGCGGTCGAACTGTCGTCTGAAAGAGGTCGACCTGCAAAAATAAAAAAGATGAGTTAGACAGCTCAAAACAGTGATGAACAAGCCCTTATACATATAGAAACAGTTAGACAACTTACTTTCTCATGTCCGCTCGATAATATGAAGCGGAGGCTGAAAAACTCGGGCCGAAGGAGCCTGAGGGAGAGCTGGTGGAAGTGGTAGGTTTCGAGGAACTTGAGATCGACCTCGCAAAGTTCGCTGGGGCTCGATCCTTAGAGCGGCTTGCACTCGCTCTACTGTGAAACTGCTCCAATTGACCTCGCCTCTTCTCAAGCGAGCTATCAAACCCTCAGTAATCGGGTTTAGAGAAAGTGACTCGGGAGCTTCTACAGAAAAAATAACAAAAGGCGAGTTAGAAGCAGCCCGACATCAGCATAAAAAATAACAATGATCATTAAAACCCTAAGATCTAACCAACGCTGGCAGCCCATCGAGTTGGGATGTTAGAATAGTCGAAGTCTTCGATCGAGTGCCGGTTTATCCTAAAAAAGAAGTACATGTCCTTCCATAAGTCGAGAACTTTCCCGAAACAGGGAGATAGATAATATGTCCCCGAAAAGCGAGTGTTATGCTTCACCGAGAAAACCCGCATGAGCTCATCCGCCCAGAATTCTATCCCGTCTTCGACAGCCCAAACTCCGAGTCCGATGATGTACCGGACAAAATTCGGCGTCATCTGGTGGAACGCCAACTGAAGTTAGGCCAAGACCCAAGAGATAATGGAGGGGATGCGGAAGAAGAGCCCGCACTTGTCAAAATACGTGTAGTAGGCGCAACAGTAGCCCTCCCTGGCGGTCTCCGGCGATATGTCCGGCGACGGAATTACTATCTCCACTTCCGGCGGGATCCGGAATTTCGTCCGCAACCGTTGAATGTGATTCATGGTTAAGACAGACGGCGGATGCGGGCCGAATGACCCCGCCGATGCACTCGTGCTCGCTCCCGCAGTATTTCTCGGAGCCATTGAGAGCGGTATATCGGAACCGGAGAAGAAGAAGAAGAAAGAAGGAAAAGTTCTAGAGAGCGAAAGCTTTAAAACAATAAACCTAGAGCGAGAAGCAAAAAAAAACTAAAGTAAAAGAGAAGAAGTTACCTGGCTGATTTGTACTACGAGCAGTAATGGGAATCGTGCAAGGTAACTTCCCTTTAAAGCCATCTTGTGCCTCTCCTCCCTCGAGATCTACGGGATCTTTCGTATCCCACGATCTCAACCGTTCGATTTCGAATTCATAATCATTACGAGGAGATTGAGACAGTAAGGATCCTTTGACTTCTTGAAATCTCGACCGTCAATTCAAGATCGACGGATACGAATAAGTGGCTGATAATTAAGTCACATCCGCGTAGATCGAGGTCGATAAGATCTATACGAATCTGGAGATCTCAACAGTTAACAATCGACCAGATCGACGGTAGATCACATGATCCTCTAATAAATACTTGTTGTAGCCATCGACGCGCTACGAGAAGGACAGCGAGATCCACGCGCTCAATCTCGGCCGTTCGATCAAAAAAAAGATCTACAGATGAAGCGAGAGTAATCATTAGTGTTTCAAAACCCAAGGCACGCACGCCTCTTCCCAAGAACGTCTACCGCCCATTAACCTCGACTCGTCGAATTGATGGGCTGGGGGGCTATTGTTGGTGTTGGATATTCCTCTAGGAAATCCGGCCCATTAACAGGCGAAATAAAGGCCCATGGTTACAAGCCCGACTCGTGACTATGGAGACAAGTTCGATTATTACAGATTCTGGGACATATGATCATATGCCAGCCAAGGCCCAAGTAGTACAAATAGAAGGAAATGTCGAGGGAGAATGACCAAGTCTTCGTCAGTAAAAGCGACTTCCACGGATCACGGAGATCATTGCAACTACGAAGCTGAAAGATCAGAACGATAAGATCGAAGTCGAGAGCTATTTAAAGGAGAGGTGGCGATCCATTTATTCATTCCAACCCTAATCAAGAACACTTCGACTAGATAGCTCGACTTTCATATTTTGTACTCTCTTTTTGATTTTGTTTGTTCTATCTCGGCATTCAACCTCAATAATATCTTTGATTCATAGGAAATCTATACTATCCTTTATATACAAAGTCCAAATCCACGATTACAAATCCTTGGTGTGAATCTTCGATCTCACAGGCTGGTTCTGTTGTTCTGCTCCAGCCGCTCTGTATATGGTAAGGATACCAGTTTCATGTATATCACCAACAACATCGACAACATCAACAGCATCAACAGCATCAACTCTGACATTTGAAACTGCCTCTTCATAATTCACACCAACTGAACTTCTTAGCTCCACTCGTGAAAGCTGTTCGACCCTTAAATTTCTTCCAACATCATCGTATATCTCCACATGCAAAACAGGTTTAAGTCCCTCATTATCCATGCACCGTTGTTAGATAAACATACACATCCTCATCGTTTACAATATATGACTCTCTCCGAGCTTTAGATAGACTATAACTCAATTTCAGCTTCCTCATGGATCCATCATTCATAACCTTCATGTGTATCTTATTTCCGAACACTGAATAAGTAATCTCCTCCAAAGATGAGGTCGTCATCGATATGGCGTATACAGGATTAGTTGAAATCCATTCGTGTTCTTCTAAATAGCACCCTCCAAAGTCAAAATGTATGTTTGTGTTGATTTTCTTCATCGCCTCCTGTAACCAGAATAGAATAAAACACAATTAAAATTAATGTCATTTTGGTACAACTAGTACAACTGTTAAGGAAAAAATGGTATTAGCAGTCCAACCGGTATTTGTGGTCCAAATGGTCCAACTATTATAGATACCAGATGGACCAGGTGGACTAATTTCGTAGATTTGGAACATCAAATCGAGCATAAATCGAGCCGAAATCGAGTTGAATATTGGATTCGGGCTTAACTTTACCTAAGATGCAACTCGATTCAACAGAAAATTAACAATGTGGTACTTAAATAACATGTATTCAACAAATTTCTTGATAACCCTAAAATCATGGGTTGCCTGCCTATTTCCCCCCAGATAAGCTCCTCTCTTGATTTTTACACCCAAACTATTAGATTCATGAAATTTCAACCTCATCTTATCAATTTCTGTAAATTAACCCATCATGTTTATACCTCTTGATTATTAGACAATTACAATTAAATTTCATAATCGCAAGTCTAAGATGTTCTAAATCGTGTTTTAATGTCTGATTGCCCAAACCCAGACCCGTATGCTAATCTAAACCCGACCACTTAACCAAACCTAATCCCGACCACTTAACCAAAACCTAAACCCGACCACTTCACAAAACCCGACCAGATTGCAACGATTCGTAGCCTAAGTCGCAAAAAGTGGATTAGGGTTCTGGGATTAGCAGTCTGCTCCTTCGACGATGGATGAATCTGTATTCGCAGATGTCCAGATTGAGTACGAAGAAAATCTAAGACTTCCATGTCTGGAGAACGAGATTGATATTGTGCGTGTCAAAGCAAAGAATTTCGATGATGAAACAGAGTATTTCGATGATCTCAAGGATGTTGAGATACAATACGGAGACAGGTTGAGATACGAGGATGGTGGATTTGCTAGTAACACCAGGCATGATTCAGGAGTGGAGGACGATGGAGCTGATAATCATACAGGACAAGACCCAGAATTGGAACAATACGAGGATGGAGAGATGATTCATCAATCCATTTGAAGAGATGATTCTCAGACTTCCTCTAAAATTTTATTAAAAAAAAAAAAGCAAACATGAAAATCGACACAATCACAAATCTTCTCCACATGAAATTCGACAAAAACGCAAACTAACATGAAATTCGACAACCACAACTACAAAATTGTTACCTGCAATGCAAATTCACATTTGTAGAATCTCCGGTACGTATTTTCATCTGTTGTTGAAGTAAACGTTATTAGATTTCCTCCACACCAACACCTTGAAGGCAAGCCGTTAACTGATCTTCGACCAAAGGATCGAGATGAGGAAGAAGAAGACGAATTACTCATGATTTGTTCGACAAACAGAAAGGAGTTTTCGAGCAAATCCTCAATTCCCAGAAACCTAATCCCCTTTTTGGTCAAATCGCGATATGGTGGAGTTTGAATAAGTGGTCAGGTTTTGGTTAGCAATGGGTCGGGTTTAGATTAGCATACGGGTCTGGGTTTGGGCAATCAGACGTTAAAACGCGATTTAGAACATCTTAGACTTGCGATTATGAAATTTAATTGTAATTGTCTAATAATCAAGAGGTATAAACATGAGGGGTTAATTTACAGAAATTGATAAGACGAGGTTGAAATTTCATGAATCTAATAGTTTGGGTGTAAAAATCAAGAGAGGAACTTATCTGGGGGGAAATAGGCAGGCAACCCTAAAATCATCTGAAAATACCACATTCAATAAATTAAGAGATCGAGAGAGATGACTGACGGGGCTTGACGGACCGGCGATAAGATGGACAACTCAGCTTGGGAGAAAGGAGACGGATCGGGGAGGAAGGTGAAGACGTTCCTGAGAGAGCTCGGCTCCGATCGGCTGATCGAATGGGGGAATTAATCGGAGATGATGATGACGACCCGAACGGCGTCGTTTACACCATCAACAATTTTTTCTAATTATTTAAAAAACTAAATCCACCTCACCCTCATTAAAGGTACATTCGGAATTTCAAGTCTTCAATGGCAATCTGATAATTGAGTAGCAGGCCATATTATTTTTTAGCCAATAATGGCATTTGTGGCTGGCGCTCAGTTACAATTAACAATAAAATCACACCCATATGACATTAAATACTAAGACAATGGTTAGCTACATGATTACTACACATATCTTTATATTAATTGGGAAGTGCTTTTGAATTTTTATTCATTTTCAAAATGATTAATTGCTAATTTATCATTGATAAAATTAGGCTAATTATTATGTTAAATTTAATTAATATTGATAAATTTATTATGTTTTTAAATTTTATTATAGAGATATACATAATTTTGGATTAAAAATGAGAAGATAAATATGAAATATTTATGAAAATGTTTTAAATTTTATTTTGGAGATAATAAAAATAAAAAAGTAAGATGAGATGATAAATATGAAATATTATAATATTTTTAATTTTATTTTAGAGATATACATAACCTTCAATAAAAGTAAAATATAATAATATAAATATAAGAACGTTTATTAATATTTTTAAATATTAATAAATATTATTTTTGGATTTTATATAGTAAATTTGTATTATTTATATAAATTTGAATTTATATATATAAAAGATTAAATATTTTAAATAAGATATTTATGAATTTATTTTATACATAAAATATATAATTACAATTTATTTTATTATTATTAATTTATTTATAATAAATTATAAAATATCTTACTAAATATAATAATGTATGTATATTTAATTATAAATAATCTCATAGAATTTTTTTATAATATTATTATTTCTGTTGAATTAATTTAATAATTATTTTTTTTAGAAATTTTATATTTAATAATATTTGTGCTCTCATCATGTGTGAGTGAATCATATTAGTATATATATATAGTGTATATAATTTAATTTATTGTATAATGGATAAAATATTTTAAAATAATAAATAGTTACAAAAATTCCGTCCGCGTATTCCTCTAACGCGTTTCCGGACAAAGTATATAACTAATGATCTCTTCAACCTAAGGATGTGAGACTTATGTCATGATATGCCTCATCGAGATAATAGCTCTTTGGCCATTAATCTCGATATGTTCGAGTTCGAATCTGGCTGGATTGCATGTATCGGACTCTAATATCATATTAAGTTATATGTGCTTCCAATCTAAAACTAATCGGTTGATAAAAAGAGTGACTCATATCATTTAGATATAACAAATGATTCTTTTCAACTATCTATGTGTGATTTATGTTCTAATAGAAGTTATCGTAAGATTGGCTTTTAATGTAACAATGAAAATGTAAAATGTGGTAAAGCTATTACAGGGATCTCAATCAATTGCTTTACATAATTGGGTACAAGAAATCTGGGCATGGGAATGTAAATTTGATGTTGTTGAGTTTGTTTGGGCTAGTACAACATATAATCGGGCTGCTGATTGTTTGGCTAAATTAGTCAACTACTTAATATTAATTAGATGGTTAAGTAACTAGTGTTGCGGAGCCTATGCCAAAGTAAAGAGAATGGAAAACTCTTCTCTCTCTTCTCACATCTTTATGTTTATTCTTTTTTCAGAAGCTTGCATATATTATTATGGATTGCAACTAATTGTGTCTTTTGAGTTGTTGTGTTTAATTCTAGATGTGGGTTGGAGTAATTTCTTTGTTTCTTTGTCCCTGATGTTGATTATGGCGGGTCTTTTTTGGTCCAAAGCTAAGTGTAACGCCCGCGTTTTAAGGATGAATGAAATCAGATCAAGGATGAACGGATTGGGTTATTGATGGTCATCCAGAATGGCCTTTTAAGACAGGGAATATTAAAAATCTGGGGGTTCACTGGATAAGTAAGGCTTACTGTGTGAAAGCCGAGCTAAATCGAACTGGAAGAGTTCAGGCCATGATTTTCGGACCAAGGAAGGATGTTGAGCTGATTTGGTCGAGATTCAGACAAGCTGGTCAACATTTAGACAGGTTTGGTCGGCTTTCAGACAGGGCGGTTATGATTGTCGGACCAAGCTTCAGTCCGCGAGTTGATTATTCGACCAAGTTTGAGCAGAATCGATTATTTGTCCAAAACGCAGCATTTTAGCCAAGGAAAGTGAGCGGGATTAGGTTTGAGTTAAAATCCGCGCAGCCAAGTGTTATAAGCGCGGGGAAGACGGTTGGATTGGCTTGGCCAATCAGATTGACGCGGAAGTAGTTATTGGACGGTTTTGGCTCGAGTAAAACTGTCCAAGACTAATAAAAATCGTCCTTAGACGTTTATTGATCAGTTTTTCCGCAACAAAGAACTCTGAAAGAATTGAGAGAGAAAGTCTGAAGAGAAAACCGAGATTGACTGAGAGTTTGATCGAGTTGGCTTACCGTGATCAAGCAAGGCTGAGAGATTGTCTGTTCTGTTGGATTCGAGCACAAGAGGTGTCAGGAAAACCGCTCTCATCATCCAATCCGAAAGATTAAGGTGAGTGCGTGACCGTGGCTATAGATTAATCGTCTGCTTGCATAGATTCGTTGAGTCTAGTTGGCTAGGACTGTTCTGATTGCTTGCTTATCGATACTTCTGTTTTCTGCTGAGACTTAACCGATTGATCGATTCCTTTCTTCAAGCATCTTAGATCAGATCATACGCTTAAGGGCAGTTTGCTCGTTAAGGCTTGATGTTGGATCGTAGAAGATGGCTTGTTTACTCGGAATGATCAGATCGGGTTAAGCATCTATCTGTTCAGGCCATTCTGTTTCTGCTTACTTGATCGATTGTTTGGTTTCTTGCCTTGAGATGCTGGCTCATTGCCTTGAAACAATCAGATCGGATTAAGTGTATGTACTGATGATAAGCTTGATAGACTGACTGGATTATGACTTGTTGCGTGATTTCTATGGCTAAGTGAGACGGGACGACCGCTCTCACTAAGCAATCCGTTTGCTTATGCCCCCTTTGTGGATGCAGGTGATCGTTCTAAGAAGGCTTAGGCGCGAGACTAAAGGCGGCTGGATGGAAAGGATGGTTAGTTTGGGTAGATTTGGTTAAGTATAATGTAATAGCTTAGTGGCAAACTGATATCATTGTACTTAAACCTCGAAAAATCTATCTAAGTTGTTTTATGCTTAAAATGCTTGTCTGGTTCGGAATGAAAAACGCAAAATAATTTTAAGTATGGAAAATTTTGAAATTGGCCTAAGTCTGATCGAGGAAGTCGACCTAGACACTACCCTTTTTTTTTAACACTTCATTCATTGAAACTTAGCAAAATCTGAGAGTTACAGGAGGTGGAAAACCACCATGACCATAAAACAAAGGAAAAAGAAACAACGAAGTACCAGTAGGTACCATAAAAAGAACAAGGAAATACCAGTAGGTACCTTAGAAAATTAACTCTCCAGCAAGAGACCTCACCCAAAACACGAAGTGAGGGGTGGAGACCATCAAAGACAGGTCATATACACGACCTGGGTCTCCAGTGAAGAATTTCTCGCTCAGCTTACAATCATCTCCATTGCCAACAAGGTATTCAGCCATCTAGGACCACCTTTTGATATGTAAGACCTGTATATGTAGTCTCTTGTTACACTGGTAGCAATGGCATCAGCTGCAGTGTTCCTTTGTGGAGCTGCATACGCAAAACTCCATTCATTGAAGGACTGAAGCAGCAAGAAAATTCTGCGAGTAATATCTTCGAACATCGGAAAGTTCTGAGGTGATAGCAGCACGTTCCTCGCAAGCTCAAAAGGGGATTCGAAGATCACTTTGTCGACATGGAGGTTACCGAGATTTTCCACTGCCCAGTACAAAGCCTGCAGCTCGGCTTCCGTCCTCGACGACACGTTTGAAAACGCTCTCCGACTATGAAATAGGGAGATGCCGTCATTGCCACGCAGAATCCAAGAAGCTCCGCTGTTAACATATTCATTTATCCAGGAAGCCCCCACGTTGCACTTCACCATACCATCAGTTGGTTTCTTCCAACCTTCTGAACTATTACGGGCATTCGGCATTTCCGCTCCAGGGTTCTCAATATTGTTCACCTCAAACCATATATCAGCATCCTCCTTGGCTTTTTGTACCACTGCGGCTGCTTCATATCGCGTATTTTCGAACACCAGTGCATTACGGGATTTCCAAATTTGCCATAGAATCCAAGGAAAGGCCCTACGATCAACCTCTGAGAGCTCTCTGTTTTTACTGCATCGCAGCAGGTGATAGATGTTGAGAAATACAGAAGAATTTGAGAACCCTCCTTGCGGTAAAGGGACTCGGACTAGCTTCCATATCTCCTGTGCAAAACTGCAGGTGAACAAGGTATGGTTTATGGATTCGGTTCCTGTCCCACACCTCGGGCACGATGTGTCCAATCTGATTCCTCGAGTCGCTAGCCTCTCTTTGACAGCCAGAGCACCAGAAAGAGCACGCCAAATGAAGTGCTTCAGTTTCGGTGGGGATTTGACTTTCCAGACGTCACTCCATAAGCGTTTTTCAATGGGTGGAAGCGAGGTTCTGCCTTGAGCTTGAAGGTTCTGTATAGCTTCCACCAGCCTATATGCACTTTGAGTGGAGTATATTCCATTTTTTGTGAAACCCCACGCATCTTTATCCCTGCCATTCCTGTGTATCTTAACCTGGAGGATCAGATTGATATCCTCATCCGTGAAAGTCTGTTGCAGCTTGTCCACTCGCCATGTACCTGTGTGTTGACAGATGAGGTCCGACACTTTTAAAGTGAGATCAACCAAGGTGTTTTGTCTGTAATTGGGAGCTCTTGGTATCGTATCCACAATCCATTTCTCAGCCCAAACATTCGAATCATGCCCATCTCCAATACTCCTTGTTAGACCCTGTTTTAATAAATCCCTGCCAAAGAGAATGCTACGCCAGCCATACGATGGCCGTGGTCCCAGTCCACATTCGAGAAAGGTAGAGTTTTTGAAGTACTTCGCTTTAAAGATGCGAGCAAGTAGAGAATCAGGGGCACTAAAGATACGCCAAGCCTGTTTACCGAGAAGAGCTTGATTAAACCGACTGATATCATGAAATCCGAGGCCTCCTTCCTCCTTCCTCCGACATAGTCTCTGCCATGCCTGTAGGAACTGTTTAGTTGATCCTGATGTAATTCACAGATTCATATCAACCTAAACATACAGATCTAGGTTCTCTTGATTAGAAACATTAGATGATCTCACCTTTTACCTGTTTGTTGCAGCGGAAGGAATAGAACAGGTCAGAGATCAGAGAGATACACCGAGGGATGAATCCTCCAAAGGTTCACACACGCGATCACAGAAACGGCTGCTAGACCACTGATGAAACCGGCGCAGAGGGAGAGGAAAATCGCGGCTGGGCATTAGGGTTGGAGAGGAAAGATTTGGCTTTTAGTTTATAAAAGCCTTCTCTTTCCCTTTTGGGCTTTTGGGCCCAAAATACCAATCTGATTAAATCCCATTTAATCAGACCCATTAATCTTTCTCTCTCAGTACGACAAATGCCTAGCACTTTTACCATACTTCTGCTAAGCCGTTCCAACACATTTTCCTGTTAGCTTAGGCGTGTGACCCATATGGGATCATATAATAAAGGCAATAAGTCCAAGACTTATAGATCATGAGCGGACTCTAGCAAGCCATCATGATCCCCAGTATTATATGACTTATGTCTGATCTTTGACATACTCTTACTTTCTAGAGACAGTACCGAGATTACTGGACACAATTCCAACAATCTCCCACTTGTACTGGAATCTCTGTATTCATAATCCTTTTGTCTCAATATCTCGATTAGTCATAAGGCAAGATTGGTGTCATCCTTATAAAGCCTAATCTTGTTCATCGGACTCTGATTTGATACTGACTATCCAAACGACTCGGGAAAGTCCGTTTGAGCATGGCCATGCATTTTCCAGTATTCAAATCTCCGATTGGCCTAGAGATATTCACTCCATTTATATTGGAGGGACAAATCCCGTCTTGTTCCATCACTGTAAACTACGCATTTCATAATATACCCAAACAAGGTCCTTATAACTATCGCCGAACGATAGCGTTAGACAATGATCAAAGTGCATCAGTCCATGTGCAGTCACATGCATGCGAACTCAGGTCTAAGGACTATACTCTATAGTCGTAGTAAGAATCTCTTATGACACAGATATAAATATCCTGAAGAGTTCTTATAAGCGGGTCTTGTCCGGTCGTATGTTCCCAAACATACACCTATGTACTGACTTTGATGCCGCGCATCTATGACACACTGAGACTTTGTCATAAGTCACGTACCAATCCAGTCTCACACGGTTGTTGGTGTTCCAATTTCAACAACCTTCGACTAGGGACAGGATGATATAAAACATTTATCAAATATAGGGTCTCATGATCAAGCTAAATGACTTCGATGACTCAAGATCAAGTCATTTACTTCGATGACCTATAAAATGGTTTATATCACTTTGGAACGATTATTTCATCACAGTTAAAATAATCTTGAAATAATAATTTCATTAAACATCTTAAATGTTATTTCAAGAACATATCCAATAACTAAATAAAGCCCTTTAATAACTCCCACTGAAATTAAGACTACATCTTAATTTCACTTATCCTACAGCAACAGTCCGCGACTCGTGCTTAGGCCTAAGGAGTGGCTTCATTAATAGATTAGCAACGTTCTCATTCATTGAAACTTGCTGATCTACTTAACTTCTCTGTCATTTATCTTACGGAATAGGTTATACCTATCCTCAAGGTGTTTGGACCTCTGATGTGCAGCTAGTCTCATCTATGCTGGGAATCACATCAAGTTCAGTGACGAACTCTTCTTTCCAAACAACCTCTTTCGCCACTTCCCAAGTTGCGAAATGTTCAGCTTAAGTCATGGAGTCTGCAACAGTGCCTTGCACCGCCAGATAGACACAAGATATAACCGGACTGTGATCGGAAATCATCTTTGTCTATTGGAAACTTGCCTTTCAGACTCTATCGACTTATAGCACCTCACTTTCTCCGTAAATCAAGAACTTATCCTTAGTATTCCTCAAATACTTTAGGACTTACTTTAGGAAAATTGATTCTTTGCTGGATTTGACTGGTCTTTATTTGTCTTGCTTAACATTAAAGCAACATCAAACAAATATGTTTCATGGCATACATGATAGATCCAATTGCCGACGCATATGGAATCTTATCCATGCATTTAAGCTCAGCAGTTATCGTAGGATACTGTATCTTGCTTAACTTAATGCCATGTGACATTGGCATAAAACCCTTCTTGGATTGCTCAAAATGTGTAGGACTTTGTCAATTTAAGAATCCTGACTTTGTCCTACCAGCTCTTTTGGATCTCTATCTTTAGATCCAAAATCCAAGAACTACGTGGCTTTACCCATGTCAATCATTAAACCAACTCCCAAGCTAGTCCTTTACCGACTACAGCGTTGGGACGTTATATCCGAGAATCAGTATGTCATCGACATACACTTTGAGAAATGCAATATCGCTCCCACTAATCTATTAGTAAACACACAGTTCCGCTTCGTTCCTGTTCAAGTCAAAACCTTGACTACTTCAACAGAACGAAGATTCCAACTCCGATATGTTTGCTTCCATCCATGAATGGATCGATGAAGCCAACTTACACAAAATGTAATTCTTCGGAGTCTGGGCTCACTTTCGCTTCCTAGGATTTCGCAGATTTGTCGCTTTCAATGATCATCAGATCATGCGAACATTCAATGATCATCAGGCTGAACTAATGACGAGAATTCACTCTCGGATTAGTGACTGATTCTTTCATATCTGCGAACTTCAGGCTCCACAGGTGTAGATTCTACAGAAGTCTGTAAATCCTTCCGCTGCTCTCCCTCAATAGGTTAAGAAGCCTCCTGTATTTCTCGAATTTCTTCGAGTTGTACTTTTACTCCCACTGTTCTTCTTGGAAAGTAATTTCCTTCTTAGAAAACAGAATGGTCGTAAAAGTACCGAGCCTTGGTTTTCCTGAGAAAACTTCGAGTTATACTTTTACTCCCACTGTTCTTCTTGGAAAATAACTTCCCTTCTTAGAAAACAGATTGGACGTAAAAGTAACAAGCCTTAGTTTCTCTAGGACAACCAGCGAAGTAGCACAACTACAAATACTCAGTAAAGACAAATTTGGATCGATTCCAATCCACATTAACGTGGTGTCTTTCAACTGATATTTGTGGAACTATTTCAGCGTAAACTTAGATATTTTAGAGCGTTATTCTTAAATAATATCATGGAAGATTCGTGTGACTCATCTTTAATCATTTCTTATAAGATCTGATTCTTTCTCACAGAAACACCTTCAGGTTTTCAGGAGAAATGAGCTGTGAAACGATTTCACACTCATTAAGATGATCACACAATCAATGACTTAAGTATTCTCACTCGTGATTTAATCCAGAGTCTTAATACTTTTGTCATTCAGATCCTATACTTCATTCTGGAACTCTTTCGACCATGTCAAAGAATTCCGACTTGTGTCTCATCAAATGAACACAGTCACACTCACTGAAGTAATCAGTAGAGACAATGAAGTACAGGAAATTTTCTCTGGCATTACTGCTCATTGGGCCACATACATCAGTATGTTCTAGGTCCAATAAGCCTTTGGGCCTTTCTCTAGCTCGGCTAAGATAGGCCCTTTTCCTTTTGGTCCAGTAAACAGAATTCAAGTCTCATAAGATATCTTATCAAATGAGCCCAACAGTCCATAACTATGGGATTTCTGAATCCGACTTACTCTATGTGACCAAGACTTTTATGCCAAGAAAAATCAGGTTTAATTCATTAGATTTAAACCAATTCGGTATTTATGTTACATTTAGGCACTCTTTGGTTTAAAATATAAAACCCATTCCATGAATAGGGTGCTACAATTAATATTTCATTAAGATCAAAAGAACAAAACTTGTCTTTTATCAAAATGAAAAACATTCAAATTCTTACAAGAAAATGAAAGACAATTCTGCTTAAAGCAGGTACATTGTAGCAATTACTTAATACAAAACCAAGCCTAAAAGGGATCTATAAGTGAAAACCCTACGGCTGAGGCAGCATCCATAGCTCCTTCCAGACATGTAGTTCCACTTGCCCTTCTTTCAACGTTCTACTGTTGCTTAGGCTCTGCATATTATCTCAAATATCAGTGCCACAACCAGTATCCAATACCTTTAAGGTAGAACTTGAAGTAATAACATGAATACCTGAGGAAGTAGTCGCATACATCAACTTCAACTCCTCATCATCTTCCATGAATTTAATGCAATCTCTCTTCCAATGCCCTGTCCTTACAGTAGCAGCACTTACCAACGTAAGAGGTATCTGACTCGGGCTCAGAAGACACACGCTTGCCATGATTCAAAATCTGGACAACTTTTCCTTCACCCTTGTCAGCATTAGGTTTATTAAACCTACCCTTCTCATTCATGAGATTATTCAGGGTACTCTTCACGTTTGGCTCAACTGTCTTGAGCATATCATGCAGTTCAGTCAGCGTCTTCGTTAAGCCTTTCTTGATATAGTTCCTTCTGAACTTATCATAGCTTGACGGCAGTGACTGTAGTATGATCTCAGTTGCCAATTCTTGGCTAACTGGATAATCCAGTTTCCTCAGGTTATCAATGTAACCCATCATTTTACTGATATGAGGACTCACTGGATGATCTTTTGGTAGCTTGCAGCTAGTGAGAGACTTAACCAACTGGTATCTCTCCACCCTTATCTGCTCCTGAAATTTCAATTTCAGGCTGCTGATCATCTCTATTGGCGACTCCATGTTCTCATATTGCTTCTGCAAGTCTGAGTCCATGGTAGCCAATATCAGACCACGCACATCTACCGCATCATTATAATGCTTGTTCCAAGCATCATATACTGCATGAGAAGCATTGGACCCGATCCTCACGGGGAGAGCTCTCTCAAGGACATAGTCCTTTCTCTCCTGTCTGAGGACTAGCCTCAGGTTCCGCGACCAAGTCAAGAAATTTGATCCGTTCAGCTTGTCCATCTTAAGGACAGACCGGATCGAGAAAGTGTTTTGATTGTTTGTGCTAGTCATAACTGAAATATAAGATAAAAGGATTTTAGTTAATATGTTCAATATGATTAATCTCGTATTAAATTTAATATGATTAATCACGCATTATATTCAATAACCTAAGTTACCCTCAATAGAATATAATGATTCCAAGATCCACATATAACTAAGATTAAAGTGGGCCACTGGCCGTCACCCAACCTTAGCTTATATCGGTAAGCCCTATGTCGGCTAATTATATCCGTGATATAATTCTTGGTTGTGAATCTGGGCCCGAGGCCCAATCCACTCTGATGTCTCAAGGCCCGGGACTCCCGATGGCCCAGTCAAGAAAACCAGACTATACAGTCATGTAATCATTAATGTCTGGGACTCCCAATGACATTTATGAATCACAAACCGTCTTATCCACGCAAAAGCAGACACCCTCACACTGTAAGGCCATGAATACAATTGAATGGGCTTTGACAGCTGACATAGCCTGGACAAGACATCCGAAGCTTGATATTATTTGAGGTTCGTAGGTTTATTAAAATTTATTCCCAAAATAGAAGATTACTATTTCGGGAAACTTTCCATTTTTGGAAACCTACTATTTTGGAAACTTTCTAAAATTGGAAACTTTCTAAAAACGGAAACTTTCTAACTTTAGAAATTTCTTTAAAATCCAAAACCCGCAAATCCAGAAACTTCTATTTTAAGAAACTTTCTAATTTCAAAATTTCGGAAACTTTAATTTAAAATCGATTTTATAAATTTATAAAATAAATTTTAAATTGATCTGAAGAAAGACTCAAATAATTGGCCCAATTGTTTTAACTTCTTGGCCCGAGGCCCAAGAATTGGTCCATGTCCAAGACATGACCCAATTGTCCAATTATTTGACATAACCGGTCTGGTTCATTAAAACTGGTCTAACCAAGTTTTAATTACTACGATGACCACAATTGTCAACCGGTTATTTACTAAACCGGAATTTCTCAATTTATTTGGTCCAACCAAATCAAATTAGAAATTCCTGGTTTAGGCACTAAATCCAATATTTCTTTCGACATTGGATTTCTTATCCCGGTTTAACCAGATTTAATAAAATTATTAAAATCTGTTTATTAAACCAGAATGAATCAGTTTTAATTAAGTTTTAAACCGAACCATTAACCGAACCGAACCGATTGATCACGTGAACCGATTACGACCTAATCGTAAGTTTCACGCGATCACGTCAGCCGTCAAGCCGCACGCGACGATCCGAGATCGACACGGCAGCCGGACGGTACGCTTGGTCAGGACAGTCGGGACGGGACGAGCTGCGATCGGGAGCGATCCATCCTTCGATCGGAACGAGCCGCGATCGAGATGCGATCCATCCGACGATCGGGACGAGACCACGCAACACGATCGTTCGTCGATCGGTTCGTGCGTCCTTTCCGATCGTCGCGATCCGACCCAACCGGCCAGCTCTCGGCCAATCAACAAACCCGAGTCATATAGCTCGGTTTGCGATTTCCTTAGTGTGTTTAGGATTCAATTCAGTTTCTTAAGTGTTTTCTCTTATCAGTAATTGATTCAAAACACTTCTAAACAGATTAAACAACCTAAACATGAATCTAAAACAAGAAATCCTAAGAACCAATGGCTCTGATACCACTGTAGGAACTGTTTAGTTGATCCTGATGTAATTCACAGATTCATATCAACCTAAACATACAGATCTAGGTTCTCTTGATTAGAAACATTAGATGATCTCACCTTTTACCTGTTTGTTGCAGCGGAAGGAATAGAACAGGTCAGAGATCAGAGAGATACACCGAGGGATGAATCCTCCAAAGGTTCACACACGCGATCACAGAAACGGCTGCTAGACCACTGATGAAACCGGCGCAGAGGGAGAGGAAAATCGCGGCTGGGCATTAGGGTTGGAGAGGAAAGATTTGGCTTTTAGTTTATAAAAGCCTTCTCTTTCCCTTTTGGGCTTTTGGGCCCAAAATACCAATCTGATTAAATCCCATTTAATCAGACCCATTAATCTTTCTCTCTCAGTACGACAAATGCCTAGCACTTTTACCGTACTTCTGCTAAGCCGTTCCAACACATTTTCCTGTTAGCTTAGGCGTGTGACCCATATGGGATCATATAATAAAGGCAATAAGTCCAAGACTTATAGATCATGAGCGGACTCTAGCAAGCCATCATGATCCCCAGTATTATATGACTTATGTCTGATCTTTGACATACTCTTACTTTCTAGAGACAGTACCGAGATTACTGGACACAATTCCAACAATGCCACCCATGATATCTTCCGCTTATTATCCCCATTGCTCCACCAAAACTCAATCATTGCACTCGTTAGTTTTGAGCATAAATCTTTTGGTAACTTGAAACACGACATGGCGTAAACCGGTAGGGCTAAGCATACTGACTTAAGCAAGATTTCTTTACCACCGTGAGATAAAGATTTAGCAAACCAACCTTGAAGTCGGCCTTGAAGCTTTTCACGTATAAAACCCAGCAGTTCCTTTTTCGATCCCTTAAAACACTCCGGCAGTCCAAGATATGAACCATCTCCACCTTCTTTGTCGATTCCTAGGCCTCGTGATACTTCATCTTTCTGATGATGCGGGACCTTAGAGCCAAAAATTATCGATGATTTAAGCTTATTTATCATCTGACCCGAGGCATCTTCGTAGAGTTTTAAGACTCGTAGTAGCTCTGAGCTTTGTTCTGTATTAGCTTTACATAGCAGTAGGCTATCATCCGCGAAGAGTAAATGATGTACTGATGGACCGCTATCCGATAGCTTAATGCCATTAAGCTTCCCCGTACTTTCCGAGAAATTCAGAGAACTAACCAGAGCCTCCGCACACAAAATAAACAATAAAGGGGACAATGGATCGCCTTGACGGATCCCTCTCTCTGGTCTAATGAACCCATGTGATCTCCCATTGAGCAGAACAGAGTATGAGACAGTAGATACACAAGCCATTATCCACCTTACCCATACTCTATCAAAGTTGAGCTTCTCTAGCAACGTCTCCAAGAAATTCCACTCCACACGATCGTAGGCTTTAGACATATCGGTTTTAACTGCCATGTAGCTCTCTGCGACTTTATCTTGTGTCCGCAACCCATGAACCAGCTCATGTGCTACCAAGATGTTGTCGCTAATGAGCCTCCCCGAGACAAAGGCACCTTGCGTGTCTGAGATTATTGCTGGTAATATCTTTTTCAGTCTAGAGCTGAGGATCCTTGACACAATTTTGTAATGAACAGAACAAAGGCTGATAGGCCTCATGTCCTTCATCTCTGATGGGTTCGGAATCTTCGGGAGAAGACACAATTGTGTATGATTCCAACCAGGGGGAAGATTTGCAGAGGTGAAGAAACTTCTGATTTCCTTTGTAAGAGCAGGCCCAACAACGTTCCAAAACTTTTGGTAGAAGATACCGGTCAGGCCATCTTCCCCCGGAGCACTTGTTCCTTTAACTCCAAAGGCTGCTAACTTTATTTCCTCATCAGTGACCGTCGCAGTCAATTCTGCATTCATCGCATCCGTAACTCGCCCATTAAAACCTTGGAACATAGCGTCGAAATCAACCGGGTTTGTGCTCATAAACAGATCACGGTAATATTCTACGGCAATTTCACCTTTTGCTCCTTCTGAAAAGTGCTCTCTGCCTTCATTGTCCAGCAACATGAGTACCCTGTTCATAAGTTTCTTTCCTTTCACACTGTTGTGGAAGAACTTGGTGTTTCGATCTCCAGATTTCAGCCATAATTCCCTACATTTTTGTCGCCAGTACAGCTCCTCGTCTCTATATGCCACAGCTAACTCAGTTTTTAGTCTCTTCATCATACGAGCATTTGGGAGCTGCTTTGAGATTTCACGCTCCAGCAAATCTTGAAGCTTTTGTATGCGGTCCTTGGAGTTAGTATTCGTACTTCTCTTCCACTTAGAGATTTCTCGTCGACACCTTGCGATTCTGTCCATGATACTAACGTTGATCTCAACCCCCGAGCCGTCCCAGCCTTTCTTGACAGCTTCCTCAAAACCTGCCTTCCCAATCATTCTACTGTCAAAATAGAATCGACCATGGCTTTGTTCAACCTCTCCCATCGCAAAACAAGTAAGAAGCGGTCTGTGGTCAGAGGCCCACATCTTCTGGTATTCCGCTTGACATCGGGGGAAATTCCTAAACCATTCATCATTCCCGAAGGCTCTATCGAGGCGGCACTGAACCCACACCCTTTCTCTCCAGCCAGCCCAAGATAACTGATTGCCCACACTAAGTACTTCTCTTATCTTACAATTCTCAGCCATGTTTCTAAAATCCCAGAAGCTTGATTCACTACGAACCGCACCACCAAGCTTCTCAGCATTAGACATCAATTCATTAAAATCACCAGTAAGTATCCAAGCATCATCACGATGAATACCAATGCTTGTTAACTTTTCCCAAACTTCCTTGCGTCTTTCTTTGACAGGATCTCCATAGACACAAGTAAGAAAGAACTTAAGCGAACCCAGCTCAATCTTTAGGTCAATGATACGATTGTTAGTAAAAAGAACATCGACTTTGTAACACTTTTTCCATAGCAAAGCCAAGCCTCCACTCAAACCAATTGGCTCAACTGTAATACAATTATCGTAACCCAAACTATCTTTCAAATCCTCCAAATATAACTTTTTCTGTTTAGTTTCCATCAAAAACAAAAAATCCGGGAAGAACTTTCTGCGAATTTCCCGAATGTGTCGAACTGTCTCGGGGTTTCCTGCCCCTTGACAGTTCCAGCTCAGCACGCTCATTGGGTCGGCAGCGGCTTCAAATCGGAAGCCACCGTCTTGGTTTGGTTTTTGTAAAATCTTTTGGATGATTCATTTGTAAAATCGGAAGCCACCGTAGTAGAGGTTGTTTTTGGGGATTTGCTTGATGAATGGGGATGATCCAAGGAGGATTTCCGCTTGCTTGATCCTTCATTTGAAGAGAAACTTTGGTCCACAGATGCTGCATTTGTGCATTGGACACTTCTTGATTTTCTGGTCCATGATGATGGTCTACGCCTCTCTTTCTTACCCTTATTAAAAGTCCCGGAGGATGGGGCTCTTTGTGAGAGACCCATCTGAAAACCCGTCGGACCTAATACTGGTAATGCTTGATGGCCAGACCCAAACGCAGTAGTAGATTCAGCTTCCTCTTCATTAGACGTACCAACAGACGGAAATATAAGGCGATTTGATAACATCCTGGGCAGAGCGTCATCTTGGGATGCCTCTTTGTAATCAAATACATGTCCTTTACCTTTATCAAGGTCATTTGTTATTGATATCAAGCGAGATGAAGATTCTGTTGCCTCTTCTGCAATTGATAGCTTCACACGTTGAATACGCGCAAGACGTTCCGTTTCATTCGCATGAGAGATATATAGAATCCAAACATTCAGAACGTGATGTTTTCTTGGAAGGAGGTCTGTTACAGAAGAGGAAGAGCTTCCGGTGATGACGCAAAATTCCGACACGATTTTGAGTGATATCATTGCAATCAACGGATTTCTTGAGACAAAGTAGAAGTAATTATGAAAAGGTAATCTGACTTTGAATGATTAAGGGATTAAAGGAACTTTTTGACTGGAAAAAAGAAGTGAAAGGAAGTAAAAAGGTGGGCGGGAGAATTGGTTGATCGTAAATACCGTAGCACAGGTGCCGGAAGTGGGCTCTACTCACAGTTGAGAGAGAAAGGTAGGGTCATAAACAGGGGAATCAAACCCTCTAGTTTAGACTGAGAGTCCTAAGCGAAAAACGCGAATTCAGACGCTCAGAGGAAGTTTGTATCTACCTAGACGCTCAGAGGAAGGTAGCGACCTAGACACTACCTTCGGGTAGGAAAAATTGGGTCAGGACATTTCACTAAGCTTCTGATTGCATTGGTTAAGGTGATAAAAAAAATAAAAAATTGGTTAAGGTGATGAAAGTTAATTTCTCGGGATTCCTTCTCGCGGTGGCCATGAGTGTGATTTTGCTCTTCTCCGGTGGGTTTTGTTGAAGTGTGATCTCTAATGATGTTCGTCGTGGAAATCCGACGGTGATGCAGTATTAGTCGTGGCTTGATCGGTGTCAACGTGGTGGCATCTTCATTTTACAAGTGTTGCGTGTGAACATCATGTTTGAAAACTGGCATTTATTTAGACTTTCCATCAATATATTGAGTTTTCAAGTTTGGGTTTAATCCTTATCAAAATGTAGATGGATTGGAGAATGATTTCTACTGTACATCATTGTTTAAGTCTTTGAGTTTTTTAGTGAAATCCAAAGAGTTGACAGGGAATAAACTTTACCACACTACACGCCAGTAGGCCTTAGAAATGTCCCTATGGAGAGTTCTATAGTCCATCAAGAGTATCTCTCACCATTAATACGGAAGCCCAAATTGTTATACTCTAAATACGGAAGCCCAATTTTTTTTTTTTTCGTCTTAAATATCTTATGATTAATGACTGGATGAGTTTACAATATCAAGTTGTACGAGATGAAATATACATGATGGAACGATTGAACAACTCGAATAAAATATAGAACTATGAGGTCTTTCTATAGCTAGTGTAATGGCTACTTGATTTGCCTCTCGCTTGACATAGCTGAACGTAGCTTTTATTCTTCGAGTCCACCAAATAATGTTTCTGGAGTGAAGGATTTCCATTGAAGTTGATTTTCCTTGAAGCATATTTACCAAGATCTCACAGTCACCTTCAAAGGTTATTGATTTGAATCCCATACAAAACAATGTGCCCAATTTCTTTTTTTTTTTTTTTTAATAAAGGAAGAAAATAAACTCGCGACAAGAGTCCATCCAACAATGGCAAAGAGAGAGAGAGAGATCTTATGGTACCTGAACCTAAATTTGAACATTGATGGATGGTATTCGTCTCTCGAACGAATTTAATATCTTGGAATGACGTATACACTTTGTGTTGATCTGAATCTAGTTTTTTGAGATCGATTGAGGTCTAAAAAACTGGAATCTTTGTTGAATAAAAGTGAGACTGTAATTGGTAATTATTTTTAAAAATACATATAATTAAATGAATTAAAAATGTTATTAAAAATAAAATAATGATTTTATTCCTTTCCATTTATCTTTCTTATTCATAAATCTTTTTGATCAATGATTTTTAACTTATTCACAAATTTTCTTTTTTATCCCACAAATATGTGTGGAATAAAAAACTTTTTTTTTCTTATATAACTAGTACCTTATTTATAGAATTCACATGAATGATTCATCCCATATAACACTAAACTGGAAACTTTTACATGATCATGAACCATAAGAGCACTTCTAATAGTAGTATCTTAGTAGAGTATCTAAAAAATAAAATAGTAAAAAATTAGAAAAAGTATGAAAGAGAGAGACAAGGGTTCTACTTAAGAAACCCAAGGTTCTTTATTAAGAAACTCAAAGTTCTCATTTAGATACTACTTAGATACGTGTCAAATCATGATTTGCTGAATTGTTTTCTAAATTTAAAATTTAATTATAAAGTATAATTATATTATGTATAATAATATTTTAATGTTAAGAGTTTCTACTGATGAGGATGCCCTAACAGCTCTATCCAGTGGTTCCTGTAGTTTATGCAAAGAGGCTTCTCTGAAGTGGAGAAAAATAAGAATGATGAAGAGCAAAACGTGAATTGACCGTCTCTCACTACTGTAAGAAAGAAGTGGTACTGTATCAATTCTACTCTGTGTTTGATGGTTTTTATATTTTGTATGTTCTATGTTCTTGTTTCCTAATTTTAGAATTGGTCTTTTGGTAGAAATTGAAACGGTTAAAGAAGAGATGGTTCCACAAAAGGTTGTAGCAGTAAAGAGGTCTTTTAGGTTTGTACCTTCTCTGTTTCATATTCGTTTTATTACCCGAAGGTACTCTTTGACTGACTAAGGATCCCATCATCTAATTTTTGGGACAACCCTTCATTAATGGAGTCTTAAGAGAAACCCTTCAGTACTGATTTTGCTTCTCTTTATGTTGTTGAATTGTTACCAGCCAAAATGCATCTTGTCTCGATGAACCGGATTGATTGGAGGTCGAGCCAAGTCGATAATCCAACAGTCACATGGAAACAAAACTTTCAAAACCTCAAACCCAACCCGGTTATGAAGTTGGTGATAAGCCATTGAGAACATATTTCCGTAAGAAGGCAGGAAAGAAGTCGACAATAGAAGAAGAGGAAATCAACAGAGCTAATGTGGAGGCAGCATCTGATGACGTGGAGGAATAAGACTGGATAGGGAGTTTGTTACACAGAGAGGTTGTTAGTTAAATACGAAAGAGTTGTACTCATTTAGGATATCGATTCTTTTAGTTTGTAATTGGCTCGTGAGAGAGAGACACTCTTCGAGAGGAGAATCAAGAGCTTGTTCTTGATTTCTAGAGAGAATTGTTTGCATTTGGAATTCTGATTCTCGGTGTAAACAGTTCTGATTCCTTGTTAATTGAATACAACACGACTATTCTCTTAACAATTGGTGCGGTGACTCGACGGAACACGCGATCGTGACGGGAAGTGATCAGAGCTTGAAGATCGACAAAAATGGAGGATTTGGCACGAGATGTGGATGATTTACATAGATCGGTGGCTGATATGAAGGATCAGTTGAAAGCGATTAATCATGGTTGCGATATATTCGCGAAAGCTACCACGAAATCCAACTCGGAGATAACGAAGCGAGTTGACTCGCTAACAACTTTTATGGAATCGCAGTCTCAGAAACAGGATTCAAGAATTGATACTCTGGCAAACCTTATCGAAGCTCAATCTAAATCAATTTCGAGGTTGGAGACGATTTTCTTGAATGATAAAGCATCGGGGAAGAAGGTCCATCAGTCTGGTCCGAGCTCGTCAAGTTTGGATGATCAGGTACATTCCTTTCATAACCTGGAAAATCAAGATGATACATCACTAGGTTATCGGGGAATGAGGAATGCCCTAGAAAATAGAAGAGGATTGTTGAAGAAAATTGAATTACCTATTTTTGATGGGAAGTATCCGAGTATTTGGTTGAACAGAGCTGAGCGATACTTCAGATTGGGCAACTACAATGATCAGGAGCGATTTGACTTGATATCCTTAAGCTTTGAGGGTCCAATATTGAACTGGTTCAATGTAGAATGGGATGAAGATCCATTTCAGAACTGGGATCAGTTTCGACACAGGTTAGTCGCGAGATTCACACAAAGGTTGGAAGATGAGCCAGCTAAGAGACTGTTTGCGATAAAGCAGTCTGGTACCATCACAGATTATATCAATGAATTTGAGGAATTGCGATCACTGGTAAAAGGCATTGATGAAAGCAATTTGGTACATGTGTTTTACAATGGATTGAAGCCTGAGATGCAAGAAGTTATCAAAGTTAAAGAACCACAGGGGCTACGGCAACACATCGCGGCTGTAATCAAGATGGAAGACAGTGCTTTTTGCAAGTCAGTAGCAGCAGTTGCAAATGGTTCAGTACAACAGCGTTCAAATCAAGTTGGTCCAACTCGTTACTTTCATCCAGTACAGACGAATAAACCACTTACGGGGACACAAGGTACCAAGGTTACAGAGATGCAAAGTACTAAGAACCAACACACTCAGTTGAGACAACAGAAACGTTTATCACCAACAGAGATAGCGGAGAAAATAAGGTTGGGCTTATGCTATAAGTGTGATCAAAAATGGTCAAAAGTACATGAGTGTAAAGGTCTGGAACTACAAGTTTTGACGGTGATTAATGGGTGTGAAGTTGAAGTGAGTAATGAGGAGTTAGTGGACACATTTGAAGATGAAGAAGGAAACATCACTGAGCTCATGAAACTATCACTTCATTCATTTTTAGGAGTGGCGACTCCTACAACAACAAAACTGTGGGGTCAGATTGGGAAGCTCAGCATAGTTGTGATGTTGGATAGCGGAGCAACGCATAATTTCTTGGATCCGTCAGTAGCATCTCGTCTCAATATTCAACCAGTACAGGATAAGCAATGGGAAATATTATTGGGGACTGGCATATCAGTTCAGAGTTATGGTGTTTGCAGAGACATAACATTCTCCATACAGGAGTTGGAGGATACTGCTGACTTTATCATGTTAGAACTCGGAAAAATTGATATGATCCTAGGAATTCAGTGGTTGAGAACGTTGGGTAGATGCGAGATTGACTGGGCAAAACATGAGCTGTCTTTCATGTTCAACGGAAACAAAATACTTCTCAGAGGTGATCAAGTACTGCAAAATCCGAGAACCCTGTTGAACACTGCTCAAACAAGAGAAGTAACAGAGCAGAATGAGTTAGAAGCAGAGCTATTTCAAGTCTCTAAACCTGACAGTCTTATCGAGATTCCAATTCCGATTGAACACTTGTTGAAGAGGTATCTGAGAGTGTTTGAAGAACCAACTCAGCTACCGCCTTTGCGAGACAGAGAGCATGATATTAACTTGAAAGCAGTAGCTGGACCAATAAGTGTTCGCCCTTATAGGTATCCTCATGCTTATAAGGAGGAGATGGAAAAAATGGTATCTCAAATGCTAATGTCAGGTATTATCCGTCCGAGTCGCAGCCCCTTCTCAAGTCCCGTGTTGTTGGTAAAGAAGAAGGATGGCTCATGGCGGTTTTGTATTGATTACAGAGCTCTGAATAAAATGACTATAGCTGATAAGTTTCCCATACCAATGATTGATCAGCTTCTAGATGAGTTGAATGGAGCCACAATTTTCTCAAAGTTGGACTTAAGATCTGGATATCATCAGATCAGGATGTTGGAAGAGGATATTCACAAAACAGCTTTCAGAACAGCAGATGGTCATTATGAATTTGTTGTAATGCCGTTTGGATTAACAAACGCTCCCGCAACATTCCAAGCTCTTATGAATGAAGTTTTCAGACCGTTTCTGCGGAAATTCATTCTGGTATTCTTTGATGATATTTTAGTTTACAGCAGAACAGAGGAAGAGCATGTTGTTCACTTGCAACAAACTCTACAGATTTTAGAAGAGCATCAGCTCTTTGCAAATAGGAAGAAGTGTTCTTTTGGCCAGAAAACTGTTGATTATCTTGGTCATATGATCAGTGCAGAAGGAGTAGCAATGGATCCTACAAAGACTGAAGCAATGAAAAACTGGCCTAGCCCACGCAATGTTAAAGATCTCAGAGGGTTCCTAGGGTTGACAGGATATTACCGGAGATTTGTGAAAGGATATGGCTCTATTGCTAGACCATTAACAGTCTTATTGAAGAAGGATGCTTTTGAGTGGTCTGCATTAGCACATGACGCTTTTAATAAACTGAAGCAGGCAATGTGTAGTGCTCCAGTTTTAGCGTTGCCGGATTTTGGAAAGACATTTGTGGTTGAATCTGATGCTTCCGGATATGGCTTAGGTGCAGTTTTGATGCAAGATCAGAAACCTATTGCCTACTTCAGTTCTGGATTGTCAGATAAGGAACAAATTAAACCAATATATGAACGCGAGCTAATGGCTATAGTGTTGGCAATTCAGAAGTGGCGCCATTATCTGTTGGGCAGGCGTTTTGTAGTGCATACAGACCAAAAAAGTCTGAAATTTTTGCTGGAGTAGAGGGAGGTCTCACTGGATTATCAAAGGTGGTTATCGAAATTGCTCATATACGACTTCGAGATTGTTTACAAGCCGGGAGTAGAGAATAAGGCAGCATATGGCTTGTCTCGTTGCATGACTGATCAAAATACATCTGACAGTATGAGCATGGCTTCTTTGACAATACCAAATACCATTAATATGCAGGACATATTGAAGGAGATTGATCAGGATACCGAGGTTCAGGAATTGACAACAAAAGTACAGAATGGAGAAACAATTAAAACGGGTTACACAGTTGTCAATTGTCGTTTACTGTATAACGGTGCTTTGGTGATTCCGATGACTTCTCGTCATATTCCGTTAATACTTAGAGAGTTTCATGCGAGTGTAGTAGGGGGACATTCAGGAGTACTCAAAACAGTAAAAAGGGTGAAGCTAGTATTTCATTGGAAAAAGATGACCAATACCATACAGAAGTTTGTGGCAGCCTGTGATATTTGTCAAAGAAACAAATATTCCACATTATCACCAGCTGGTCTCTTACAGCCCTTACCTATACCGGAGAGAGTATGGGAAGCTTTGTCTATGGATTTTATCGAAGGTTTACCACTATCCTACGGATTTAACGTCATTTTGGTAGTGGTGGACAGATTGAGTAAGTTTGTTCATTTTCTGAAACTGAAACATCCTTTCTCAGCGGTGGACGTTGCCAATTTGTTCATTAATGAAGTGGTCAGGCTACATGGGTATCCTCTCTCAATAGTATCGGACAGGGACAAGATATTCATGAGTGCATTTTGGAGAAATCTGTTTCGTTTAGGTGGAACAGAGCTGAAGTTTAGCACGGCATTTCATCCTCAATCCGATGGCCAGACTGAGGTTGTAAACAGGTGCTTAGAAACGTATCTCAGATGCTTTGCTTCTACTCATCCGAAATCATGGTCTAAGTACTTGCCTTGGGCAGAATTATGGTTTAACACAAGCTTCCATAGTTCATTGGGGACTACTCCATTTAGGGTGGTGTATGGGCGTGACCCGCCAGTGCTACTCAAGTTTGAGAATGGCTCAACATCAAACTTTGAACTAGAGACTATGCTGAAGGAAAGGGATGCGATATTATCAGATATAAAACATCACCTGATTAGAGCTCAAGATAGGATGAAGTTGAATGCTGATAAGCATCGCAGGGAGTTGACATTTGCTGTTGGTGATTTGGTGTTCTTAAAACTCCGACCTTATCGACAACAATCAGTGGTAAAGCGGGTGTTTCAGAAACTTGCGTCTCGCTATTACGGTCCCTTTGAAGTGCTGAATAGAGTGGGAGCAGTTGCTTATCGTATAAAATTACCAGAAGGATCTAAGATACATAATGTTTTCCATGTATCACAACTTAAGCCAGTGATTGGGTCAGAACATCAAGTATCACCACTTCCACAGTCCTTTTCTCAAGCAGAGGAGATCATCATAGAACCCAAATCAGTGTTGGATACTCGTTATGATTCTGCAGGACATTTAGAGGCCTTGATTTCATGGACAGGAGTTCCTGAGCATGAAAGTTCTTGGGAACGTGCAGCGGATATCATTGGTCAGTTTCCCCATCTGAAGCTTGAGGACAAGCTTCGTTTCGACGAGGCGGGTATTGATAAGCCATTGAGAGCATATTTCCGTAAGAAGGCAGGAAAGAAGTCGACAATAGAAGAAGAGGAAATCAACAGAGCTAATGTGGAGGCAGCATCTGATGACGTGGAGGAATAAGACTGGATAGGGAGTTTGTTACACAGAGAGGTTGTTAGTTAAATACGAAAGAGTTGTACTCATTTAGGATATCGATTCTTTTAGTTTGTAATTGGCTCGTGAGAGAGAGACACTCTTCGAGAGGAGAATCAAGAGCTTGTTCTTGATTTCTAGAGAGAATTGTTTGCATTTGGAATTCTGATTCTCGGTGTAAACAGTTCTGATTCCTTGTTAATTGAATACAACACGACTATTCTCTTAACGGTTGGCTAGAGCGTTATGAAGCCGTCAAAACCTCAAACCCAAACCGGTTAATTACTGTGATCTCTGTTAACGGTTAACGCACAATCAGTTCTTATTTACCAGTACATCATCCTCTTACAATATTTGTATTATAATCATACACACTGATTTGCTGTTGGTTTAATAAATGATAGATTTTTTGTGTATGTTTTCTTTGAACAAGTTTTTGGATTCTTGGTTGCCATATGTACTTGCAAGTAAGAAGAAACACACTCCATAGATATATATGATAACAAAATCCAACAGTTTCTACAACAACAAAAAATCATTGTGAAACAAAACAAAAACAAATGATTACAGAATAGTTTATTGCTTCTTAGCAGGTTTCCAGCAGGAAAGAACATAAAGGACTCTTCCTTTCCAGCCCAGAAACATCCAGTGGTTATCGTTGTCCATCACGAAATCTTTGTGGTAACGTTCTCTTACTAACTCTTTCCCTTCCTTCATGATCTGTTTGTTTAGTTTCGCTGGCTGAAACCCGGCTCTTAATATCCTAACCTGCCATTGCTTGTACGTCTCTGGCCTTGCGAAGCGCTCAGCCCCTTCACAGGCGATCACACTCATCGCATCCCTTATGATTAACTCCCTCTCCACCAAGCTCCTGCAGTCGTTCTCTTCTGATATGTTGGTCTCAAACATGTCAAAGAGGGACGAGTAATGGAACATAGCTTCCCTGAACCTTGTTACGAAGAAGGGCGAGTTGTACATACCGTTAACCTCTGCAAACACAAAGAGGTCAGGATTGATGTCTCTAAATAGTTTCAGAGCCGTGTCCCTCGGAGAGTCTAGGGACACGGTTTCATCAGGCGTGAATTGTAGCCGGAGGATGCAATTGACAATTGTTGTCTCTCCACTATTGATCACTAGCTCATCAAGAGTTATGGCCTCCCAATTTTTGGATATGAAGCTGTACTCAAAGGGGACCTTGAACTTGTCACAGAACCGCTTCAGTCTTCGCCCTGTCTCTTCTACCCGCTCTGATGGGCGGAATCCTTGCTGAGGCAGCTCGACTGCGGTCACACGGAGCTTTGGCGGTCCGCCATGTCGAGTTGAGAGGGCTTGTATCAGACAAGGCCACTGAAATCCATAGAGGATCCCAAAATCAATGATGTGAAGTGTGGTTGCTTTGGACGCAAGCTCAAAAATTGTTCTGTTTGCAGCGTAGTAACACATTATAAAGGTAGGGCAAGCCCGAACGAACTCCTTGTACGCCTTCAAAATGTCCACCATCGATGTAGCAGATATTGGTGTCTTCATAGTTCCCGTGATACGTGCTTCAAGGGCCTCTGCGAAATGGTAACCAAGTCTCTGCGTTGCGTCACCGTGGCTAGAAGAGTGTTCCCTTATCTCCTTCAGTTTCTCGGCAGCTCTTCTCTGGTCAAAGCTAGCCACTGCTTGCGCGCATTGCATCAGGAGATTCCGCATATCAACCGGCTGATCTGACTTTTGAGGCTTGGATCCCTTTGTTTTGTTCGGTGTTGCATCTCCATGATCATTCTTTTGACACACCAACAACACTTCCTCTAAACTTTCCGCCAGCTCATCCACCATCGAAATTGCAGGGAGCTTTGATTTCCGTCCACCCTTAAGATCATCTTCTTCATCATCATCTCTCGTAGGCGGTACCTTCTTGTTGATTCCTCTGAGATCTCAGGCGATCCAGTGAAATCTGAGGGTAATAAGCTCGTTATTGAGCTCAAGTTTCCGAGAGAACAGCCGTTTTGATCAGACGGAAGCGGAGTTCGATCCTCCTGAATCACATCGAAGAAAGATCTCTCTGCGGCTTGTAAAGCCAAACTGTTTTCCAACATACGAAACTGTCCTTCAAGATCTTCCTCCATCAACATGTCATTGATGTATTTCAAAACAGGGTGGTTATCTGAACATACCGTAGATTCGGTCGGAGAAGAAAGGTTCTGAGATTCAGATTCTTTGAAACAGGTGAAACGACTGGTTCCGGAGTCAAGATTGTTCCTTGGTTTGCAGCAAGATCCAGAACCCTTGTCGAATCTGAACCCATCAACGGGTACTTGCAGAATAGCATCCATGAAAGGATAAAAAATCTCACTCAAGATAAAGATTGAAGAAGAAGAGGAGGAGAGAGAGAACTTAAGTCAACGAAAGGAGCGAAAGTAATGGGAAGTTTCATGTGAACACAAAGTTTATATTTATACAAAGGATTTTATTTGTCTTGGCAAAGAAGAAAAATGAAGTTTCGAGGAAACAGGGAATTGGGTGTGGGGTTTAGATAAACATTACTGAGCCGCCACAAAAGGCTAGTAATAATAATATGTCCAAGACTTTATCAAATGTGTGGGTCCAGTGTGACCAAAAGCTATATTGTTTTCTTGCTGCTGTCTTATATTTGGTCACCTGCCCGGTCAATATTTAAACTTATATGTTGAATGCAGTACCTTGAATGTTGAAATAGGCTTGAATATATAATAGATTAACAGTGCATAGCAGATCCGGTTTGGTTTATTGTAACTAAACAACTAAAGAGAAGTGATACAAGAAGAAGATGAGAAGAAAAAGAGCCGTTGAAAAGTCAGTCTGTGCGATTTTTGGCGACGAGCTTCTCTTCCGTTTCTCTCTGCCGCCGGCCGGCTTCCTGCTGTGCCGACGTGTTCTTCTCCTCTTTCTCCATCCCTCTCTCTCCATGTTCTTATGAATCGCTCTTTGATGAATCGCAAGAAGAAACACCGCTCCTCTGGAGATGTCGCGGTTTACCCTCCAGCTACCGCCGTGAAATCCTCCAAGGCTAAGAGCCCTCGCTTTGACCCAGTTGATCCCGTTCACCAAGCAGCCTCTGCCCGCGTCCAGGAATAATCTTCACCTTCTACAGATCTCGGATCTGGAACTGTACCAGCTACAGTAACTTCGTCAAAGCGAGCTTCGAGATGTCCCCTACCTGCTCTTCAATAAAGAGAGTCTTAGTAGGATCGCCATGGCAGTGGGGAAACCCGATTTCCCTAGCACCGGAAATTTAGCGCAAAGAAAGTTTCCATGTTGCGAAGTTATACGTAAGAGTCAATCTAACCAAGAAGCTATCGAGTCAGATTATCACTGGTTTCTCGAGTGGAAGAGAAGTCCAGGTCTCGGTATCTTATCCATGGCTGCCTATTAAATGTGAAGCGTGTGGCAAATATGGGCATGAGAAAGCAGTGTGTCGGTTGAACATACCCCGTACTGATTCTTATCAGTCTAGGAGGGCTCCTTCGGTTGACAGAAATCGTCACAGATCCCGTTCTAGGCATGGTCGTTCAAGGGAGAGTAAATCGGGTGTATCTCCTACGGTCGAAGATGCTGTTGATAGTACAACAAATAAGGATGATCAGTCTACTCCTGCTGCCGCTAGATCAGTCATGGCTGGTAAAACCGGTCGAACTCCCAAGTTGCACAAATCGGATCAGATTACTCTAAGTCCTGATTTGTCAGGGTAAAGCTCAGATCAGGAAGCTCCAGGGACGATGGATCAGTCAGGTAAGGAAAGTCCAAGTACGAGCTCTGCTGGATCATAAGAGTCAGAATCGGCAATTAAAGGAGTGGCACCAGAGTTGATTGGGTTAAGCAAGCAACTAGTTGCGGAATTGGAAACTCCGATGGTTTTGGCAGACAAGGAAATTTTGCCTAAACACTTATTGCAAGAAAATGGGCAAAATGCAGGAACTCAGTGTATGGACGGAGATAAAGAAACTAACAGTCTGGACATCTCAGGAGAGGACAATTCTGTAGAGGAAGGCGAGATATTTTCTGATCCAAAGACCCTACCTACGGATGCTCATAATGACGTGCTAGCGGAAGACCCACCTTTCTTCTTGGTCTCGGGCAAGAAGTGTGGCCGTAAGGTCACAACCCACATCTAAAAATCAGTAAATATGTTTTTTTGCGTGGAGTGTTAGAGGGCTGAACAGCGATAGACGCCAATATATGGAGCTTTTACGGAAACTCATATTCATCAGGAAAACTCGGATAGAATAATGCGGGCCATACCTCCCGGTTGGAAATTTTTTTGGGAGTTTTGATCATCACGATTCAGCTAGGATTGTGGTAGTATGGGACCCTTCGGTGTCGGTTTTTGTTTATCAGGCTTCGGCTCAGGCAGTTACTTGCGGTGTTTTCATCCTTGCGGAGAACGTGAGTTTAACTATCACTTTTGCTTACGGTTACAATCTCGTGGAAGAGAGACAAGGTTTGTGGGATGAGCTTTCCCTCTTAAATGCTAGCACTCCGGCTGAGAGATATCCTTGGGCTGTCATCGGAGACTTTAATCAAATTTTGAGACTTGAACATCACTCAAATCACGCTACTTCTGAAGTGTATCTCTCGGGTTTGGATGATTTTAGTCTTGCTTTACAAGATGCGGATATGTTCGAAGCTCAGGCTAAGGGGCTTCCGTACACTTGGTGGAATAATCAGCCCGATAATCCTATTTCTAAGAAGATTGACCATGCTTTGATCAACCAAGCCTGGTCCACTGCTTTCCCGGACTCCTATGCGGACTTCCTCGACCCGGATCAATCTGATCATGCACCCTGCCTGTTTAGGATCCCGTCCTTTCGTTGCAAGATTACTAAGCCTTTCATGTTCTTCCACCATGTTATCGATCATCCTTCGTACCATGATACAGTCAACGCAGCATGGCAGACCGACTCTATTATGGGTTCTGATCAGTTCAAGTTGGTCCGTTCATTAAAGCTTTTGAAGAAGGATCTTAGAAAGCTAAACAAAAGGCACTAAAGCGGAATAACTGAGCGTGTTAAGGTTGAGGCGGATAAATTGGCAGTTCTCCAACGCTCTCTTTTAACGAGTCCGGATCAGGCTGCTGCTGCGTGTTGGGAATGTCCTGAAATCTACTGTACTTGCTCTAAGTGAAAGTCGTATAGTCGAGATGAGACAATCACATAACACTAGGTAGTCATAACGCTTTGCTAGAAGCCACTTATGATCAATGAGTTGAGAACTCATTGCTAGTGTTATATGATCCTACAGGGTCACACACCTAAGCAAGCTGGACGTTAAAGACGAGGTTGATCATTAATGTAATGATCCAGTAAATGCATATGTGATATGCATTCGATATCAATGTTCTGGGGAGCATCGATCGTTGCATATATTGCATCGATCGATGCACTCGCGGATTAATCAGATTAATTCGGTTTAATCGTTGGTTAATTCCGTTGTGGTTTAAGCTGACATATATAAGATATATGGTCGACCTAAACTCGTCCCTAACCTAATTCACAGCCACCAGAACACAGATAGAAACCTCTCTGGAGATTAGATCTCTGTAAGGCACTAGCATCCCTGCGGTCCAGTTTGTGTACGTGTGAATACCAGTAGAGGCGCAGCACTTGAGGCGCTTCGTGATCTCGATTACTTGCAATACTTCCGCTGCATATTCACCAGGTAACTTCGAGATCTGATAGATTCAATTACATGAACCTTAGATCCTAGGCTCGGAATTCAGACTAGGGTTGCTAATCCGGATTAGAACTGCTAGAAATTCCTACAGTGGTATCAGAGCTTTAGGGTTCCATTGAATCAGTAGCATGATGATTAGATTAGTTGAATCTAGATCTTTGTATAATTGATACAAGCATGCTAAAATTCGTTTTCCTGAAAACCTAGTTTAGGGTTCTGATTGAAAACGTTTAAGGGTTTTCTCGCATGGTGTCGATCGATGCCAATCCGGCATCGATCGATGCAGGGCGAAAACCCGAATAAACCTTAGTTTTCGCCAAGTGTCGATCGACACAAGCGTTGCATCGATCGACACAAACCTCGCGAGATTGATGAATCAGTTCAATTGGATTAGACCGGTTATCGAGCTTGGTTAAAGATGGTCGAACACTGTGAATGGTTTAATGGCGATTGATTTGATAAGGTTGGCATCGACCGATGCTAACGTAGCATCGATCGACACTAACCGGTATTCAAAACCGGATCAATTGGATTGATCGGTCATCGCGGAATAATTAATTATAAGAATTAAAACATAGTAAAACTGAACGTTTTAAATGGTTCCGTTCCTCAACCAAATATCAAGTGTACTTGATGTCTTTCCAATCTTGTCAACTGTCAAGACCCATTTAGTTGTGTGATAGACTTGCAGTGCAAGATGTCCACAATTTCATGAGTAAGGCAGAGGTAATCGTGTTGATGGACTTGCAGTGCAAGACATCGACAATTACGTGACTGAAGAGATTGGTTTACTTGACTGGGCCATCAAAATCGTTTTGGGCCCAGAGACATCAGGTGGATTGGACATAAGATGTCGATCCACAACCAAGAGTTATATTGGATATAACTAGCAAGGTTGTTGCTTACCTAGATAGCTAAAGTTGAGTGATAGCCAGTGGCTCACTTGAATTTAGTGAAGTATGGGTCTTGGATCATTATATTCATCTGAGGAAACATTGTTTGAATATAATTCGAGTTTTCTTAAAAGTTAAGACTTCTCATTTCTTGAACATCATAACTAAACCTTTTCTTTTCTATGATTCTCAGCTATGACTGCTACTCATAACAATTCTTTCTCCCTGCGATCCGTCCTTGAGAAGGACAAGTTAACTGGATCGAATTTTCTCGAATGGTATCGGAACTTGAGAATTGTTCTCAAGCAGGAGAAACGGGACTATGTCCTGGAAAATGTTCTCCCTGAAAAACCGAGAGCCAATGCTCCACATGCAGAAAGGAATGCTTGGGATAAGCATTCCAATGATGTGGTCGATGTGAATTGTCTCATGTTGGCTACCATGAACTCGGATTTGCAGAAGCAATACGAGAACGTGGAGTCGCCCGTGGAGATGATCACTAGCCTGAAAAGTATGTTTCAGGAGCAAGCACGAACTGAGAGATACCAGACGGTTAAATCTCTCATTGAATGCAAGCTACCAAAGGACAGTCCAGTCAGTCCTCATGTCATTAAGATGATGGGTTATATTGATAACCTGGGGAGGCTGGATTGCCCCATCAGCCAAGAGTTGGCTACTGACATCATTCTGCAGTCACTGCCGTCAAGTTATGATCAGTTTGTTATGAACTATAACATGAATAACTTGACAAAGACATTGACTGAGCTGCATGGCATGCTCAAGACAGCTGAGCCAAATATCAAGAAGGGCACTCCTAATGTACTTATGGTACAAGGGGGTAAGAAGTTTAAGAAACTTGGCAAAGGTAAGGGAAAGGGCAAGGCAGTCCCGGTTGAGAACCAGGACACGCCGGCGCCAGCCCCAAAGCCCAAGCCGGGCCCATCTGAGACTGATAAGTGCCATTACTGTAAAGAGCTTGGGCATTGGAAGAGAAATTGCAACAAATTCTTGGAAGAGAATGATAGGTCAAGAATTAATCCCTATATTAAACTGCAAGTGAACAGCAATGTCAAAGTAGTATATAGGGTTATCGAATCCACAGGGACACTTGGTCTCAAGAGAATCAAACTGTAGGGAATGAATACTAGAAATAAGCAATGTGATTGTATTGAAAGCAGTGCGAAAAAGTAAATCAGTAGCAGAGATTATCGGTTGTGAAAGCAAGTAATTAAAAGCGTCAAACCTAGGGTATTCTCAGGAAATCAGACTAGCAGACAGTTCATTCAGCAAGGATCTAATTAAGCACAGTTCTAGAACTCAAAACACGGATATAGAATTAACCAAATTCCTTTGCGATAATTCTCTAAGCCTAAGTGCAGCAAACCAAACTTCCGTTTGCGAGAACTAACAGATTAAACTAGCAATAAGTTCAAGTTTGATATGTTCACAATTATCCTAAATCAAACTTTCGTTTGCGCAAAGTTTAATTGCCCAATTTAATTAGTTCAGATTCCTAAACCCCACTTCCGTGACGTATTTAGCAACCTAAGATCTAGATTCTAATTGATCAGGTTAGAACTAGCTTTAAGCACAATTAAATTGAAGAACAGATATAGTTTGAATCCTTAACTGAAATTGAACAAGTCTAGCAAGTCATGAAATCCTATGTGAGAAACCCTAAGTCTAACTAGGAATCTACTCAGACATAGATAATGAAAACATGATCATATGATAAGTAAATTGCATAAAAGAATAAGAGTAAAAAGGGTTCGAAATCTTCTCCAAATACAGATGATGAATCAGGTTCAGATCAGCCCCAAAAAGCTCTAAAAATCCTCTGCTCTTAATTATGAAAGCCTACTATAAAGCGTATGTAAGCCCCCTAATAAAAACTCTAAAAACTCTATTATATAGGCATATTCTCGGCCAGGGGCTTCTTTGTAAATATCAGGAACTTCTGGATCAAAGTGCAATATCTTGATTCTTCTAAACCGCCGAGTTTTGGCCCATCTCGCTGGTGCAACGATCGTTACTAGAGTGCAACGATCGATACCTTTCTCTGTTTCGGACAGTGAACTCTGTCTCTCGGCCAAACACTCCAAAAATCTCCAAAATGCTCCATAATCTCCAATTTAGCTCCCAACCTGATTATACCTGTAAAAGACTCTAAAAGAACACAAAAGACACTAAAAACACACTTATATCATGGCATAAAACTAGTAAAAACCATGATATATCAACTCCCCCACACTTAGCCTTTGCTTGCCCTCAAGCAAAACATAGAACTAAAACATGGTGATGAGGTTTGAAAACTCTTCAGAAACTCATTTCATCTTAGAAGCTACAATACTCAGATTCCCCTTAGTAAACCACTGAAAGAATCAGTCACAGGATATCAAGACCAACATGTACTTCCCCCACACTTAGCAACTGTCCTAGGTAAACTCCACAATCACATTCAAGCATTCAAATTCTCCCTACTGACTTCTGCAAGTATTTAAGTGCGGTCTCACCTAAGGAGTATCGATCTAAAGGCACATGGATTCTTACCTAATCAGCTCTAGACCACCATACTATCTTTCTCTAGTCCCTTTCTTCTCTTTCCCTTCTTTAACAACTGATTTTTCCCCACTGGGTATCATTTTATTTTTTTTATCAGTGTTCTTCCCGTTATGGGGTGTACTTTGGACACATTCCATGGATCACATGAGAGATAATAGTGTTTGCTACTATTCTCATGACCACTTCGGAGTTACTAACTCATCCTCAGTTTATTATTATTATTTTTTTTTTTTTACTTTACAGAAGGGGAGAAGGGGACTAAATAGGACAGGTTTACAGGCTGTGTCAGAACTAACAGGGAATCCGACATAAAGCATACCAAGCCCTTAGGTGAGAAATCTAAGTCAGTATTAAGGTTGAAGTCAGTAAAGGATCCTCTGATACCTGAAGTGATGTGGGTGTTCCCAGTAGGTTGATCTGTGATGGGGTTTTCTAATAGTCATAGATAGATCCTGCAACTTCATCCCAATGGTTACTTAAGTTCCTGCAAGTCTTGTAAATCTTCTCAGAAAATCATAGTTTCTTACTTAAACAGTTTTGACTCAATAAAACAAAAATTTAAAAAAAAAAAACGGACTGACTCTTAAGAAAACAGAAAACAAAAGTCAGTAGCACCTCCCCCACACTTAAGACACACTGTCCCCAGTGGTGTCCAGCGAAGGATCGGTAAAAGAAAATAAAAATTGAAAAGGTGAAATTATGTCTGTCGGGTTACCTCTGTCGCACGAGCATCGACCGTTGCACTATGTGCATCGACCGTTACTTGGCGATTTTTCGTGTATAGTCGATCGTTGCTCAGGACCGCAACGATCGCTGCAATGCGATTCCTTTCGTGATGTGACGATCGATGCAGAAATGCATCGATCGCTGCACTGCGATTTAATCCGAGACCTGCAATCATAAACTCACCAGAAACAAAAACAAACGTAAAATCCTAACAAAAACACCAAAAATTAAGTAGAAAAACACCAGTACCTAATGGTGGGTTGCCTCCCACCCAGCGCTTGTTTAAGGTCAATAGCTTGACCGGACGCGCATGATTTTTCAGGTTCCGGAAGATCCTGACAGAGACCTTTTCTGTCTCTGTTCAAGTCTTCTCATCCATGGTGGAGAATAAGCTGCTGCAGAATGCTTCAGTCCAAGATAAGATGGGGTAAAATGTGCTCCAGGATCTATTATCTCAGTCTCATCTGGCTGCTTATCACCTGCTTCAATGATTGTGAAAGTCTGTCCATCTATCAATGGCTTTCGCAGCTTCTCCATCTCATACCGCAGCTGTTCATCTCCCAGGTGGAGGTCTATTAGACTTCGTCTAACATCAATCACAGCTCCTGCTGTAGCTAAGAATGGTCTCCCAAGCAATAAAGCTTCATCCGGATCACAGGCGTATTTCAGCACAAGGAAGTCCGTTGGAACTAAGTAGTTTCCAACTCTCACCGGAATATCCATAAGGAGTCCTTCAGGAACTCGTATGGACTGATCAGCTAGGACAAGAGAAGTCCTAGTAGGAGTAAAGTCCAGCAATCCCAACTTCTCAGCCACAGAGTAAGGCATTATGCTTCCAGCAGCTCCTAAATCACACAGAGAACGCCTAAAGCTATCCTCAAAGACAGAACAATCCAGCACAAAAACTCCGGGATCAGGCAGTTTCTTTGGGACCTTAGTTAGCAAAACATCACTAATATTCTGAGGAACTACTATCACCCATTCTCTCAGCTCCTCATCTAAAGGCAACATCTTGTTCAAATATCTCTGAACACATGGATGATAAGGTGGATCATCAGAAGGTGGAATCTCTTCCAAGTCTTCACCACTTTCTTCTAGCCTTTTCAGCTCTTCAATCTCTTGTTTAATCACTTCAGAGACCTTGGGATAGTGCCAAATAGCTTGAGCATAAACATCCTCTTTAGTGATTTCAGACGTATCAGGGAATAGGCGGGCTAGTTCTGCATCAATCTCATTTTCATCCCACGGATTCTCTGCTTGTTCACGATCTGCATCGATCGATGCCAGACGTGTATCGATCGTTGCATCACGATCATCGCAACTTCCACCCGAGAGTTTTTCACAGAAATCCGAAAATTCTTCCTCAGACACCAACTCAGCTGTACTTAGCTCAAATTTCTCCCCTAGATAAGATCCATCATTAATCATTACAGACCATGCCTTAATATGAGTGTCTGCAACTCCTTTTCCTTTCAGTGAGCTGGACATCTGATTCACCTGAGTGTCCAACTGCTTCATGTGAGTGCTCAATGTCTCAAACTTCCCATTGAGGTCTTGATAGACAGCGTCCAGCTTCTTGTTGTTGTCTACAGAAAGCTTGGTTTGACTCTCCATCAGTTGTTCCATCATAGCTTCCATTTTGCTCTCATGGGCTGTAGGCGCAGGAGGAGTCTGATAAGATGTAGATCCATAGGTTCTCTGAGTACCCTGTCCATAGGTCTTTTGAAAACCACCAGCTTGTCCTCCATTCGAGAATCTGTTCCCCTGTTGATTGTTAAATCTATTACCTTGGAAACCGGAACCTCCTATGAAATTCACATCTTCTTCCTGAGTGTCCACCTCAGTTTGAATCACCTCCACATCTTGGGCAAAGTGGACAGCTTTCTTATTTGTCAGGAGATTGTAAACTGTGTCCAATCTGGATCTGATATTAGCTATATCAGAATTCTCTACAGTTCCACCAGATCTCTTCCTCCTTTCATCCATTGTTTTGCAACTATTGCTGCCAATCAGGTTCTCTATCAACCGTTTAGCTTGTGTAGGAGTTCTGGTGCTGAAATTTGCATCACTGGAATTATCCAAAGCAGTCTGATAAGGGAGATCTATTCCTCTGAAGAAAATACCTATCAGATGTACTTCTGTGAATCCATGGTGTGGACAATCACGCTGATACTGCTTAAATCTCATCCATGCAGTTGTCAAAGGCTCCACAGCTCCTTGGGAAAAAGTGAGTATGTCCTGTCTGGACTGATCTGAGCGCGCAGCGTCGTAGAAGTGACGCAGGAACTCACTCTTTAAGGCTGTCCAAGTAGTATACTGACCAGGTGCCAGTTGTCTCAGCCATGCACTAGCGTCTCCAGCAAGACTGTGCGGAAATAGCTTAAGGAACAGATAGTCCGGGCATACTCCTTCATACTTCATGCCAGTGACTATGTCCTCAAACTTGTCAATGTGATCCATAGGCTGCTCTGATTGAAGACCATGAAAAGCAATCTGTCTCATCAGTTGGTAGTAGATGGTTTTTACCTCAAAATCATTCCTCTCGAAAGCAGGAAGCACTAGAGCTGCTCGGTTTGCATGAAACTCATCAGGTCTATTGTAGTCAGCTAGTGTCCTCTCATGAACTACAATCTCTCTACCTTGAGCTTGATCTTGCGGTTGTTGCTCAGGTTCAGGGGGGTCAGGGATTACATTTCCCTCAGCATCAACCCGATGCCCAGCAGCATTGTACGGGTTATTATCTCGGTCCCTCAGGGTACCTTCAGCATCTGGTATCAAGATCAGACGTTCTCGAACCATTCTCTCTCTCTTTTCTCTTCTGATAGTCCTCTCAAGACGTCCAAGTTCCTCTAAGTTGAGATTAACTAAGCTCGAGTTCGGATTACTTCGAGTGTTCTGCGTTGGCATAAACTGTCTGTAATCGTCCAGCAACGATCGATGCTATCAGTGCAACGATCGATTCAATCTCAAATCGCTCAGTGACGATCGATGCAAGGGTGCAACGATCGACGCAAGGCGAAATTCGTACCTGCGACAGAGAGAAACAGAGAAAAAGTCAGCAAAATAATAATAATAAAAAAAACGAAAAACAAAAACGAAAAACGAAAGATTTCTAGTAAAACCCTAAGTTCGGTCCTATCGAAGACTCTAAGAGTCCCCGGCAACGGCGCCAAAAACTTGATAGGTCAAGAATTAATCCCTATACTAAACTGCAAGTGAACAGCAATGTCAAAGTAGTATATAGGGTTATCGAATCCACAGGGACACTTGGTCTCAAGAGAATCAAACTGTAGGGAATGAATACTAGAAATAAGCAATGTGATTGTATTGAAAGCAGTGCGAAAAAGTAAATCAGTAGCAGAGATTATCGGTTGTGAAAGCAAGTAATTAAAAGCGTCAAACCTAGGGTATTCTCAGGAAATCAGACTAGCAGACAGTTCATTCAGCAAGGATCTAATTAAGCACAGTTCTAGAACTCAAAACACGGATATAGAATTAACCAAATTCCTTTGCGATAATTCTCTAAGCCTAAGTGCAGCAAACCAAACTTCCGTTTGCGAGAACTAACAGATTAAACTAGCAATAAGTTCAAGTTTGATATGTTCACAATTATCCTAAACCAAACTTTCGTTTGCGCAAAGTTTAATTGCCCAATTTAATTAGTTCAGATTCCTAAACCCCACTTCCGTGACGTATTTAGCAACCTAAGATCTAGATTCTAATTGATCAGGTTAGAACTAGCTTTAAGCACAATTAAATTGAAGAACAGATATAGTTTGAATCCTTAACTGAAATTGAACAAGTCTAGCAAGTCATGAAATCCTATGTGAGAAACCCTAAGTCTAACTAGGAATCTACTCAGACATAGATAATGAAAACATGATCATATGATAAGTAAATTGCATAAAAGAATAAGAGTAAAAAGGGTTCGAAATCTTCTCCAAATACAGATGATGAATCAGGTTCAGATCAGCCCCAAAAAGCTCTAAAAATCCTCTGCTCTTAATTATGAAAGCCTACTATAAAGCGTATGTAAGCCCCCTAATAAAAACTCTAAAAACTCTATTATATAGGCATATTCTCGGCCAGGGGCTTCTTTGTAAATATCAGGAACTTCTGGATCAAAGTGCAATATCTTGATTCTTCTAAACCGCCGAGTTTTGGCCCATCTCGCTGGTGCAACGATCGTTACTAGAGTGCAACGATCGATACCTTTCTCTGTTTCGGACAGTGAACTCTGTCTCTCGGCCAAACACTCCAAAAATCTCCAAAATGCTCCATAATCTCCAATTTAGCTCCCAACCTGATTATACCTGTAAAAGACTCTAAAAGAACACAAAAGACACTAAAAACACACTTATATCATGGCATAAAACTAGTAAAAACCATGATATATTAGAGAAAAAGAAGAAGAAGACTTTCGAGACTTCATCTTCAGGTATTTATGTTATAGAAGTAAATGTTACTACTTCTGGTTCTACTTCTTGGGTATTGGATACCGGCTGTGGTGCTCATATTTGTACAAATATGCAGGGCCTAAGCAACAGTAGGAAGTTGGAAAAGGGACAAGTGGACCTGCGCGTGGGTAATGGAGCAAGAGTTGCTGCATTAGCCGTAGGAACATATAACTTGTCTTTACCTTCTGGTTTGGTTTTAAAATTTAATAATTGCTACTATGTACCTGCTATAAGCAGAAATATTATTTCCATTCCTGTTTTGGATGTGGAAGGATATCAGTTTTCAATTAAGAATAAATGTTGTTCTTTTGATTACAATGATGTATTTTATGGTAGCAGCCCATTAGAGAATGGGCTTTATGTTTTAAACCAAACTGCACCAATCTATAACATTAACACCAAGAGATTCAAATCAAATGACACGAATCAGACTTTTCTTTGGCATTGTCGTTTGGGCCACATAAACGAGAAACAGATCCAAAAGCTCCATAGTGATGGGCTTCTGGGCTCATTTGATTATGAATCATGTGAGAAATGTGAATCTTGTTTACTAGGCAAAATGACTAAGGCCCCTTTCAACAAACCAAATGAAAGGGCCAGTGACTTATTGGGCCTTATACATACAGATGTATGCGGCCCAATGAGCACAAGTGCCAGAGGAAATTTTCGATACTTCATTACCTTCACTGATGATTTCAGCAGGTATGGCTATGTCTATTTAATGAGACATAAGTCGGAATCTTTTGAAAAGTTCAAAGAGTTCCAAAATGAAGTACAAAATCAACTTGGCAAAAGTATTAAGGCTCTTCGATCAGATCGTGGAGGAGAATACTTGAGCCAAGAATTCAGTGATCGTTTGAGAGATTGTGGAATTGTTTCACAACTCACTCCTCCTGGAACACCACAATGGAATGGCGTGTCTGAGAGGAGAAATCGGACTTTATTAGATATGGTTCGGTCAATGATGAGTCTCTCAACTCTTCCATTATCCTTTTGGGGATACGCTCTAGAAACGTCTGCGTTTACACTTAATAGGGTTCCGTCAAAATCAGTTGCAAAGACACCACATGAGATGTGGACTGGAAATGTTCCGAGTGTGTCTTTCCTGAAGATTTGGGGTTGTGAAGCTTATGTTAAGCGATTAATTACAGATACGCTTGAACCCAAATCAGACAAGTGCTACTTCGTTGGTTATCCTAAGGAAACCAAGGCATACTACTTTTACAACCAATCCGAGAACAAAGTGTTTGTTGCTCGGAACTGCGTTTTTCTTGAGAGAGAGTTTCTTTCCAAGAGAAACAGTGGGAGTAAAGTACAACTCGAAGAAGTTCGAGAACCGCAGGAAAATGCTCAACCCGTAGAGGAAGAGCAACAGTTGGATCTACAAAGAGTTGTACAGACGGCGCCTGTGGAGCCTGAAATTCGCCGATCTGAAAGGATCCGTCACGAACCCGAGAGATATGGATTTCTCGTAACCAATTGTCATGATTTGTTAATCATTGACAGTGACGAACCAGCGAATTTCGAAGAAGCAATGATGAGCCCTGACTCCGCAAAGTGGCTGAAAGCCGCTGAATCCGAAATGGGATCCATGACACAGAACCAAGTATGGACTTTGGTTGATTTACCCGATGGTGCAAGACCCATTGAGTGTAAATGGATTTTCAAGAAGAAAATTGATGTGGATGGAAATATTCAGATATATAAAGCAAGGCTAGTGGCAAAAGGTTTCAAACAAATTCATGGTATTGACTATGAAGAAACCTATTCACCTGTCGCCATGCTTAAATCCATTCGGATTCTCCTAGCAACAGCTGCTCATTATGATTATGAGATCTGGCAGATGGACGTGAAAACAGCTTTCCTTAATGGAATTCTGGAAGAGGATGTGTACATGACACAACCCGAAGGTTTCATCAATCCAAATGCAGCTAGGAAAGTATGCAAACTTCATCGATCCATTTATGGATTGAAGCAAGCATCTCGGAGTTGGAATCTTCGTTTTGATGAAGCAGTCAAAAAGTTTGATTTCATCAGAAGCGAAGAAGAACCATGTGTTTACAAGAAGACTAGTGGGAGCGCAGTTGCATTTCTCGTGTTGTATGTAGATGACATACTCCTTCTCGGAAATGACGTTCCGTTGTTACAGTCTGTTAAGACTTGGCTCGGAAGTTGTTTTTCAATGAAAGACATGGGAGAAGCCGCATATATTCTTGGAATAAGAATCTATAGAGATAGATTAAACAAGTTGATTGGACTGTGTCAAGACACTTATATCGATAAAGTCTTGCACAGGTTCAGAATGCAAGATTCCAAGAAAGGCTTCATACCAATGTCTTATGGCATAAGTCTCAGCAAGAAGCAGTGTCCTGAGACACCTGCTGAGCGAGATCGCATGAGTCGGATTCCCTATGCCTTGGCGTTGGGATCCATCATGTATGCCATGCTCTGTACTCGTCCAGATGTTGCTTGTGCTTTAAGCATGATGAGTAGATACCAATCGGATCCAGGTGAAAGTCACTGGACAGCAGTCAAGAATATTCTGAAGTATTTGAGAAATACTAAGGATAAATTCTTGGTGTACGGAGGAAGTGATGAGCTGGTAGTAAGTGGTTACACAGACGCAAGTTTCCAGACAGACAAAGATGATTTCCGATCGCAATCTGGTTACATCTTCTGCCAAAATGGCGGTGCAGTCAGCTGGAAGAGTTCCAAGCAGGACACTGTAACAGACTCCACAACTGAAGCTGAGTACCTCGCTGCTTCTGAAGCGGCAAAGGAGGCTGTTTGGATCAAGAAGTTCATCACTGAACTTGGTGTGATTCCTAGTATTTCTGAGCCAGTGGCTCTGTATTGTGACAACAATGGAGCCATTGCGCAAGCAAAGGAACCTAGATCACACCAGAAATCTAAACACATAGAAAGGCGATATCACCTTATCCGTGATATTGTGAATAGAGGAGATGTGAAGATCAGCAGAGTCCCTACAGATGAGAATGTTGCTGATTCACTGACCAAGCCCCTCCCAAGGCCTAAGCATGAGTTTCATACAACTGCTGTAGGCATTAGATTTCTTAAGATATGATCTTGATTTCAGTGAGAGTTGTATTTGTTTTTAGTTATGACTTGATGTTCGTAAAACATAATTTGGTTATGTTATTTTAATGAAATTGTTTCAGCATTATTTAATTGTGTTATTAAATAATTGTCCCAAAGTAATTTATGACATTTTATAGGTTATCAAGTATGTGACTTGATCATGAAACCCTATGAGAAACAAATGACATAAATTAAAATGGTCCCTGGTCGAGGTTGTTAACGTGGGACATTAACAACCACGTGAGACTAGTATGTGAGGTGACTGATGACTATGTTTCATGGAGTCATTTAATAAGTGTATTAAAGTCAATCACATAGATATGTGTTAGAGAACACATGATCGGACTTGACCCGTTAATGAGAACTCTACAAGATGTTATATGAGTGTCATAAGAGTTTCTCATTACGACTAAAGAGAGTAGTCCTTAGACCTGAGTTCATCATGTCCTCTCTTATATGGATTGGTTCGTCTTGACTTTGTCAAACGTCAGCCGTAACTGGTGATCATAAAGACACTGATTAGGCGTATCATGAAATATAAAAGAGACATGGATGGAACAAGATGTGATTTGTACCTCCTATATAACAGGAGTTAAATATCTCTGGGCCTATCGAAGATTTGATACTGGAAATGCGTGGCCGCGCTCAAACGAGGTGATTGTCAGTCGTTTGTTTTTCATCAGTACAAATCGGGATTCGATAAACGTAATCTGGTTGAATAAGGATGACACAGTGCTTGCCTTATGCTAGATTGAGATATAGCTACAAAGGGATTAAAGGAATAGATGATTCCAGTACAAGTGGGCGATTGTTGGGAATGTCCTGAAATCTACTGTACTTGCTCTAAGTGAAAGTCGTATAGTCGAGATGAGACAATCACATAACACTAGGTAGTCATAACGCTTTGCTAGAAGCCACTTATGATCAATGAGTTGAGAACTCATTGCTAGTGTTATATGATCCTACAGGGTCACACACCTAAGCAAGCTGGGCGTTAAAGACGAGGTTGATCATTAATGTAATGATCCAGTAAATGCATATGTGATATGCATTCGATATCAATGTTCTGGGGAGCATCGATCGTTGCATATATTGCATCGATCGATGCACTCGCGGATTAATCAGATTAATTCGGTTTAATCGTTGGTTAATTCCGTTGTGGTTTAAGCTGACATATATAAGATATATGGTCGACCTAAACTCGTCCCTAACCTAATTCACAGCCACCAGAACACAGATAGAAACCTCTCTGGAGATTAGATCTCTGTAAGGCACTAGCATCCCTGCGGTCCAGTTTGTGTACGTGTGAATACCAGTAGAGGCGCAGCACTTGAGGCGCTTCGTGATCGCGATTACTTGCAATACTTCCGCTGCATATTCACCAGGTAACTTCGAGATCTGATAGATTCAATTACATGAACCTTAGATCCTAGGCTCGGAATTCAGACTAGGGTTGCTAATCCGGATTAGAACTGCTAACCGGTTGAATTCGGGTCCGGATGGCTAATCGGTTGAATTTTTAAGGGCCTCTTGGGGTACTGTCGGTGCAGGAATTCTTCTGTAATGGAAGGCTGCTAAAGGATCTTAACACCACCGCTATTACTCTTATCCCGAAGAAAATGGAAGCTTGTCATCTTGGGGATTACCGTCCGATCAGCTGCTGCAATATAGTCTATAAGGTAATCTCCAAAATCATTGCGAACCGCCTAAAATTGATTCTCCAGGTTTGTATCAGTCGAAACCAATCCGCTTTTCTTAAAGGTCGCAGCCTCAGAGAGAACGTTCTTCTAGCTTCTGAGCTGATCCAGAACTATAACAAATCAAAGAAAAGTTGTATGGTTAAAGTGGATATTCGAAAAGCTTTTGATACAGTGTGTTGGGACTTCGTTCTTAAGTTGTTAGTGGCTCAAGACTTCCCACCAATGTTCATAGAGTGGATCCAAGAATGCATTTCCTCCCCTCGGTTCTCCATCAACATTAATGGGGAGGTAGCGGGTTTCTTCCCGGGTAAGAAAGGATTAAGACATGGGGACACTATATCTCCTTACCTCTTTATCATGGTCATGGAGGTGTTATCAAAGTTTTTGGAAAAGGCGGTTAATGATGGTGTGAACACTCACCCAGCTTGCTCCGATCCTCTAGTCACACATCTTCTCTTCACCGATGATTTGCTTGTTTTTTCTGATGGCTCTAGATCCTCAATCAATGGCATAAAGGATGTTATGGCTCGGTTTAAAGAGATATCGGGTCTGGATGTTAACTCGGCAAAGACTGAGATTTTCTTTGGAGGTTATAGCGATGCTAAAAAGTTAGAGTTGAGCATCAGATCAGGTTTTGCGCTTGGTACCTTTCCAACTAGATACCTCGGGTTACCTCTAAACCCGAAAAAGATCACACTTGCTATCCTTCAACCGTTCTTGGAAAGAATAACCTCTAAACTTCTTAACTGGACTGTGAAATTCCTCTCTTTTGCTGGGAAGATTCAGCTTATTTCTTCGGTGATTTACGGCATGGTAAACTTCTGGAGCTCGGTATTTGTTCTTCCGATAAGTTTCTACAACAAAATCGACTCCCTATGCTCTGTTTTCCTGTGGAAAAACAGAACTTCATCGGCAGTGGGAGCTCGGGTTTCTTGGATAAATTTGTGTCAACCAAAACGCGAAGGGGGTTAGGGATCAGACATTTGGAGCAGTTTGAGCTCGTTTTCAGATTAAAACAAATCTGGAATTTTTTATCCGCTTCTGGTTCTTTATGGGTCGCCTGGCTGAAGGCGAATGTATTCGGAAAGAAAGGTTTATGGCTCACAGCGGACTCTCAACGCTATTCCTAGACGGTGAGAAGCATGCTGCGTCTGAGAGACAAACTTCCAAACTTTCTGAAGTGTTGCGTTGGTGATGGGTCTTCAGCATCTTTCTGGTTCGACAGTTGGACGGAACTTGGACCGCTCTACACCTTTGTAGGTCAGACGGGTCCTAGACAATTTCGTGTGCCTCTTGAAGCAACGGTCAATGAAGCGGCAAGTAATGGAAACTGGGTTATCACCAATGCGAGATCTGAGTCTGCCACGGAGGTTCAGATTGTCCTAACTACAATCGAGCCGCCAGCGGAGAGGAGAGGTCACGATCTTTACTAATGGAGGAATGCGGCAAGACATTATTTGGAAAACTTCTCCTCAAAAGATACATGGGATCAGATTCGGGATCATGCTCCTGCAGTTGATTGGTTTGATGTGGTTTGGTTCAGGGAAGAAGTTCCTCGATGCTCTTTTATTACTTGGCTAGCTATTTTGTCAAGACTGCCTACCCGTGATCGCCTTAGATCATGGGGAATCTCAGTTTCGGATGTTTGTGTTCTTTGTTCTGCAGGTATTGAGACCCAGTAGCACATGTTCTTCGGATGTTCGTTCGTGGCGGAAGTTTGGTCGCAGTTCATAGGTTGTTACCACGCAGCTGCTCCGGTGGACATGTTCTCTGTTGTGAACTGGATTCACAATCAGCTTTTCTTCTCTAGCTGGCCTCTCGCAGCGGTCTTCAAACTCATTGTGCAGACCGTGGTTTACTCAACGTGGAAGGAACGAAATGCACGCATCTTCAGAGACACTCCGTCTTCACCAGCGCAGATCTTCTTCAACGTCGACCGTGCTGTCCGAGATCGTCTGCTCTCTTTTCCCTCCGTGTCTCAGAGATCTCCTTCTTTGCTTGAATTGTATTTTCGGTTTCTAGGTAGTATTAGCTAATTTTTCTCCGTTATGTTTTTCTTATTGCTTCAGCTATCTCTTCGCCATCTCTTTTCTTTTTCCTTTTCTTTGTTTCAGTCTTTGTAATAAGTTGCTTTGCAACAAACTATGTAATCTTGAAAACGGTATCAATCTTAACTTTTGTTACCAAAAAAAGAGAAGTGGTACTTCCGATATAATGTCACCCCACTTTTTTTTGGCATGTGGTACGTATGAGAGCTGGTCGTGCCTTTCCACTGGAAGTAGTAAAAGGTGTTTATAGAAGAAGTAAAATATTGCATGACTAACATGGAGAGTCTGAACCTTTTTAGTAGTTGGGTCGGGTTTGCCATAGTCATAAAACCCTAGGAGACCAACTGCAGTGTGAATACATAGATTTATTTTCATTTCATATGATGATGATTTTATTTTATTAACGAAATGATATCATATTTGGTGTCGTTATTGGACATAGGTAGATTTCAAGTGAATGAGAGAAGAGGGGAAGGACGTGGATGCCAAGCCTAACCTACCTTTTTTTAACTGACTTGTCTCTTCTCTTTAGTCTTAAAATAAAATTTATGAATTGTTGCACAGTCAAAGTCGAAGAGAAAGATTATTGTATTTTTGAAGATGGAGACTTGTTGTCTACATTCATCCCCTCTGGGAATTACTTTTTATTTTATTTTTTGTATGTCATGATTTAAAAGTAAGTGTGGATCATTTGCTAAAAATGATATCTTAATCTCTCTTCCTTTTCTAGTTGGCCCACATAAATCCTTGAAATTTTCTGCAAATAAAAAATGGAATCCTACTAATTTGCCTTGTACGCACGACTAATGTAATAACGTTATAAGGATTGTACGGTATGCGCTAATTAAGCAATAAGAACTAAGCCAGCACCTGTTTAGCATACATATATATCCTAAAACTGAAATAATGGTTGGATATAGTTTTGTTGCACCTAGGAGAAAGATAACCTTGTACACCAATCAAATAACTAGGACATGAAAGAAGGCACAAGAGGGTCTTGGATCAAATCTGAAGTGAGAAATGGTACATCAACTTTCTTTTCATTTTTCTTTTGTTTTTTTTTCATCAAAAGAAAGTTATAACTTACTGAATCTTGGAGTCGGTCGTGTGCGTGAATTTTACGCGCCCGATCAAAATTCTCTCTACTTCGTCTCCGTTTTTTATCGTGTTTCTGAAGTCTCTCCGGTGGCCGACGTACTTCGTCAGTGCTGTGAGAAGTCTCCCACCGCGACATCGCGCTGAATATCTCAACTATTGTGGTCAAGGCGTTTCCAGAGATTCCTCGGCCTTCTTCCTCTGACATCACGAAGTGCGGTTTTTTTTTGGCGCAGTGGTACGGCGCCGGAAATCTTTGATTCATGCTAAGTTGCGAGACCCGAAATCGCTAGAGGACGTGCGACAAAAGGATTTAGTGCTATGAAGGGAGGAGCGATGAGATCTGGGTTGATGTGCTTGTCGACGAGAAGTAGGAGGATGCGATGCACGCTAAGGAGGTGTCGTGGAGGTGGTGGCCACACCGATTCAACTGCGATGAAGACTGGCGGTGAAATGCATAGTTGCATGCAAGTCTCCCCGGAGAAACTTCCTTGGCCAGAGGGGAGAAGGGTTCTGAGAAGACCGGAGTGGATAGGCTATTCGTTCAGTTAGGGTTGCGGAGGAGGCTTCGTCATCAGAGTTTGCTGGGAGCGGTTCCACCGGGCGAGTCCGTGGGATTCCGGAAAAGACCCGTTTGCCGGGAGACAGAGAGAAAAGGTCTGGGCTGGCGATTCTGGAAAGTCGGCTAGGGTCGGATCTCCAAGTTGTGCAGGAAGGTTACCGTTTTGCGCTGTAATTTCTCCGGCTCACATCCGCCGGCGGGGGTGTTCAGATCCAGTCTGACCATAAAGTGTGGCGAGGGCAATACCATAAATTTTGGCCTTGTTTGAGGGCTCCTTTTCGGTTAATTAGATTTGGTTTTTTTTCTTTGATTCGTCTCGGTTGTAAACCCGGTTGATCCCCAGTTTTGGATCGGTTAAGTTAAATATAATATAATATATTATAAATAAATAAAAAATCTTACTGAATCTTGCTCGGCGTATTTGATATAACGATAGATGTGGGTGGGGACTAGGTTGTTGGGTGTAAAAAAAACAGCTGGTGTTTCCGGCGATGTACGCAGTGCCGGTCCAATATTATCGGATGCCCTATTCAAAATAAAATATTATTTAATATATTTTTTATTAAAATTTTTATTTAAATATCTTAACAACAAATTATATTTTAAAATGCCTATATTATGAAAAAATATATTTAGAAATGCCTTTTTATTTTATTTTTAATGTATACTAATGAAGAAAATATATAGAAAAATGTCCTTTTTAGCCGGATGCCCTAATCCGTCGTTTATGTGGCTTATGCTCAAGGCCGGCTCTGGATGTACGTTTCTGTTCACATTCGTATTATGTTGGACAGAATCACTGCTTCTGTTCTACTACTCCTAGTCCAGATGCATGGGCAAACTTCTTCCTCTAGAAATATGAGCCTGATGATTACAAAGATTTCTTCTCATCAAAGAAAACTTGGTAGCAGATAGGGAAATCAAACCGAGAGTTCCATAGTAAAACGTAGTCTGGTTTACTTATTTAATTCCACGCCATGCTTTCTTAACATGGCTTGCGATCATGGACAAGATTTCTAAGGAGGTAAGGACTCGTGCTTTGAGAAATGTCCAAGTATGCATTTTATGTGGATGAGACAAGGGATCATTTGTTTTTTTTTTTTTTTTGCTTGTCCATATTTTGATATTATTTTGACTAATTTTCTGTGAATGACCGCTTGGTATTGAATTAACCTTTACGGAAGCATCACTCTCAACTCATTGAATAAAATGATTTGTTGAATTAGTTGAATTGGAGCAAGTTCGCCCTAAAATCTCCCTGGCCCATTTTCCGAAGTGCCGCCTCAACTGATTGTGTGAACTCCGCCGTTTCGAACTCCTTTGTCGTCCTCCGTCGTGCTGCCGGTCCCCCAGACTATCTCTCTTCCTCGGGTCGCCATGATCGCCGAGAATCCGCCGATTTCCGCTCCCGCCAAGCCTCCTGAAGCCTCTGCCTCCACCGATCTGTTTTCCGCCGTCCCTGCTCGCTACTCTTGATATATCATGGTTTTTTCAGGTTTTTAACCATAATATATGTATATATATATATATATAGTCTTTTATCTGGTATTTCGATTCTATCGAGTATTTTACAAGCTAGCACAGGAATGGGCGAAGTTAGGAATTTTGGAGCATTCTGCAAGAAGTCGAAGTTGGATTCGTCACCAGACAAGAGTGTCGCCAGACACCACCTAGGTTTCGGTCGACATCGACCCCGACTAGAAAAAGAAGCGAAGTTTAAAGACATCTTTTAAAGAATTGCAAAAGAGCCCAGATGTTTCATTATATATAATTAAGCCATGAACGTGTTTTAGGTTATTAATTAGGTTTTAGAGTTTTTTCATCTCTTATCTTTTGTTCTTGCTTTGGAGATTTAGAGATATTGCTTTGGGGCTGGTCTGCTACTATGTAACCTTTGAGAGAAGGATTTTGAACCCCTTTATATATATCTATTCAGTCTTTGGTTTTCTATTCATGATGTGTTGTTCAATAATATGTTTGAGTAGTTTACCTTGTTAGATTTAGGGATTCTCTTTATAGTTTTCATGCCTTGTTAGATCTCTAATAATTAGGATTCAAAATCAATATGTTCATCACCTAAATTAGTCTTAAAGCTAATTATGGAATGATCACATAGAACTTAGATCTTAGGTTAATAAATTGGCACGAGAGGGTGATTTATAAAAGAACTTAGCGTGAGTAATTTAACTAATCACAAAGAGATCTGGCTTAGGTAAATTGTGAACGGAAGAACTTAGACTTAATGCTTGTCTAGAACTCTAAGATTGCAAAGAGATTTCAATCGTTAGGTTGCTAAACACTTAAAACAATTGCAGCGAGAGTTGAATTCTTTTACACTTGTGTTTCTAGTTCTTGAACCTATGCTAAATATGAATCTTGATTAACTAGTGTCTAGCATTGTATGATTTCCTAAGAACTTTCCTAAGTCTAGCGCTTTTCTCCCATCAAATCTGCAACTTTATTTACTTGCATTGTTTAATGCTTTTCACCATTTGCACATGCTTAACATTGATAACGAACGAACATTCTATTGATATTTTGCGGTCCATTGTTCGATACTCGTATTACAACAATGACATTGTACACTTGCAGTAGATAACTAGCGATAAACTTTGACCTATCAAGTTTTTGGCGCCATTGCCGGGGACCTCTGTTTTTATCAGTAGATTATCGTTCTATATCTTTACTAAGCTTTTTATTTTAGTTACTTATATCTTTCTGCCTTTCTTTTCTTTTTTTTTGTTGCAGGAAACTACGACCATGAGACTTTAGTGTCGACCGATATCTCATCAGTATTGGCCGACACCGATCTCGAAATCAGATTTTGAGTTTTGTATATGTCTAATCGTGCAACCAAGAGCAACCCAGACAATGAGCTTTTGTATTTTGAGAATCAGGAGCTTTATAGGCTGGAGAGAATGAACCGGAAAGCGAAGAAACCAGAGAAGATGTATCAAGCCGTGATTATTACTGCGGATGAGAATTGGGTTCTTTATAATTGTCAGGGTCAAGCGTACAACGAGCATGGACAAAGGTTGGACGCTGCAGAAAACATCATCCCTGCACATGTCATTGAAGACGTTCTGGGTGCAGGGATTGCTCTACAGGGGGGTGATGAGGCGAAAGCTGCTGCGCAGGTTGCTGTAGCGCAAGCATGAATGACTCTTGTTGATTATAACAAACCAGATGAGTTCTATACGAACAGATCTGCGATCAGACCTCCTGCAATTTAGGGGAATGATTTTGAGCTGAAGACGTCCTACTATACTCTTGTCGGACAGCATATGTTCCATGGACATCCTCATGAGCATCACATGGACCACATCGAGATATTTGAGGATCTGGTAACCAGCATGAAGCACAATGGAGTCAGCTATGATTTCCTACACTGCAAGCTCTTTCCACATTCTCTTACTGGGGAGGCTGATGACTAGTTGAAGCATATACCAGCATGTACTCTTACTACTTGGGATGCTACCAAGAAAGCTTTTATGCGCAACTTCTATGATGATAGCAGATCATACTCAGTTCAAACAGGGTCATGCTGAAGCCTTTAAGGTTGCTTGGGTGCTCTTTAGAGCGTATCAACGTGACGTCCCACACCATGGTTTTTCACAAGTTCAGTTGTTGATCATCTTCTTTAGTGGTGTGGACTGGAGGAATCATATGGCGTTGGATACTGCCAGCAATAGAAACTTCAAAACGAGGTCTCTTGAGCAAGAAAGTGAGCTAATTTAGAACTTGGTAACTAGTAGTAGTACCAAGAATTCTGACTTTGAGAGGAAGCAACTTGCGGGTAGCAAGGATGGATTTCAATTTGCTGAGATGCAGAAGAAGTTAGACTACATGCATAGCCTTCTAATGAATAAGAAGCAAGTCAACTTTGCTGCAGAAGTTCAAACCTATGAACCAGTTAATGAGTGTGAGCAGGAAATTGTCAACTAAATTAGAGGATCTAGTTTTCAAGGTCAAAGATATGGGAACCAGCAAGGAAATTAGAACTCTTCTGGTTTCGCTCCAAAGTATGCGTTTAGAAGCCCTTCCAGTAGAACAACTCGTACACAAGGACTTATGGAGCTTCTTTTTACCAAGAACCTCCTGCACCAGCTCATGGGAGCAGAGTGGAAGCTATGATAGAGCGAGTTCTTGAGGGTCAGCAAAAGACTATTGTGTACTTAAACAAAAAGATTGATGCCTTGTATGAAGATCTGAATGGGAAATTTGAGGCATTGAACACTCATGTGAAGCAGCTAGATGTTCAATTTGCTCAGACTGTTGTACTTGTGAAAAGGCAAGATGGATTCCTTGCAGGAAGAACTGAGCAGAACCCGAAGCAATATGTCAATGACATCTTTGTTCAGAATTAAGAAGAGGTTGTTCCATAGCGAATTGGAGGTACTTTTAAGGCTAGATTTGTGAGCTGCAGAGATGTGATGAACATTTTTGAAACCACATCAGCAGTGTCGGTCGACATTACCATTGAGTGTTGGTCGACACCCGTGTTAAAGAAGGACTCTTTGAGTTTTCGTGATGGACCGAAATTAACTGAGGTCGATACAGAGGTCGACACTGAAGGGAAATCAACGAAGGATTCATCACATGCATCGAGTGTCGAGCGACTCAACTACAGTGTCGATCGACACCCTGGTCAGATAGGCACATATTCTCTGAAGTCCCAGACTTGTGCGGAATAGAGCACCTACAAGCCAAAGATTTCGTTTCCTAGACCTCCTGACAAGTCTAAAAGGAATTGTATGCAGCCAGATGCGAGGTAACGATGGAAAAGGAGCTGACAGAGATTCCAATCATTGATATTTCACGGATGCACCCTTCTATGCGGATGTATGTAGAACAAATGATCTCTAAGGAAGGAGATTTGAAAGAAGGGATGGTGAATATCTGTAAACAAGTCAGTGATGTATTATTGAACAAGGTTCCAGAGAAGCTACCAGTCCAGGTGTCTTCATCTTCAAAGACAGTTTCTCATATTCATTGTGTGATTTGGATCTGGTGTGAATCTCATACCATACTTTGTGGATGTGAGGTTGGGATCGATGGACTTCCAGCCGACTATGATCTCTCTAATCCTAGCTGATCGATCAAAGCGGAAACCAAAAGGAGTCCTCGAGAACATTCCTATTAGAGTGGAAAACTTTTTGATCCCCATAGACTTTATGGTGCTGAAGTATGAAGCTGAACCGGATAATCCCATACTGCTTAGTAGATCCTTATTGGCTACAGCTGAAGCAGTCATTGATGTGAGGTAAGGTTTGATTGATCTTCATCTCGGAGATAAGCCTATGAACTTCATGATGGACAAAGATGCGCAGATCCACCATTGATGGTCAGACATTTGATGGAACCAGACATTCAGATTGGTGAGGCAAAGGTGTTTGATAGTGGAGAAAAGAAGAATGTGGTTCGTCCTAAACATACTCTAACATCTTCAGCACTAGCAACTTCTCTTAAGCAGAAAGCTCCATACATCGCACTTCCACCAACGCAAATGTACGCACTTTCTACACCTTTACCTCCTGACCCTATTATTGTGACTGCAGGGAATCATTCTATCCCTCCCACGCTTCGCTCCCACCTTGTGTTGTGCCTTATTCCTTGGACGATATCATGCTAATACTGCATACATACCCCCATGGATGAGGAGACTGATCGAACATCCCAGGAGACTGATCTCCTACCCATAGTCAAGCTAATGACTGAAAACAAGCGCTTAGTGGGAAGAAACCCACTAGTGAGTCTGTCTTTACTTTATTTTCGGTTAGGTTTTGTTTTCTTTGATTTTTCTGGGTGTGTCAAAAGCATGAAGAACAAGTTGAATACGTTAAGTGTCGGTCGACACCACACTCGAAAAGACAGACCAATGTTGAGGACTTTCAACACGGATCAGAATTGTGTCGACCTAAGCCTATTGTTGCTTGACACCGGGAGGTGTGTCGGTCGACACCCACCGTGCTAGCAGGAAAGGTTTACGATTTTCCCGATTTCACTTAGTTATACCTTGTTCTCCCGAGCCCAAGCTTCTATAACACTGGGTACAGTGTTGTTTAAGTGTGGGGGCGGTATTTTACTAACACACCGTTTTCTGTTTTCTTAGAGTCAGTCCATTGTTTTTATGTCGTTTTATTGAGTCAAAACTAGTATGCAACTATGATTTTTCGAGGAACTTTTTGCATTCACATAAATCTAAGTAACCATTGGACATACTTGCAGCAGATCTATGACTATTAGAAAATCACACACTGATCAACCCACCAAGGACACCAATATCACCTCAGGTATTCATAGGATCCATTACTGACTTCACCCCTAACCTGACTTGAATTTTCTCACCCAGAGGCTTGGTATACATTGGATCGGATTCTCTTTCAGTCCTTCAAGACCTGTAAATCTTTTTAAGTACGGTTCCCTTCTCCCTTCCCTTCAAGCTAAAAAAAGAGAATAAATCTGCGGATAAGCTAGTAGCTTCGAAGTGAACACGGAAGTGGTAGAGACCCCTATTACCTTATGTGCTTCATGGAAACATGTCCAAAGTGTTACCCCGAAGAAAAAGGGAAGAGCAGCTGATAAAAAAAATGATACCCAGTGGGGAAAAATCAGTTGCTGAAGTGAGAAAAGAAAGAGAAAAGGAACCAGAAGTGTGACAATCTATGAATAGGGTACTGATTGAGTAAGAGTCCATGTGTCCTCTGATCGATATCCTCTCGGTGAGACTGCACATAATTGTGTACAGAGGTCAATGTGGTGAGTTTGAATGTCTTGATTTGATTGTGGAGTTTAATTGTGACAGTTTCTAAGTGTGGGAGAAGTAGATTGTGGTATTGATCTCTGCAGACATGTTTTCATGTGGCTTACTAAGGTGAATGTGAATGTGATGTTCTTAGGACGAACTGAGTTTTTTTTTCAAACTTATTTCTATGATCTTGGTCCTTTGTTTACTTGAGGGCAAGCAAAATCTAAGGATGGGGGAGTTGATATATCATGGTTTTTTTAGGTTTTTAACCATGATATATGTGTACATATAGAGTCTTTTATCTGCTATTTCGAGTCTATCAAGTCTTTTATAAGTTAGCACGGGAATGGAGAAAAGTTAGGAGTTTTGGAGTATTTCTGTAGAATTCTGCAAGAAGTCGAAGTTGGAGTCGTAACCAGACATGAGTGTCGCCGGACACCACTAGGTGTCGGTCGACATCGACCCCGACTAGGAAAAGAAGCGAAGTATAAAGACATCTTTTGAAGAATTCCAAAAGAGCCCAGATGTTTCATTATTTTTAATTAAGCCCATGAATGTGTTTTAGACTATTAATTAGGTTTTAGAGTTTTTTCATCCCTTATCTTTTTTTCTTGCTTTGGAGATTGAGAGATATTGCTTTGGGGCTGATCTGCTACTTTTTAACCTTTGAGAGAAGGATTTTGAACCCCTTTATCTATATTTATTCAGTCTTTGGTTTTCTATTCATGATGTGTTGTTCTATAATATGTTTGAGTAGTTTACCTTGTTAGATTTAGGGATTCTCGTTAGAGTTTTCATGCCTTGTTAGATCTCTGATAATTAGGATTCATAATCAATATGTTCATCACCTAAGTTAGTCTTAAAGCTAATTATGGACTGATCACATAGAACTTAGGTCTTAGGTTAATAAGTTGGCACGAGAGTGTGATTTATAATCTGAAAGAACTTAGCGTGAGTATTTTAACTAATCACAAAGAGATTTGGCTTAGGTAAATTGTGAACGGAAGAACTTAGACTTAATGCTTGTCTAGAACTCTAAGATTGCAAAGATATTTGAACCCTTAGGTTGCTAGACATAGAAAACAATTGCAGTGAGAGTTGAATTGTTTTACACTTGTGTTTCTAGTTCTTGAACATGTGCTAAATCTAGCGGTTTTCCCCCATCAAATCTACAACTTTTTTTACTTGCATTGTTTACTGCTTTTTACCATTTGCACCTGCTTAGCATTGATAACGAATTAACATTCTATTGATATTCTGCGGTACATTGCTTGATACCCTAAGTATTACAACATTGACAATGTACACTTGCAGTAGATAAGTAGGGATAAACTTTGACCTATCAACTCTTCTGCCTCCTTGCGCCGCACCTCCGTTTGGGTCTTTATGGGCTTTGTTTCTTATGTGTTGCTTTCTTGCTTCCCTCCTGCAACTCGTCGTTCAACTCCAGTCAGTCTGCCGTCGCGCATTATGGCGTCCAGCCATCGCCATTGTCTCCTCTTTCAAATACGCCGCTGATGGTTGGGTCTCTCACTCCTCAGCCGCTCAATTCTTCTTCTCCATCGCGGCTTATGTGCCCAGTTATGCTCTTCGGTCTAGAACCACCGCCGTGGTCGTGGTTATTTCATGGGTTTAAAAGACACTAAATTTTTAGCTTATGATTATTTCCATGATTACATCTCTATCGTTTTATGTGATTTATTACTGCTTTATGCAGAGATTTTTCTCCGTTGTTGCTATTTGCAGCTCTGGAATTATTGGCCTCCCTCGCTGTCCATCAAACCATTGATTCTGACGAGTCCATATCTCCTCAAAATGTTAACATGTGCTCCCTTTTCTTCAGATCTGGCAAAGCTTTGTCTGAGGTGGGTGGGGTTTTCTGGTGGTTGTTCCTCCGACGCCACCAATGCCTTATGACCTGCTAATACTCCTCTCGTTAGCCACTTTGAGGATTTTCGTCTTAGGCCATAATTATTTAGGGACAACCAAGTTTTGAACCGTAGTTTTGGTTCCTCCTTCGCCTTGCCCTTTGTTTCCTAGGCCTCCGGCACTGCAGGCTTGACCCTCTTCGTCTTAGGAGACCTGTCTATTCCGACTGCCCTCATCTTTACCGCATCCACTCCTCTCATCACCCACGCTGGATTTTGGTTTGTCTTCTTCGACAGCTATCGAACTTATACCCTCTTCAATCCTCAAGTCAATCGTGATCTTCCTGCTCTTCTTTCAGGTTTGAGTTTGTCGGTTCTTGGGAATGTTTGAAATTTGATTTGTTTTTTTTTACTATTGCAATAATTAATTTCTTTAGGCTCCAGTTTCCATCACTCCATTTACCTCTTTATCCGGCTACTAGATTTGTTTTTACCTCTCTATTACCTCTTTATGAGGACTTCTTACCTCTTTATGAGGACTTCTTACCTCTTTATGATGAATCTTTACCTCAGTTTGAGGCTGCTAGACTCGTTCTTAGCTCTCATTTCCCATTAATCGGGAGTTCTTGGATTCCTATAGTCCCCTTGTCTACTTTACGGAGTTCGTTTCCCTCTTGGACTCACCATTTGGTTTAAATGGTTGGGTTGCAAGGGTTTCGTCAAATGCTCAAATTATAGGTGTTTAATCGCCTATGTAGCCATTCTAGAGATTGTTAATTGTTCACTTGTTGCTGTTCGAATCTCGGGTGTTAGATCACTAATTGTGTTATCCAATCCCCCAAGGTTTCGTCTTACTTAACAACTCAATCATCGATGAGATCCGACTACTTCTCCGCGACTTTAATTTGTTTAAGTGCTTTGTTGTCACTATCTCTTTATGCTATTTTGTTCATCTTTTAGTGTTTGCTTATTTTTCTATGATGGTGTTGTTCTCTTAGAACATTTTTTATGGAGCTTAAGTTAGATAAAAAGTTGTTGACAAAAAAAAGTATTAGCTGAATTGATGTTTGAATCTTGATTTCATTGATATTATAATGGTGAGATTACTCTAAATGAATACCTCACGGTTGGAGCTGCTACATCCATATAAGATATATGCACCAAAATTCTGAACTACTAAACGGCTTAGATTTGTCACGGACTTACCGTTTGGATACTTGAAGGGCCTACGTCTGAAATTAGCGGGTTGGAAATAAAATGATACAAATTTCATAAGCTCTGCTTACCATTAAATAGTATAATCCTCCCAATCAAATTTCTATCTCTAATCATGAACCAGATTTACAGTTTAGTTGATATATAATCTCACAACTCGGCCACTACTAGTTCACTTACTCGACCGAAGAACCCTAATCTAAAATTAAAACCCCGTACCTTCCTGGCACACTTCTAAAACCCATTGTGTCTTTACATGATACTCTCGACCTAGGCGAGCAATATCCTAAAAACGAGATCACCTGCAAATGATGCTCCTTCTCCAACTCCGTATGTATAATTTCTTTGAATAACTTGAATGCATTCAAGGAGCTTATATATTCTCCTATAAATACAAAACTTGTGACAGAACCACAGATTAATACGAGGTTTATATTATCCTGGAGTAAACTTCATACCCAACCGTGACACAGATTCACTTCACCAATATCAATTGTTTGAACACACTCATATAGAGGAACATACGCACAAATCTTATATAAACTACCAAATTAACTTTTTTCTTCTGCCAAAAATCTAGGGAGGAATTACAATACAATGACGAGCTAATCAAGCAACGCTTTGATACTGTGTTTACAAGTATCCAAAATGAAAAAAAAAAAAAGAAGTTACGATTTGGATAGTTTCTTTAACTCGAAGGCAGAAAACGGAGAGCTTGGGCTCAGTTTTGGGGCGTCGAGAGTAGAATACTTAAGGGTTATTATTGTAAATACTCTATACCTAATCGTCTCTTGTACTCGTATATATACTGTACTATACTCTCCTAAACGGAGAGCTTGGGCTCAGTTTTCGTCTCTCCCAGTTCATGCATTCACCAACGGATCTTCATTGGAGTGCAGCTAAACGGATTCTCCGCTACTTGGCAGGCACACTAACACATGGAATCATGTTACGTGCTAATGCTCCAACGACGCTATATGCATACTCCGATGCAGACTGGGTGGGAGACACAGATGATTTCGTCTCCACTAACGCCTACATTGTCTATCTTGGTGGTAATCCGATCTCGTGGTCATCCAGAAAACAAGCAGGAGTCGCTCGATCTTCCACTGAAGCCGAGTACCGGGCGGTGGCTAACACAGCCTCTGAGATCAGTTGGATTTGTTCGCTCTTGACAGAGCTGGGCCTCACTCTTCCGCGTACACCCGTTGTTTACTGCGATAACATCGGTGCCATGTACCTATGTGCTAACCCGATCTTCCACTCCCGCATGAAACAAGTCGCCTTGGACTACCACTTCGTCCGCAGCCGCATACAATCGGGGGCTCTCCGAGTATCCCATGTCTCAACCAACGACCAGCTTGCGGACGCTCAGACTAAGCCACTCCCTCGGCCACAATTCCTCACTCTAAGTAGCAAGATTGGTGTAGTAAATGCTCCTCCATCTTGAGGGGGCATATACAGAGTAGAATACTTAAGGGTTATTATTTTAAATACTCTATACCTAATCGTCTCTTGTACTCGTATATATACTATACTATACTCTCTTAATAATAATCAAGCATCACATTCTATACGTCTGCCGGAAGTCGAACCCGGGTCTATTGATTGGAAGATAATTATCCTAATCGTTGGACTACAGACGCTTTTGATAAAGCTTATAAACTAAATCATTATGAAGATTCTGAATAGTTATAGATTTATGCGTGTTTTCTTTGCATCATTTAACTAATCGTCCTCCGAAATCACATTTCAAAGGAAAGAGAACTGAGAAGAGAAGTGAAAATAACAGACATGAAAATGTTATAAACAAACCCGACCAAAACCAAACTAAAGCAGACTTCAGTCTTGAGTTGGTGGGTTCTGATTGAGCTCAATAAAACGCGTACTTACGGGAAAGAGGAACTTGTCAGCACAGTCATAACACAACTTTCCTCTTGTTTCTGCAGAGTTTTACGTGTGAAGGTATCGACACAGCCCACAAAACACCTCTCGACCAGTCAATTGTACATCCTTAAGCTGTTAGTTTTTTTTTAATAGACTATTATATTAATAAGATCGAACCGGAAATTAAACCGATGATCGGAACAGTTATCGTTACAAGTTTTCCGGGATAAAATCCAGTGAACTAAAAGAAAGCAGACTGAGCATTATACATGGAGGGGGATCTAAGGCAGAAAAATAAGGAGGAGGGAAAGAGATCTAACCGGAACCGGTTTGATCGTAACTGGTCCAGATTCCTACAACACCGGGCTTCCAATCTTGACCCACTACCAGAGAGATCCCGCGGCCACGAACCCCGACAGCAAGGAACCGCCGACCACTGCATTCTCTTACTCTATAACCCGACTGATACCGAGGTTGCTCTGCCTTCTAGCCACCGAGCTCGACACATGCCTTCGATGCAATTTACCGCTACCCACCTCCGCCAGACATGCCCCTAGATGAATCGCCATCGTCCGAGAGCCACCGGCGTCCGCAGGAGGATGGCAAATACAAACGGCGACACAAACCCACCCCTCCGAGGAAGAAGACGCAACTCGAAGACCCAAGAAACCGAACTTTGACTCGCAAGCTAGATTCCCCACCGTCCTCTTATGGAGACAACCACCGTCGACCCGCTGAAGAGTCTCTCAGTCCTGAAGCTTCGCAGCAATCCTCATCCCCGGAAATACCTACCTCGCCACCACGCAGAAGATAGAGGAGCTTCCCTTTCCACCTTCACTCAATCTGCCCGGCGATGAAGACCGAAAGCTTACCTACACCGGAGGTTTCCTCGGCACACCGGTGATAAACGCCAGAAGCCGGGGAAACCATTAATAAACTCAGATCTGGCTGGCGGCTGCTTTGGCTAGAGAGGTTTTAAGAAAATTTAGGGCGAACCCGTTTTTTCTTCCTTAAGCTGAAAGTTTCCCAAACAAAAACACAAGAAGCGAAAGTCAGTTGTTGTTCATCTTCTAAAACCTTAACGACCTTCTTTACTGAGCCTCATGGGCTTAATTTATTAGACATTGATTAAAGCCTATTTAAAACTACCAGTTAGGCAAGTTTCCCTTTAGCAGTATATATATGAACGATATCGTAATTTTCCCGCTAGAAAGATTTACTTGGGTTTTCAATCGCTACTAGAACACACAAAAAGAGAACATTAATGACTCGGCTAATGATTATGAATAAGGTGATTCATTGAATTTTTTGCTAGACACGACTTAATCTAACTGTATCAATCACAACTCTTCAAAACTCTATTGTCGATTGGATTTAGGAGTCGAATGAGGAACCAAAGAGATACATTTTCTCGGGAGATTTATTAAAATCTGTAACTACTTTGACTTTTTGGGAAATATACACATTTGACCTTGGGACATGTATTGACATTCATACTTTCATGGGAAAACGCAAAGGTTTCTAGGATTGAATGGTTTCATTTGACTTTTTATTGTGACTGGTTATCAAATCTTATACTCCCTTTCTTTTTTTTTATATAAGGTGTTTTAGAGATTTTGTTTTGTTTTTTTATATAAGGGGTTTTACAATTTTGTATGTAGATTTAAATGTAATCTTTTTAGTGACTGATTGAATTTATATTAAATGCTTTAAATGTAAGAATTAGTATTAAATAGTTTTTTTTAGTGATTAGTTGAATTTTATTTAACTAAATTAAAAATAATAATTTTAAAAGAACAATAAATGTATCTTAATCTTTGTGCTTTTAGGCAAAACTCCTTATATAAAAAAACAGAGGGAATATATAATAAGAAACTTTATTCTTCATCTAGGCATGCCACCTCAGCATTTTAAATAGAAATCACAGTGGGCCGTTGGCCAAAACATATCCAGCAGAGGCCCATAATTCTGTTACCCTAATATACTCAGTTCTCAAGTGTGGATTATACATTCATTTAATTCAAGGCCCACACACGTTTTCTGCTCTCGGCCCAAGCCTTGCCCACAGCCGCAGAACGATGTGTAACCCTAAAAAAAAATTCCTCTCTCTTCCACCTTCCTTCCTAGATCTCTCTAATGGAAAATCGCCGTTACAGACACTTATCGCCCTCACCCAGCTCCATAAATCGCCATCAAAACCACACATCACCGTTACGCCCCCATTAAATCCCATACAACTGTATACCCGTTCGAAGCGCTTGGGCTTTCGTCTGGAGTGATTAAGAAGGGTTTTGCGGGTACCCCAAGCCGAGTGGAAGGAGCAACATTTGAGATGCTTGCACAAGATGCGCTTCTTTTGCATGAGATCAGACTACACATTTGTATATGGCAGAAGATGTACGGAAGCATCTGTTGGTCCAGAGAAGAAGAAGAGTGTGTTATTGACATGGAGCCTAAGGTTTTCAATAAACTCTCGTTGAACCTTTTAACACAAAGTATGTATAACAGCATCACACACTGTAAGCTCACTGCATTTATATATAATTATTTTCGGTGTTGAAGGCTTTGCTCCATTACATATACAAGGATGCTCTCATCGAAGATGCAGAGTCATCATCATCTTCCGGTTCATTTGTTTGTCCATCAGCATCAAACACATTATCTGCAAAGCTTCTAAGAGCAGCAGATAAGTACAAATTTGCAGGCAAGTATCAAAAACTGATTTAAAAAGCAGGTTCAACACACTTTGTAGTGGTTTTAGTAAGAAATGAACAGTTTCTAGATTCTGTTTCATGCAGCCTCTCCCGAACCAGAAAATACACTGGATTTCTCTAGAAGGCCTTCCCAACAGGTAAACCGAATTGTGATGAATCAGTGAGTCTAAAACTCCTTCTCTTGAATCAAGCTTGATGTGAAGGTTTATGTTTTCTTTTACAGGGACATTGTTTGGTTTTCCCTGCAAGGACCCTTATCATGTGAAGTAGAAGTGAGAATCCGTTGTTGATAATATCATTCTACTCTCTACAAAAGGGCACTGCAATATTCTTCTCCCATTTATTGTTCATATGCCATTGTTAAATAAACAGTGGGGGGGGGGGGGGAAGACTCACCAATCTCATGTATATTTCCTGAGTTCTTCCTTGCTCTGCTTGCAGTTAACCTTCTCATACGAAGTTCCACTGCTACTCATACCATTCACAGCAGTAAGCTTTCTTTACTCAAACTGTAATTTGTATCAATATTCGATGATGTAGAGAGTGAATGAACATAATTGTATGTATCAAATCATATCTTCTGGTGCACCTTTTGGTGGATTACGGTTTACCTTTTGGTTTCTGGTTTATTGTTGTTTTGTTTTGATATAGTATAAACATCTTAGACCATAGTTTCCTCCATCTTCTACCACCACCATTGGTCAACAAGATAACAATTACATTACTTTGTGATCAGACACATTCGGTCTTTATTCCTAATTAAAATGTTGTGATTATAATTAAAAAGCCATTCATTGACATCAATTGTACAGTATAAATTCTCTATGCAAATTCATGTAACAACAATGGGATGATATGTCTATTGTGGATATGTTTTGTTGTTGCGTTGTGCTGTTTAACTAAGTGGTCTTTGTGCTTTTTGATATCTCTGCAAATTGCTCCAAACTATTCTTAATCAAGCTCTTGCCCAGTGACAAAAATGATAGACCTTGCCCATCCACCAAAGGTGCACCAGGTATTCCTTGCCAACTTCACTTTTACAAATAAACATTTACACACCAAGAAAATAAAAGGCCCGTCCGCGTATAACTGCGCCACCATTATCTTTTCCAAGTTCATTTGCTCCAAGAAGGGCATAAAGGTTCTGACTCATCCACTTCTCCAGACATGGTAGAAGTTGTTCAGATAGGATCTATTCGAGAGAAGTTGAAGGCAACAATAAACATTTGGAAAGATCAATGGAGGAGGAGCAGAGAGAAGCCAGAGTGTTTGGATTCAAGTTGTAAACGCTAATGCAAGCGGTAGAAACAATAACAGTGATGACCCCATGGCAGAAGATTGGAGCAAATAAAATGTAATAAAAATCCAAAGGAGAATCCGTGTAAGCTCAAAAAGGATCAGACATTAGTGATGAGATCTTTTAACGTAATGTTTCCATTGTCGGATGTTGTATTGATGTTATAACTCTTTTTTGTTGTTTTTCAAGATATACAAATGAAAGAAGTAGCACTGTGGTGATTGGACTTAGCATTCACACAGATCATTTTGAGATGCGTGAGAAGCTTGCTATTCCAGAGGTTGAATTGCCACGAGCTATTGGCGAATTGTGCGGTTTGAAGCATATCGAGGAGGCTGTTGTACTCAGTACTTGCAACCCTATTGAGGTATATGTTTTAGCTATTTCCTGTGGAGTTACATAAGTCACTGAATGGATGTCAAAGGGGCCTCTTTTCCTCACTAAGCTTTTAATGTTTTTTTTTGTTAGTATGGCTAATGGTTTTGATCACGTTTGAGTGGTCTTTTTTGGAGTTGAAATTGTATGTTTTGTTCAGCGATGTTAGTGAAATTTATATTCAATTTGTTTATATATTGAATAAGTGTATGTTATGAATACGTTGCAATTTATAGCAAGTGTTAACATATCTTGATCAAAGTGGCAAAGCTTGAGAAATGCATGTCCAAAATGGGAGATGATATCAACAAGAAAACAACGAGAGTTGTTGATGATCTAAGCCAAGGTATTTTAAACACATTTTTACATGGTCCAACACAACATTTGAGATGTGATGGGAGTGGCATTAGAACGCTGAGCGAGACCCTTAACAATATGCATGCTTTCAACAGAATGTACGGTCTCGAGAAGGACATTTTGGAGAAATATCTTAAGGCAATGACAGAACAAAAAAAGTAAATGATATGAAAGAATATGTTCATCTCTTTTGATAGACAAGATTACATCGAACTAGCTTCCGTATAAACCCAAGACAACTACCAAAAAATAGCTAAATTAGAAGAAAAATTAGATATAAGGGGTTGGATCTCCTAGGATCTAGGGTTTGATATATTGAAATTTACCAACCTCGTTCTTACCTTGAACTGGCAGCGGAATGAATTAGTGAACGAGATCAGTGAGCAACGCAGATGCCTTGCCTCTACCATATACACACGCACACATGCTGGAAACGGGATGCTAGTGCCAGATCTATGGGATCTGAGAGTTTCTGGTGTTTCTGCTTCTTCTGTCAAGAAAAAGTCGACCGCTGCTGTTCTAGGTCGAAACCATCAGGTTTTATTTGACCTAGAATCACACTTAACGGGCCAGACTCGCTTGAGTCATAAAATCGAAAAGCCCTTTCGAAACCCGAACTGTGTCGACCGACACACATGCTGTGTCGATCGACACAACACCATTTTCTCGATATTAATGTGTATCCAATACACATTAACATGATCATTACCATAATGATCATTCCCATGTTTTAGCTTCCAGTTTGCTTAGGTGTGTGACCCTATAGGATCATATAATGCTGGCAGTAAGTCTACAACTTACAGATTGCAAGAGGCTTCTAGCAAAACATTGCAACCGCCCAGTATTATACGAATGTCTGATCTCGACACACAACTATCATCAGGAGTGAGTACAAGTGTGATTTCAGGACACTATCCCAACAATCTCCCACTTGTACTGGAATCATCAATTCCTATAATCCTTTTTTCTCTATATCTCGATTTGGCATAAGGCAAGATTGGTGTGATCCTTATTAAGCCAACATCGTGTTTATCGAACTCCTGATCTTATATTGAACATTACAAACAACTGAACTACAGTTCGTTTGAGTGCGGCCACACATTTTTCTCAGTATTAAATCTTCGATAGGGCCTGAGATATTTATCTCCCGTTATTCAGGAGGGACAAATCCCCTGTTCCATCCCTATTTCAACGCACACTTCATAATATACCTGAACAGTGCCGTTATAGTCGCCAGTTACGGGTCGACGATTGACAAAGTCAAGGTGTACCAATTCATATGCAAGAAAGCATGATGAACTCAGGTCTGAGGACTATACTCTATAGTCATAATGAGAACCTCTTATGACACAGATATAACTATCTTGTAGACTTCTCATTAGCGGGTCATGTCCGATCATATGTTCACCAACATATATCTATGTGATTGACTGTGATACTCATATCATTGACTCCATGAAACTTAGTCAACAGTCACCTCACAATCTAGTTTCTCGTGGTTTGTCATTGTCCCACTTTGACAACCTCGACTAGGGACAGAACATAATCTATGTCATCTATGACTTATAGGGTTTCATGATCAAGTCCTCAACTTGATGACCTATAATATGACATAAACTTATTTTGGGACCATTATTTAGATCACAATAAATAATGCTGAAATCAAATTTCATTAAACACTTCTAAAAGAATGTTTACAAGAGCATCTTATTATAACTAAAATAAAACTAAAACTCCCACTAGAATCAAGATTACATCTTAAGATCTCTAATGCCTACAGCAGTCGTATGACTCTCATGCTTAGGCCTTGGGAGTGACTTAGTCAGAGGATCAGCGACATTCTCTTCCGTCGGAACTCGGTTGATCTTCACATCACCTCTATTGACGATATCACGAATCAGGTGATATCTCCTCTCTACGTGTTTTGACTTCTGGTGTGACCTGGGTTCTTTCGCCTGAGTAATGGCTCCATTTTTGTCACAAAACTAAGCCACTGGCTCCAAGATACTCGGAACCACACCAAGTTCAGTCATGAACTTCTTGATCCAAACAGCTTCCTTTGCCGCTTCTGAAGCAGAAACATATTCAGCTTCCGTTGTGGAATCAGCTACTGTATTCTGCTTAGAGCTCTTCCAGCTCACTGCACCACCATTTAGACAGAAGACATATCCAGATTGTGATCGGAAATCGTCTATGTCCGTTTGAAAACTCGCATCGGTGAAACCATTCACCACAAGTTCTTCACTTCCTCCATACACCAGGAATTTATCCTTAGTATGTCTCAAATACTTGAGAATATTCTTGACAGCTGTCCAGTGAACTTCACCTGGATCAGATTGGTATCTACTCGTCATGCTTAACGCGTAAGCTACATCTGGACGAGTGCAGAGCATGACATACATAATAGATCCTATTGCAGAAGCATAAGGAATCCTATTCATGCGCTCCCGCTCAGCATGTGTCACCGGACACTTCTTCTTGCTGAGACTAATGCCATGAGACATCGGTATGAAGCCCTTCTTGGAATCATGCATCCTGAATCTGTGCAACACCTTATCAATAAAAGTGTCCTGGCACAATCCAATCAGCCTATTCACTCTATCTCTGTAGATTCTGATTCCAAGAATGTACGCGGCTTCTCCCATGTCTTTCATGGAAAAACAACTTCCGAGCCAAGTCTTAACAGACTAAAGCAACGGAACGTCATTACCGAGGAGGAGTATGTCATCGACATACAGTACAAGAAACGCAATTCTGCTCCCACTAGTCTTCTTGTAAACACATGGTTCCTCTTCGTTCTTGATGAAACCAAATTGTTTTACTGCTTCATCAAAACGAAGATTCCAACTCCTTGATGCTTGCTTCAATCCATAAATGGATTTATGAAGCTTGCATACCTTTCCAGCGTTCTTAGGATCAACAAAACCCTTCAGGCTGTGTCATATACACATCCTCTTCCAGAATACCATTCAGGAATGCGGTTTTGACATCCATCTGCCAAATCTCATAGTCATAATGAGCGGCAATTGCTAGAAGAATCCGAATGGATTTAAGCATAGCGACTGGGGAATAGGTTTCATCATAGTCAATACCATGAATTTGCTTGAAACCTTTAGCCACCAACCTCGCTTTGTAAATTTGCACATTTCCATCCACGTCAATCTTCTTCTTGAAGATCCATTTACACTCAATGTCTTTTGCACCATTAGGTAAATCGACCAAGGACCATACTTGGTTTTCTGACATGGATCCCATTTCGGATTTAGAGGCTCCAAGCCACTTTTCGGAGTCCGGGCCCATCATTGCTTCCGCGAAGGTCGCTGGTTCGTCACTATCAATGATCATCAGATCATTGGAATTGGTCACGAGAAATCCATAGTATCTCTCGGGTTGACGGATCCTTCCGGATCTGCGAACTTCAGGCTCCACAGGCGCCGGTTCCACGGAACTTTGTGGATCCAACTGCTGCTCTTCCTCAGCAGGTTGAGCAGTCTCCTGTGCATCTCGAATTTCTTCAAGATGTACTTTACTCCCACTGTTTTTCTTAGATAGAAACTCCCTCTCAAGAAAAGAACAGTCCCGAGCAACAAATACTTTGTTCTCAGATTGGTTGTAAAAGTAGTATGCCTTGGTTTCCCTAGGATAACCAACGAAGTAGCATTTATCTGATTTGGGTGCAAGCTTGTCAGAGATTAATCGTTTGACATAAGCCTCACAACCCCAAATCTTCAGGAAAGACAGACTAGGAATGTTCCCAGTCCACAATTCATGTGGTGTCTTTTCCACTAATTTAGATGGCACCCTATTTAGTGTAAACGCAGACGTTTCTAGAGCGTATCCCCAAAAGGATAATGGAAGATTTGAATGACTCATCATAGACCGAACCATATCCAATAAGGTTCGATTCCTCCTCTCTGACACTCCATTCCATTGGGGTGTTCCAGGAGGAGTGAGTTGTGAAACAATTCCACACTCGCTCAGATAGTCGCTGAACTCTTGACTCAAGTATTCTCCTCCGCGATCCGATCGCAGAGCTTTATACTTTTGCCAAGTTGGTTCTGTACTTCATTCTTGAATTCCTTGAATCTATCAAAGGATTCTGACTTGTGTCTCATCAAGTAGACATAGCCATACCTACTGAAGTCATCAGTGAAGGTAATGAAATACTTGTAATTTCCTCTAGCAACAGTGTTCATCGGCCCACATACATCAGTATGAACAAGGCCCAATAAGCCACTGGCCCTTTCATTTGGTTTGTTGAAAGGGGCTCTAGCCATTTTGCCCATCAAACAAGATTCGCATTGCTCACATGATTCAAAATCAAATGAGCCCAGAAGCCCATTTCGATGGAGTCTCTGAATGCGTTTCTCATTGATATGGCCCAAACGACAATGCCATAAGAAAGTCAGGTTTTCGTCATTTGACTTAAACCGCTTTGTATTTATGTTAAAGACAGGCATTTCTTGGTTTAAAACATATAACCCATTATCTAATGGGGCGCTACCATAATACGTACCATCACGATTAAAAGAACAAACTTTATTCTTAACAGCAAAATCAAAACCTTCCAAATCCAAAACGGAAACTGAAATTATGTTTCTGCTTATCGCTGGTACATAGTAGCAATTATTCAAAGCTAAAACCATGCCCGAAGGTAAGGACAAATCGTAAGTGCCTACGGCCTGTGCAGCAACCTTAGCTCCATTCCCGACCCGTAGCTCCACTTGTCCTTTCTTCAACGTTCTACTGTTTCTTAGTGCCTGCACATCTGTACAAATATGAGCACCGCAGCCGGTATCCAATACCCACGAAGTATAACTAGAAGACATAACATTAAGTTCGATAACATAAATACCTGAGTCAGACGCATCATACGTCTTCTTCAGCTTCTTGTAATCTTCCATGAACTTCTTGCAGTCTCTCTTCCAATGCCCTAACTGCTTGCAGTAGTTGCATTTATCCTCAGGAGAAGGCCCGGATTTGGGCTTCGGCTTGGGCTTGTCCTGACTCTCAGTCTGGACAACTTGGGCCTTTCCCTTATCCTTCTTAGGTTTCTTAAACCTTTTACCCCCTTGTACCATCAGTACACTGGGAGTTGCCTTCTTGAGATTCGGCTCTGCTGTCTTCAGCATGTCGTGCAACTCAGTCAATGTCTTAGTCATGTTTTGCATGTTGTAGTTCATGATGAACTGATCAAAACACGACGGCAAAGACTGTAGAATCATGTCAGTGGCTAGCTCCTGGCTAATGGCACAGTCCAGTTTCCCCAGGTTATCAATGTAACCCATCATTTTAAGGACATGAGGACTTACTGGACTATCTTTAGCCAGCTTGCAATCCATGAGAGATTTAACCGTCTGGTATCTCTCTGTGAAAGCTTGCTCCTGAAACAAAGCTTTCAGGCTGTTAATCATCTCAATGGGTGACATCACGTTCTCATATTGCTTCTGCAGCTCAGAGTTCATAGTCACCAGCATTAGACAATTAACATCTTTGACATCAGCTGAATGCTTATCCCAAGCATTCTTTTCTGTCTGCGGGGCATTGGAACGTGGCCTCTCGGGGAGAACTCTTTCAAGGACATATTCCTTGTTCTCCTGCCTGAGAACTATTCTCAGGTTCCGATACCATTCCAAGAAATTAGATCCATTTAACTTTTCCTTCTCAAGGACGGATCTTAGTGAGAAAGTGTTGATGTGAGTTGAGACAGACATAGCTGTAATTAAAAGAGGTAGAGGTTTAGTTATAATGCTCAAGGAAATGAGAATTCTTATCTAATAAGAAAAACTCGCATTGTATTCAAAACTATGTTTCCTCAGATGAATACAATGAGCCAAGATCCATACTTCACCAAAATATGAGTGGGCGACTCGCCTTTACCCAAACTTTAGTTATCTAGGTAAGCAAATCATTGCTAATTGTACCCAGTACAACTCTTGGTCGCAGATGAGACAAACTATGTCTAATCCACTCTGATGTCTCTGGGCCCAGAACTTCTGATAGCCCAGTCAAGTGAAACCAATCTCTTATGTCTTGTGATCACTGACAGTCGCACTGCAAGTATATCAATGACCACCTGCCTTACTCATGTTGCTGTGGATACCAGGGACTCCAAGGCTATCCAACAAACAAAACGAGTCTTGATAGTAGACAAGATCGGGCAAGACATCAAGATCACTTGATATTTAGTTGAGGAAAAGAACTATTTGATCTTGATGTATATCCAACATACATCCAAGAAGTTATTAATTTAATTAAAACATTCAGTTTTATTAAGTTTAGGTTTATCTAGAACTTTGGGATTAAATTTGGTCTGGTATCTGCAAATTTGTGGTCCAACTAGCACGTTTGCGAATGATGTGTCGATCGACGCCAACCATTGGAATCGGTCGACACAACACAATTTAAACCGGTCTTCGATAACCGGTCAAACCGGATCGAATTTCCTTAGCCGATTCAATCTAATTGAACCAGTTCGGTTTAACGGTCCATGTCGATCGTCACACAGCTCTGTGTCGATCGACATTACCAAACCAGAACCAAATTGGTTAATTAAAATTAACCGAGCGAGATAACCGGTTCAATCCAATTGAACCGATCTATCTAATCGCTTTGCATGTGTCGACCGACACACCCAGTGTATCGATCGACACAGCAGGAATACGGGTACTCGATCTCAGATCAAAACCCTAAAATTATTTACGAGTTTTCGCTCTGTGTCGACCGACACACGCTTTGTGTCGATCGACACTCTGCGACAAACCCTAAAAATTTTATGCGCTTTCGCAGCGTGTCGACCGACACAAGCTTAGTGTCGATCGACACAGTGCGATTTTAACAGTTCATCGTTTTTCAACAGAAACAAAATCCGAGATTAAAACCTTGAAAACACGATTTGGCAAGCAATATTCAATTCAACAACATCAGTTTTCGAATTAATTGCATCAGATTCAATAGTCTAAACCCTAAAACGCTCTGATACCACTGTAGGATCTCCTAGGATCTAGGGTTTGATATATTGAAATTTACCAACCTCGTTCTTACCTTGAACTGGCAGCGGAATGAATTAGTGAACGAGATCAGTGAGCAACGCAGATGCCTTGCCTCTACCAGATACACACGCACACAAGCTGGAAACGGGATGCTAGTGCCGGATCTATGGGATCTGAGAGTTTCTGGTGTTTCTGCTTCTTCTGTCAAGAAAAAGTCGACCGCTGCTGTTCTAGGTCGAAACCATCAGGTTTTATTTGACCTAGAATCACATTTAACGGGCCAGACTCGCTTGAGTCATAAAATCGAAAAGCCCTTTCGAAACCCGAACTGTGTCGACCGACACACATGCTGTGTCGATCGACACAACACCATTTTCTCGATATTAATGTGTATCCAATACACATTAACATGATCATTACCATAATGATCATTCCCATGTTTTAGCTTCCAGTTTGCTTAGGTGTGTGACCCTATAGGATCATATAATGCTGGCAGTAAGTCTACAACTTACAGATTGCAAGAGGCTTCTAGCAAAACATTGCAACCGCCCAGTATTATACGAATGTCTGATCTCGACACAAAACTATCATCAGGAGTGAGTACAAGTGTAATTTCAGGACACTATCCCAACATAAGGATGGCACATGACCCCTACGCGTGTGCGAGGTTGAAAGTCAACTAGTTATATGAATGAAACCCTCTCGATATATATATTAAGGGGTAATCACAATAATCCCATCAAATTCATAACTTGATACCTAGTTCACTATTTCACTGCTGATTCCCCTTTTATTTCTGTTCCAACTTTCATGTTTCTTCTGATGGCTAAATCTGCTGCACACCCCATATTTAGTCTGAGACTTCTCATTGATGAGGAGAAAAACAGAGTTGTGTTGGCTGAAGCTGTGAAAGATTTTGTTGATGTACTTTGTAGTCTTCTTACACTTCCTATGGGTACCATTGTCAGGTTGCTGGAGAAGCATCAAAATCCTCAGTCTTCCATTGTTAGTTGTTTTCACAACCTTTACAAAAGCGTTTCAGACATGAGTGTTGATAATTTCGAGACACAAGCTTGTAATAATCTGTTGTTGTATCCACGGAGTATCAAGGAGAGTCATTTCAGGAAGCTAAAGCAGAACATAGATGACACCAAGGCGACCAAGTTCTTCATCTGTCCATATTTAAATGAGTCATGCTATAAGGTATAGAACAATACTGATACCTCAGTGTGTCGTTGTGGATATCCGATGGACCGCAAGATTCAGGTTCAAGAAGGAAAGCAAGTTGATGGAGTATTCCCTAGCTGCAGAACGTCATTTATCATCATTGATGATCTGAAAGTGTCATTGAACTTTATGGGTCTTATCTTGAATGTCCTCAATGGTCTTGGCTATTCTGGTTTTGATATGCTGCAATAAATGCTCCTTGATGTTGGTTTTGAAGAGGTACTAGAATTTTGTTATTTATACCTTTCTGTATAAGTCTTCTTACTAATTTATTGTCTAAATGCAGGTGCTAACATTTCTAGGTTGTTTATTCACTTCGGAAGTTCCTTTGACATACACATTTCCGAGGAAACATTGTATGACAAGGAAGCGTAAAGAGTTGACGCCACTTGAGACAACCTATCCCAGTGAAATCTTATTAAATAGCTTGACTGCACTCCACACCATAATACCACTTAAATCATACCTGGAAAAGGAAAAAAGGGATGGGCAACAATGTTACCCAGTGGGATTGAGCATGAATGCCTATGAGATTCACAATATCATATTTAATCCATTAATAATTGCACAATGATAGCCAATAAATATATTCGTAATGTTTAAATAATAAATGATGCTAACAAACATGCATTCAAGAATGACCCTTCACATTCCCATGGGTCGCAACTCTTGGTACTCATTCTCCTTTATCTTTTCTTTACATAATCATTCTCAGCTCGTCAGCTGTTTGGTCCACTCACTGACTGAATCGTTCGTGAAACCATGGACCCACAACTGTAACACATTCTTATTGCGGCCCATCAAACAATACTACGTCATGGCTCAAAACCCATGATCGTTGGCGACAAACAATCGTGATAACACGGTTAAAAGTCATCTATTTCATTTCGTCATTCATTGCTTACTTTCAACTTAATAATCATGTAAATATCAATGATAAAATTATTATCATTTCAATCAATTTACTTTTGAAAAACATATTTTTAGTCTATTTTATCATATATGAATGATGCATATGCGAGACTACAGAATAAACAATCACAACAAATATTATCTAAGATCATTACCCCCCATTAATCTAGCTAATCACCCTACACATATTAATAAACCAGATATAATACTATGAATTCTCCAACATATCCCTACCTTAGTTTAATAGAACTTGGACAATAACGGTTGGAGAATGACGGTCAAAGCGGCTGGAAATGGTTCATCGAAGAACATTCACTGCGGTTGAAGGTCCACAACTGAGAATCAAGATCCAGAAGTTTTTATTGAGAGATGGCTGTGAGATATTCGAAACTGTATGGAAGTCGTTTCTTAGGTCTTTCTGGTTCGTTAGTAACATGTTCTCCAAAACGTCTCTTGGAATGAAGAATCGTCAATTTTTGTGGATTCCTTGCAGTTAAATCTGTCCAGAGACAGCTTACTCGCGATCTAGCTATTTTTGAGTTGCTGGGAAATCACCTCACAAAACCCTTCCACGAAACATAGAGCAGATCTTTACAATGGTACCAAAATCGGCGTCTGGTTCATTTCGTTTCTCTGGTAAATCGTCATGCTAGATCATCGGTCGCAACTCATTTCCTTTTCTTCATCATCTTCTTCTTCTTTTTCTTATTTTCTTCTTCTTCTTTCACTTAGGGTGGCTAGCCTATATTAGAGGCTATAGTTAATTAATTTTAGGTTTTCGGATTTAAGAATATGGATTTGGGTTTAATTAAAGGTAAAGTTTGAAAAATTAAAAAGGGGCCAAAAACTTATTCTTGGGATGTCACAAACTCCCCAACTTAAAAATAAATTCACCCTTGGATTTGTGGGTTATTTCTCCCCCACTTAATTTCCGACCAAGATTTAGAAACATCATTCGTCTTCATATCTGATCGTGCATTCACAACCTCGGTGATTAGATAGTATTTTTGTCTTCTCGCTATACTCTACGAGGTCATTCTTTTGCATCGACATGCCCATGAGGAATTATGGACTTAAGAATTTAACTTGTAGACTCATTCCTGAAACAGTTGTTGATTCATCTTTGTGTCTGGCATAATAAGAAAAGAACTTAGATTAGAACCAATCTATTCCTTACACCCAACTAAGACTCAGAGTAAACACTACTGCCCTCCGGGTCAGAACTGGAGTGGCCTTGACCTAGGTTCTAATACCAAATTGATTCACCATATCCTGGTGAAATCCTACTGAATAGCTTGACTTGCACTCCACACCATAACACAATTAAATCATACCTGGAAAAGGGGAAAAGGGGTGCGCAACATTGTTACCCAGTGGGATTGAGCATGGATGCCCATGAGATTTACAATATCGTATTTATCCATAAATAATTGCACAGTGATAGCCAATAAATGTATTCCTAATGTTTAAATAATAAATTATGCTAACAAACATGCATTCAAGACAACAAGCAAACATATAATGACCCTTCACATTCCCATGGGTCGCAACTCATGGTACTCATTCTTCTTTATCTTTTCTTTACATAATCATTCTCAGCTCGTCAGCTGTTTCGTCCACTCACTGACTGAATCTTTCGTGCGACCATGGACCCACAACCGTAACACATTCTTATTTCGGCCCAGCAAGCAATACCACATCATGGCTCAAAACCCATGATCGTTGGCGACAAACAATCGTGCTAACACGCTTAACAGTCATCTAATTCATTTCATCATTCATTGCTTACTTTAAACTTAATAATCATGTAAATATCAATGATATAATTATAATCATTTCAATCAATTTACTTTTGAAAAACATATTTTTAGTCTATTTTATCATATATGAATGATGCATATGCGAGACTACAAAATAAACAATCACAACAAATATTATCTAACATCATTACCCCCATTAATCTAGCTAATCACCCTACACATATTAACAAACTAGATATAATACTATGAATTCTCCAACATATCCCCACCTTAGGTGAAATGATTTTGAAGCTCACTCCAATGGGTTCAAACTCATATTATGGTGGGGCTGGATTTGTAAAGGGAGAAACAAATTCCGTAGTGTCAGATGATCTTTCTGTCACACCGATGAGCACATCATCAACAATCTCACTGTTAAGCAAGTTGCAGATGAACATCAGTGGTATCGATGAGCAAGTGATTAATATTACCAAATCAGAGGCATGCATTTAATTCTTCTTTTATATCCTTTTTCTTTTTTTTCTTGAAAAAGTTTTTGACTTTTGAATCTGCCTTTGTTGCAGACCGTTAGTTTGCTGAGAGCCTCCTTGATCACAACATCTGCATTAACCAATGGTCTCTCCAGCTTCCTCTCAAATATGAAGCCACAAGAAGCAACTCGATCAACATCTAAGATGCCAAAATCTGAAGAAAAAAACCTTTGAAGCATGGTCTTGTTACTTACGGGCCATTAGAATCCGCAAGTATTGTTTTTGGCTTATATTATTAATCTCCATCTTTCCATTCCATATGATAGATTTATGCAATAATCAATAAGTTTTTCCAAATAATAAGTTTGTTTCATTATTCTAAATGACTCTGGACTATAATAATTTATAACCTGAAACATAGTCTATTGGAATCTATCATGGTTCTGTCGCAAATTTTCTCCCATACCTTATGTCTAATTCTTATGATTTTCATGCTCTGATTTGAAATCTCCATCTACCACACAAATGGCGAATATAAATTGATTTCCCGTTACTAGTATAATAAGAGCAAGATCTTCTACAAAACTAAGAAACATGCTTGTAGAAAGTGAAAGAGTTTTGAAATTAATTCGCATTGATATCTTAATTCCACAAAGACTTCAAATTAATATGTTATCACTCCTATGAACTCATCCTCAACATTTTTATTATTTAAGCAAGTTGTGATATCAAGATTCAGTCAAGTGATTTAGATTAGCAAAGGAGGTGTATAGATTCTTCATTCTAACTTATTTTTGATTCTTGAGAAAATCCCATTTTCTCTTCTTCACTTATTTCTACTTTGAGTAGAAGAATTGTATTGACGCTAATGAAATTTCTTAAGAGTAAAATGATGGCTTGCTCTTATCAACAATCGTCTTCTAGTGCTAGGAGTTATTGCCAGCTCCTCTTATTATTGTTCAATATAGCAAAGATTTGAGTTCTCTCTTTGATAATTAGCTTAAATACAAGAAATACTTTGAAAGTGTGAATTATGCGATCCGCAGACTTGATGTGCAACAATTTCATTGCAAATATTATAATAATAAAGTAGAGATTATGCATCTATGGATGTTTACATAGGATTCTAAACAATTAGTAATATCATTACATCAACATTCAAAACTAAGAAATTTTCCAAATTCTATAATTCTATTGTAAATAGAAAACTATAGTAGATAAATAAATTATGTATAAGTTTCTATCAACAACAACAAAAAAATCATTTTAATATTATTAGATAAGGAATTTTTTTAATTTAAAATAATAAACACATTTTTTGCTCGGCTTTTCATGGTTCGGTTCGCCATATATTACGACGGAAACAAAAATGGTTTGGGTGGATGTTTGCAGACCGAAGAGACAGGTTAGTTTGGGAATCAGAATATTGAAAGATACCTCTTGTATGTTTGCCTTGAAACTGATCTAGAGCATAGTGAGCAACACGCACTCATTGTGGGTCCAATGGACTCAACATTATCTCTTGCGCTATTCATCTTTATGGGATGTCCAGTCTGGTACTAGACGCTCGTGACAAGCTTCGCCCGATTGCAAAAGGCTTCTTCAAGCATGAAGTGAGCAATGGAGAAAGCGCATAATTCTGGTTTGACAATTGGCTTGAGATAGGCATACTAATTGATATAGCTGGTAACTCTAAAAAAGAAACTTGGGGATCCAGCATTCAACTTCAGTTGCAGAGGCATAATGAGATGGTTCTTGGAGGATTTTTCGGTCTCGTGCGCAAAACATGTGTATCGCACTATAAGAAAACAACGTTTTTGCGATTGGAACTTGCGACTATACTTATAGTCGTAACATTTGGCGACTATTAGGGGACAATATTGCTACTATTTTGCGACAACAGATATATGGACGTATATTAGTCGCTAATATACGACCAAAAATGATTGTCACCAATTTAGTCGTCGATTTACGACTGATTAACGACCATTGTTGTGACCGGAAATAATAGTCGCAGGCTAATCGGTTATATGGTGACTATTTTTGCGTCTGATGTGAAGTCGTAGAAAAATCGTGAATTGGTCAGTACATGAAAGACTAATTCGCTACTTTGTGTATAGTAGTAACCAAGTCGTTTATTTGTCGCTATTTTTACGACTAATATTCAACTCATTATTCGTGTCGCAAAGTAGTTGGGTATGGGTCGTATCATATAGTATTTTGGATTTAGTAATAAAAATAATATAAGATAATTTAGTTATATTTTACCTGTTTGTGGTAGGTGTATCGGTTTCATGCGCATGCATTTATGATAATTAATGGGAGTGGCCAATTATGTCTACATAGTCGAAATTTAGCCCTTTCTCTGTTTTCATTTGTAGAAACACAAAGAATTTGGAAATCTAGTTACATTGCGGGAGGATACAATAATTATAGCAACCATCGGGAATAGATGTATAATAGGTTCGATGAAGCCACATACAATTTCTCAACAGCCTTCACAACGTGGGTGGCACAATTTATGGAACTTGCCAAAAACCAGCCTTTATCGCTGAGCAATGGCGGTAAGTTTCTCTGCCCTTGTCGTTTATGCAAGAACGAAAAACCGGAAACCATGGAACAAGTTTGGAGTCATCTATTTAGTTACGGATTTATGCCTGATTATTGTGTTTGGCATAAGCATGGAGAAGAAATTGGTTTGGATATAGGAACGAGTTATGTTGATCTGAATGGTCATAATAATGTAGAAGATAGGTATGTGGATATGGTGAATGATGCGTTTCGTGTTTACACGAGTAATAGTGAAGAACATATACGTAATCATTCAAAAAAGTTTTATGACCTGTTAGAAGGAGCCAACAATCCTTTATATGATGGTTGTTGTGAAAGTCACTCCTAGTTATCCTTGGCTGCTCGGGTCCTGCATAACAAGGCAGAACATAATATGAGTGAAAGGTTAGTGGATTCGATATGTGAAATGATGACAGAGTATTTACCAGAAGGAAACCAGGCAACAGGTTCACATTACGAGACAGAGAAACTGATGCGCAATTTAGGCATCCCCTATCGTACAATTGATGTTTGCATGAACAATTGTATGATATTCTGGAAAGAAGACGAAAAGGAAAAAAAGTGTCGGTTTTGTGCTAAACCAAGATGGAAGCCGAACGAGAGACAAAGTAGAACCAGAGTAACCTACAGTCGTATGTTTATCTACCAAGTGCTGACAGACTGAAGAGAATGTATCAAAGCGAGAAGACTGCAGCGGCAATGAGATGGCATGCGGAGCACCAAATGAAGGATGGAGAAATGTGTCATCCGTCTGATGCGGCGGAATGGAAATAATTTCAAGCTCAACATCCTCTGTTTGCCCAAGAAACCCGTAAAGTTTATCTTGAATTATGTACAGATGGGTTCAATCCATTTGGCATGTCTCGTAATCATTCGTTGTGGCCCGTGATCTTGACTCTATATAATTTACCCTCTGATATGTGCATGAATACAAAATACTTGTTTCTTACCATTCTGAATTCTGGGCCAAATCATCTGCGCGCTAGTCTCGATATCTTCCTCCAACCTCTTATTGAGGAGTTAAAAGAATTGTGGTCTTCTGGAGTCGATGCATACGATGTGTCATTGAATGAAAACTTTAAACTAAAAGCAATGTTGTTGTGGACGATATGCGACTTCACGACATGGGATGTTATCAGGATTGATGACCCATGGTGGGTTGTCTTGTTCAATTTGTATGGAAGATACAAAATCTTTTTATCTGCCTAAGGGAAGGAAGACGTGTTGGTTTGATTGTCACATAAGATTTCTTTCATTTCGTTATCCATTGAGGAAGGAAAGCATATTATGGGAGCTTCCGTACTGGAGGGACCTCACTCTTCGACATAATCTTGATTTGATGCTTGTAGAGAAGAATTTTTTTGACAACGTCATGAATACTCTTTTGAGTGTGAAGGGTAAATCCAAAGACACCATCATATCAAAAATTGATATAAAATGATTTTGTTCTCGGCCACACCTACATATTGATGGTGAGGGTAAAGCTCATTTCCCCACATACAGATTGACAAACGGTGCTAGAACAAAATTACTATAATGTGTGAAACATGCAGTAAAATTTCCAGATGGCTATGCGGCCGACTTAGCTAGTTGTGCTGATATGGATAACGATAAGTTTTCAGGGATGAAGAGTCATGACTGCCAAGTTTTTATGGAGCGTCTACTTCCATTTATCTTCGCCGAACTCTTAGACTGGAACGTCTACCTTACGTTAGCAGGTTTCTATTTTATTTTACTTAATATTTGATAACTATATATGAGTATAGTATTTTATATTTACCAACAGTTTCAAAAAATATATATATTGTAGGGGTTGGTAGTTTTTTTCGTGACTTATTCTCGAGAACTTTACAAAAAGTCGTCTCCAAATTCTCAAAGAAAACATAGTTTTAATCACATGCAACTTGCAAAAGATTTTTCCACCATCATTTTTCGACGTGATGGAGCACTTACCTATACATCTCCCCTACGAAACTGAATTAGGAGGTCCGGTGCAATATATGTGGATGTACCCTTTTGAAAGGTATTTTAAAAAGTTGAAAGGGAAAGCAAAGAATAAAAGATATGCGGCATGATCGATTGTTGAATCGTATATCAATGAGGAGATAGCTTATTTCTCAGAGTATTACTTTGCTACGAATATACAAACAAAATCAAGGTAAACGCGCTATCACATGTTCACTTTGCCATTTGTAGGACACACACATAGTGGCTATTAATTAATTATAAATTTTTCTAAACCAATTAATTTGATCAGGTTAACCAGATTTACTGAAGGTGAAATCCCCATATATCATGTCGATGTTTCTGATATATTTACTCAAGTGGGTCGTCCAAGTGGAAGAATGCAAGAAATTTGGCTTTCAGAGAAAGACTATAGATGCACACATGTTTATGTTCTGCGAAACTGTGGATATTTTGAGCCACCAGAGAGGTATATATATATAAGTTGGCATGTCTTATCTTTCGGTTTAATATATTCCACTACTATGATTTCTCATATAAGTTTTGGTTGAAATTAAAGTATGTTAGAAGATTATCTGTCCATAAAATATCCAGAACTCTCTGAAGAAGAAGTCTCCGCAAAAAAACCGAAGAATATCGAATCTGGGTGGAAGATTATGTATGTGTAAAATTATGTCGTACCTATATATTTATATGAATTTATCTTTTCTAAACTCTATATTTGATATTTTCTTCTATATACTGCAGGTTACTTATTGGAAAAACACATATGCTTTTCCTCCTTGGGTGTGAGAGATAGTGCATGGATCCGTGCATAAGGCTAAAACCTGGCTCATCTATTTTACAAGAGGATATTTGTTTCATACGGAGAATCATGGTGTACGTGTTAAAGGAGAGAATTATGTTGATGCATCTGATGAGGCTGATTTCCACGGGATTTTAACTGATATCATACAGCTCGAGTATGAGGGAATTGTGAACTTGAGAGTCACACTTTTTAAGTGTAACTGGTACAACCCTATGATCGGTAGAGGCACTCAGAAGAGTAATGCTGGCGTTGTAGACGTTCTTTCATCAAGATCATACAGTAAAGACGAACCATTTGTTCTAGGTACGTTAGTTCCATACCTATAAATATCTTAATGCCTTTAAATATATGTACGTATATAACTTCATTCAGTACATACAAATTGCACAGCCTCACAAGCAGATCAAGTTTGTTATATCTCGTATCCATACACGAAGAAACCAAAGCGAGAGTGGCTAAGTGTTGTTCAAGTCAACCCGAGGGGAAATATTTCAAGAGATTATGGTGACATGGAACTGATTCTTTTGCAACAAGAAAATGATGATCCTGTGATGATGACTATAATCGAAGATCTCGTTATTGAGAACTTAGTACAAGGAGGAAACCCAATAGATCTTGATTACAAGGTCAGGGATACGGAACCAGAAGATGAATTCCGTTGTAATTTATCCTCTTCTAATGATGAGGATGAAGATGACGATGAAGAGCAGGATGAAGAGCCCTTGTAATATGCATGTTGACTTTGTCGAGGTTATTATGGTCAAGGTATTCTTTCGGTTTATGATAATTTACCTAAATCTCCTTGTTTAGGCGTGATAATGTTTCTTGTTTTTACGGGTCTTATTAGATTAATATTTTTTTCACTAGAATGGTTATCACTTATTAGATTAAAATTACTCCCAATTTGCCGGTCCCACAATATTCCACTAAAAATTATAAAAATGAAAGAGAAGAAGAATATCAAATGGAATGATAATAAAGGAATTCAGTGGAATACCTCAAATACTGATATTACAAGTCGAGCTAAGAAAAATAATTAGAGCTAAACTAATTTCTTAAAAGACAAGTTCTTCCAAAGCCGAATCTTGAGTTGTGATATCAGTTTCTTTCCGCAAGAAGCCGAACCGCTATCTCGACTGACGATTGAGTTGTCTTCTTGAACCAATATTATGAACTGTTATGAAATCAACACTTGAACCAATATTCTCCTCAAGATAAAGTAACCCAAAGGAATCGATCTCAAATAATCATCTCGCCACCGAGTGTTTGACGGCGAAAGACCATTTGGTCGTTTGACCTTGAAAGACTCGTATGTGACTTTATCTAGAGGAGAATACTGGTTCCGGTGTTGTTCATGCATGACTCGGGAGGTCGACACAGAACCGAACACAAGAAAACAGAAGAACATGTTAGCATATTTAAGGAATAACTTAAGATAAAAGATAGAAAATGAAGCGAGGCTTTGTTAAAAGCAAATGAGAGGAAAGAAGTGAGGATGAAGAAGAATGATGAAAAAGAGAGGCTTATATATTTACTCAGGGGAAGAAAGAACGGTTATCGAACCAATCCTGATTTAAAGCGACACGACCTTCCAGTCACGCCGAACACATTCATTGGTGGAAGAAAAGGTGTCTTAAATATCACCGAAAAATTCTTAATATACAAATATGAAACCAAAATAGTCCAAAATTTTTATTATTGTTTATCTACGGCAGTTAATTTTATAATAGTAGTCGATTTATTTTTATATTAATCATTTTTATAAATCTAAATTTTCATTTACAATTGTATTAGTATTCATTCTCATATATTAAGATTACAAATAGTAGTCGATTTATTAATCTTAGTCAAAGAAAGTTATTGACTTGAAGAGGCATCTTAAATATCACCGAAAAAATTTTAACATGAAAGCATAATTAATAAGGTTCGATAGCCATATTAAAACCGAAAGCATAATAAAATGTTAAAGTTTGCAAGTAACAGACACTAGATTATGAATGAGATTTAAATAGGGACAACAGACTGCTTCCGGCAACATCATTGTCAGCGGCCTCTACATGGACGACTAATTTGCTACTTCGTGTATAGTAGTAACAAAGTTGTTTATTTGTCGATATTGATACAACTAATATGAAACTCATTATTCATATCGCAAAGTAGTCGGGTATGGATCGTATCATATAATTTTTTTTTATTTAGTAATAATAATATAAGATAATTTGGGTATGCATCCTAATATTATTATTAGCACGTATAAATTATTAATTGATATCGCAAATTGATATATTATTAATTTGATAAAAATAAATTATTTTATATTTATATAATTCGAATATATGATGAGTTAGATTACGGTTGATGTTTTTACAATCACAGTTTTTGACGAGTTGTTTTATCAAAATTTCAAAATCATTAAGGGTTTTGTCTCATTAAATTATAATAATGTATGAGTCATGCTAAACATTCTCTAATTTATGATGTTATTCAAAATATTTTTTGTTTTAAATATAAATATATGTTTTTATATTATAACAAAATCTTATAAATTGTTTTAATTTTCAATTTCTTAAGAAAAATAATTATTAAATTTATATTTACTATTAAAATTTATCATAAAATAATTTTATTTATATTTTGATCTATAAAAATATATAAATCTTTATATTTGGACCACTACAAGACGAATTAAAAATAGATTACCCAACTTCAATTCTAAAAATATTAAAAACAATTTTTGCCTACTGAAAGACGGATTAAAAAGATGGATTAACCAATGTCAATTGATATATTCTTAATTTTATAAAATATTAATATTATTCAATATCTATATTATTAAAATATATGATGATTTAGATTACGGCTGATGTTTTTACGATCGTAGTTTTTGACGGGTTGTGTTATTAAATTTTTTAAGTATTTAAACTACTATAGATAAGTTAAATAGATTAATTTGTTATGAACATATATATATATATATATTAAAACTTTCATTTGAAGACAAGTTAAAAAATGAATTAACTAATTTCTATTATAGAAACATTAAAATAAATTTATATCAACACAAAAATGCTAAAGAAGCGGAATATCATGTTTCAGTTTTCATAAATTTATAATTATATTTATATAAAATTATAAATTTAATTATTAAAATATGAAAACAAATAATTTCTATATATGAGAACATAATGTTTTATAAATAATATTTGAAATGAAAATATATAATTATATACATAACTTTTATAATGATTATTTTATTAAAAACAAAAGATTATAAAATTATTTTCGAATACAAAAACATATTTAATGCATTCCCGAATTGACCAAATAATCATCATAATATTCAGTTATTAAAAGTTTGTTTTGAATAATTAATAAAATCATTATAAAAACAAAAAAAAAACAGGTTTAAAACTTATTCTTTAAGGAAAAATATATCCGCCGGTCAAATTCTAGTAAAATGATTGAAAAGTAAAATAGGCATAACAAATTAGTCAATAGTTAAAATAAACAAGAATCAATCTAGTAATAAAACAAAGAAATGGTGTCATATAAATAATCTTCCCATCCAATGAAATTTGGACTATGACCATGTTTGCTTGAAAATACTAAACATACCATTATACAAGTACAAAATCAAACAATGTCAAATTGAAACTTTTTTTGATTCTACTAAGAAATGTCTGCACGATCAAGCATATCAATCAAAGTCATTTTCCTTGGAAACCTAGGAGGAAGCCTCAAGATCATAGCATCATCAATCTCAATCGGAAGATGGGTCGCAACGATCACAATGCCTCCTTTTTTCCTATGTTCAGCAATGATATACTCAAGCAGTCTAACTCCTTCATCATCCAAAGCAACCGATGGTTCATCCAAAAGCCAAATGGGTCTATCAATAGCAAGTAGCCTCGCAAGTTGTAACCTTTTCCTCTGACCCATCGACAACATTCTCGACTTTTCTTTCACTAATCTCCCTAAACCCATTAGCTCCAATGCGGGTTGAGCTTTGCCCATTTTGTTTTCGAGAAGCTCAAACCATTGTACATTGTCTAACACCGTGAATCTTTCTTTGATGGCGTCTTTTAAAGAGATCCAGTTGAGTTGGAGTTTGTATTGTTGGAAGATTCCTGATTTGGTGATGTCATGACCGTTCCAAAGGATTTCTCCTGCAGAGGGTTTTGAGAATCCAGCTAGCATTCTCAAGAATGTTGATTTACCTGATCCATTGGTTCCGGTTAAGACAAGTGCACCACCGTCGTGAAGGGATACATTCACGTGTCTTAGAATCTGCTGCGCGTTTCTCATACACGAGACGTTTCGAATTTTGGGACAAGATCTGAAGAAGCAAAGCAAGCATTCAGAGGATGAGTCTTATGAATTGTGTAGATTAAGCTCAGAAACAGGATTGATCAAAGAACATAACAACTGATAACGGAAGAGAAACACAAGAAAAGTATATGGCTTTAAGGAAGTTCTGATTACAGGTAAATTGCTTGAATGGTTTTTTTCAGTTTCCTTAAACTCAGAAATTGAGCATATATCACTTAAATTTAGAATCAGTTTCCCGATCACAGCCCAGACAGGTTTCCCTTTGAGATAAACCCTAAAATAATTTAAATACCATTCTCATCCGAAGACTTGGACGAATCTTGAATCGGATCCAAACTAAACGAAAATCCAGAAAAACATTTCCGAGGAGAGAACAAATCCGATCAAGAGCCTATTAGCAGAAGTCAAAATTCTGTAATCAGTATCTAAATTATCTATTAGATCAGACAGGACACGCAGACAAACTCCCAATTACAACAGCGAACGACAAGTCTCTCTCACAAGTTACAAAACCATCCTACGCCAAGCCTTAATTTAACATAGCAAGAATTACCTTTCGCCAAGAGTAAATTTAAAGGGAGTTCCTCTGTCACGACTCACGGCTTAAATCGAAATTTGTCCCGTCTAACAAAGTTCCCGGTTCTCACTCTTCTACTTCTTCACATTTGTATGTGAAAAAAAATGATCTCATTTGTCCCCATTTTAAAAATTAATTTCTTTTACATTTATTTTTAATTGTAAAACGTGGTTATTTACATCTGAAGTCTTATAAGTTCGGCTATATTACCGACCCAACCAGAAGTATTCATAACCCGCTCTGGATAATCCGACCCGCCTCTAATATTAACTATTTCCTGTAAAGAAACATTACATTTTTACAACCACTTAGGAAAAAAAGTAACTTGTGTTTCCGAGAAGAAAATTTGAATCGCATATCGCCTCTGATATCTCGATCCTCTCGGAATCGTCTCCTCCGACGGCTCCGACGGTTCTCTCCGACGGTCCTCCGATTCTGAATCAATTTCGAAACCCCGCTCAACCCCTTTTGTTCTCTTCTCTCCGTCCAAACTCCTTAATCCTCCGACGAAGACGAAACCCTAGCCTCTTTCGTCCAAACCGCCTCCTCCGACCCTCGCGCTCTCTTCCCGTGGCAAACCTTCTTCCGACTGAGTTTCCTTCCGACTGCGCTTCTTAGGAGTTAAGTGTAAGGCTACTGACTTTTCGATTGCATGGTTTTAGTATAGGGTTTTTAGTGTCGGATCCAGTTTGTATAGAGATGTATATGTTTGTGATGAGCTTCGTTTGTGATGTTTTTTACAGATATGGCTCGAGCCAGACTTAGAGACATTGATGGAGAATCAGCTGAAGGTAAAGGTACGGATTTGGAACGGGAAGAAGAGAATCGTGATCCTCCTCAAGAGAATCAAGATAGTGTTGAAGAGGTACAACTAAGAATTATTTGAATTGTTTCATTGCCAAGTAGTACGACTAGGACAACTACGGATTGTTTACATGCAACTAGAATAACTATATATATTTAGGATGGTTCTGTAGACAACTAGTACAATTATATCTATTGAGGATGGTGAAGGGATTCGTTTGGTTGATCCTGATGTAATTCACAGATTCAGATCATCCTAAACATACAGATCTAGGTTCTCTTGAATAGAAACATTAGATGATCTCACCTTTTACCTGTTTGTTGCAGCGGAAGGAATAGAACAGGTCAGAGATCAGATAGATGCACCGAGGGATGAATCCTCCAAAGGTTCACACACGCTTCACAAGGAAATGGCTGCTAGACCACGAGGAGAGAGGCGCAGAGAGAGAGAGAGGCCGCGGCTAGGTATTAGGGTTAGAGAGAGAGATTTTGGCTTTTGGTCATTAAAAGCCTTCTCTTTCCCTTTTGGGCTTTTGGGCCCAATCTGATTAAATCCCATTTAATCAGACCCATTAATCTTTCTCTCTTAGTACGACAAATGCCTGGCACTTTTGTCATACTTCTGCTAAGCCGTTCCAACACATTTTCCTGTTAGCTTAGGCGTGTGACCCATATGGGATCATATAATAAAGGCAATAAGTCCAAGACTTATAGATCATGAGCGGACTCTAGCAAGCCATCATGATCCCCAGCATTATATGACTTATGTCTGATCTTTGACATACTCTTACTTTCTAGAGACAGTACCGAGATTACTGGACACAATTCCAACAATCTCCCACTTGTACTGGAATCTCTGTATTCATAATCCTTTCGTCTCAATATCTCGATTAGTCATAAGGCAAGATTGGTGTCATCCTTATAAAGCCTAATCTTGTTCATCGGACTCTGATTTGATACTGACAATCCAAACGACTCGGGAAAGTCCGTTTGAGCATGGCCATGCGTTTTCCAGTATTCAAATCTCCGATTGGCCTAGAGATATTCGCTCCATTTATATTGGAGGGACAAATCCCATCTTGTTCCATCACTGTAAACTACTCATTTCATGATGTACCCAAACAAGGTCCTTATAGCTATCACAGAATGATAGCGTTAGACAATGATCAAAGTACATCAGTCCATGTGCAGTCACATGCATGTGAACTTAGGTCTAAGGACTATACTCTATAGTCGTAGTAAGAATCTCTTATGATACAGATATAAATATCCTGAAGAGTTCTTATAAGCGGGTCTTGTCCGGTCGTATGTTCCCAACATACACCTATGTACTGACTTTGATGCCGCGCATCTATGACACACTGAGACTTTGTCATAAGTCACGTACCAATCCAGTCTCACACGGTTGTTGATGTTCCAATTTCAACAACCTTCGACTGGGGACGGGATGATATATAACATCTATTAAATATAGTGTCTCATGATCAAGCTAAATGACTTCGATGACTCAAGATCAAGTCATTTACTTCGATGACCTATAAAATGGTTTATATCATTTTGGAACGATTATTTCATCACAGTTAAAATAATCTTGAAATAATAATTTCATTAAAACATAAAATAATGTCTTACAAGAACATATCAAATAACTAAAATAAAGCTCACAAAACTCCCACTCAAATTTAGATTACATTTCAATGTTTCTAATGCCTACAGCTTCAGTCAGGAACTCGAGCTTAGGCCTTGGGAGTGGCTTTGTCAACGGATCAGCGACATTATCATCTGTCGGAACTCGACTGATCTTGACTTCCTTTCTATTAATGATGTCACGTATCAAGTGATATCTTCTTTGAACATGCTTGGATTTCTGGTGTGATCTTGGTTCCTTTGCCTGAGCTATAGCACCATTGTTGTCACAAAACAGTGCCAGAGGCTCAGCCGCATCTGGTATCACACCTAGTTCCATAATGAACTTTCGTATCCAAACAGCTTCCTTCGCTGCTTCTGAGGCGGCGATATATTCAGCTTCTGTAGTGGAATCAGCAACGGTGTCCTGCTTGGAGCTTCTCCAACTTACTGCACCGCCATTCAGACAAAAGACATAACCGGACTGTGACCGGAAATCATCTGTGTCTGTCTGGAAACTTGCGTCCGTGAATCCACTGACTTTAAGCACATCACTTCCACCGTACACTAAGAACTTATCCTTAGTATGTCTTAGATACTTCAAGATATTCTTTACGGCAATCCAATGGTTTTCACCTGGATTTGACTGGTATCTACTCGTCATGCTCAATGCATAAGCAACATCAGGACGAGTACAGATCATGGCATACATGACAGATCCTATTGCAGATGCATAAGGAATATTCTTCATGCGCTCAAGCTCAGCAGCCGACGTAGGGCTTTGCTTCTTGCTTAGCGTTGTGCCATGTACCATTGGCGTGAAGCCCTTCCTGGAATCTTTCATGCTGAATCTTTGTAGGACTTTGTCAATGTATGAGTCTTGACACAAGCCTATTAGCCTCTTAGGTCTATCCCGATAGATCCTAATTCCAAGAACGTATGCGGCTTCACCCAAGTCTTTCATGGAAAAACAACTTCCAAGCCAGTCCTTTACAGACTTCAGCATTGGAATGTCGTTTCCGAGAAGCAGTATGTCATCGACATACAGAATAAGAAATACAATCTTGCTCCCACTAGATTTCTTATACACGCATTGTTCTTCTTCGTTTCTGATGAAGTCAAATTGTTTGATCGCTTCATCAAAACGAAGATTCCAGCTCCTCGATGCTTGCTTCAATCCATAAATGGATTTATGAAGCTTACATACTTTCCCAGCATTCTTTGGATCTATGTAACCGTCAGGTTGTGTCATATACACATCCTCTTCCAGAATACCATTTAGGAAGGCGGTTTTCACGTCCATCTGCCAAATTTCATAATCATGAAAAGCTGCAGTTGCTAGTAGAATCCAAATAGATTTCATCATAGCCACCGGTGAATAGGTTTCATCATAGTCCACACCGTGAACTTGTCTGAAACCTTTTGCCACCAACCTGGCTTTATAAATCTGGACATTTCCATCCACGTCAATCTTCTTCTTGAAGATCCATTTGCACTCGATGGCTTTTACACCAGCGGGTAAGTCAACCAACGAAAATACTTGGTTGATCGACATGGAGTCCATTTCGGAATCAGTGGCCTTGCGCCACTTAGAGGAATCTGGGCCCATCATGGCTTGATTGAAGTTCGATGGTTCATCACCATCAATGATCAGAAGATCATGACAGTTAGTCACGAGGAATCCTTGATATCTCTCGGGTTCGTGACGGATCCTCCCGGATCTTCGAACTTCAGGTACTACAGGTTCAGGCTCTACAATTTCTTGTAGGTCCTCCTGCTTCTCTTCCTCATTAGGTTGAGCAGTATCCTGTTCATCTTGAATTTCTTCAAGCAGTACCTTACTCCCACTGTCTTTCTTAGAGAGAAACTCCCTCTCAAGAAAGTTACAATCCCGGGCAACAAAAATCTTGTTCTCGGAACGTAGATAGAAGTAATAAGCCTTGGTTTCCCGTGGATAACCAATGAAGTAGCATTTATCAGATTTTGGTGTAAGCTTATCTGAGATTAATCTCTTAACATAGGCTTCACAACCCCAAATTCTTAGATAAGACAGCACTGGAGCTTCTCCAGTCCATAATTCATATGGTGTCTTTGCTACTGCTTTTGATGGCGCTCTATTTAGAGTGAACACTGCTGTTAGCAGAGCATATCCCCAAAGGGATATTGGAAGGTCTGTGTGACTCATCATAGATCGAACCATATCCAATAAGGTCCGATTTCTTCTCTCAGACACACCATTCCATTGAGGTGTTCCAGGAGGAGTGAGTTGGGATACGATCCCACACTCTCTCAGATGATCACTGAATTCTTGACTTAAGTATTCTCCTCCTCGGTCGGACCGAAGAGCCTTAATGCTTTTGCCAAGTTGGTTCTGTGCTTCATTTTGGAATTCTCTGAACTTCTCAAAAGATTCAGACTTATGTTTCATTAAATAAACATATCCATACCTACTGAAATCATCAGTGAAGGTAATGAAGTACTGATAGTTTCCTCTTGCATTTGTGGACATTGGGCCACACACATCAGTGTGTATCAGGCCCAATAAGTCACTGGCCCTCTCGTTAGGTTTATTAAAGGGGGCCCGTGTCATTTTGCCCATCATGCATGATTCGCATTTCTCACATGACTCAAAGTCAAATGAGCCAAGAAGTCCATTCGAATGGAGCCTCTTGATGCGTTTCTCGCTGATGTGCCCTAAACGACAATGCCATAGAAACGTTCGGTTTTCCTCATTAGGTTTAAACCGTTTTGTATTAATGTTATAAATTGGCGCGGATTGATCGAGTATGTAAAGCCCATTCGTAAGAGGGGCAGAACCATAGAACAAATTGTTGCGATTGAAGGAACATAATTTATTCTTAACTGAAAAATCATAACCTTCCAAATCCAACAAAGAAATTGAAATAATATTTCTGCTTATAGCAGGTACAAAATAACAATTATTAAGTTCTAAAATCAATCCCGAAGGTAAAGACAACAAGTATGTGCCTACAGCTAGTGCTGAAACTTTCGCTCCATTCCCAACTCGTAGCTCCACTTGTCCTTGCTTCAGCCTTCTACTGTTGCTGAGTGCCTGCATATTAGTACAAATATGAGCCCCACAACCAGTATCCATGACCCATGAGGTATTATCAGAAGTAGTTGTATTAACTTCTATAACAAAAATACCTGATGAAGAAGTCTCGAAAGTCTTCTTCTTTAATTCCTTTAGACCTTCCTGGAATTTCTTACAATCTCTTCTCCAATGCCCCAGTTCTTTGCAGAACCTGCACATGTCAGTAGGCCCAGCCTTGGACTTGGGCTTGGGCTTTGGCGTGTCCTTGTCCGCGACTTGGACACCCTTGGCCTTTCCCTTATCCTTAGCAGAAGACTTCTTAAACCCCTTGCCCTTTTGTACCATAAGCACATTGGGGTCCTTGGCGGTTTTCTTCAAGTTGGGCTCTGCAGTCTTGAGCATTCCGTGAAGCTCAGGCAGTGTCTTACTCAAGCCATGCATGTTAAAGTTCAGAATGAACTGATCATAGCTTGCAGGTAAAGACTGCAGAATGATGTCGCAGGCAAGTTCCTGGCTGATTGGGCAGTCGAGTTTCTGAAGATGATCGAGATAACCCATCATCTTCAAGACATGAGGACTCACTGCCGCATTCGCAGCCAACTTACAGTCCAAGAGGTTCTTAACTGTCTGGAACCTCTCGGTCCTAGCCTGCTCCTGAAAAAGCGATTTCAGGCTTGCCATGATCTCGATGGGAGACAATACACTTTCGAACTGTTTTTGCAGCTCAGGAGTCATTGTCACCAACATCAGGCAATAAACATCATTTTCATCTGACGAATGCTTTTCCCAAGCATTGTGCAGAGTCCTGGCAGCATTGGCAAGAGGCCTCTCGGGGAGGGGATCTCGAAGGACATAATCCTTCTTCTCCTGCTTGAGGACCAGCCTCAAGTTCCTTGACCATGTCAGGAAGTTCGTTCCAGTGAGCTTCTCCTTCTCGAGAACAGACCGGATCGAGAATGTGTTTTGTGTGCTTGTAGTAGTCATATCTGAAATATATAAATAAAAAGGTTATTAGTTATTACGTTCAAAATGACTAATCTCGTATTAAAGTATAATATGATTAATCACGCATTATATTCAATAACCTAAGTTACCCTCAATAGAATATAATGATTCCAAGATCCACATATAACTAAAATTAAAGTGGGCCACTGGCCGTCACCCAACCTTAGCTTATATCGGTAAGCCCTATATCGGCTAATTATATCCGTGATATAACTCTTGGTTGTGAATCTGGGCCCGAGGCCCAATCCACTCTGATGTCTCAAGGCCCGGGACTCCCGATGGCCTAGTCAAGAAAACCAGACTATACAGTCATGTAATCATTAATGTCTGGGACTCCCAATGACATTTATGAATCACAAACCGTCTTACTCACGCAAAAGCAGACATCCTCACACTGTAAGGCCATGAATGCAATTGAATGGGCTTTGACAGCTGACATAGCCCGGACAAGACATCCAACGCTTGATATTATTTGAGGTTCGTAGGTTTATTAAAATCATTCCCAAAATAGAAGATTACTATTTCGGGAAACTTTCTATTTATGGAAACCTACAATTTTGGAAACTTTCTAAAATTGGAAACTTTCTAAAACCGGAAACTTTCTAACTTTAGAAATTTCTTTAAAATCCAAAACCCGCAAATTCAGAAACTTCTATTTTAAGAAACTTTCTAATTTCAAAATTTCGGAAACTTTAATTTAAAAACGACTTTATAACTTTACAAAATAGATTTTAAATTGATCTGAAGAAAGACTCAAATAATTGGCCCAATTGTTTTAACTTCTTGGCCCGAGGCCCAAGAATTGGTCCATGTCCAAGACATGACCCAATTGTCCAATTAATTGACATAACCGGTCTGGTTCATTAAAACTGGTCTAACCAAGTTTTAATTACTACGATGACCACAATTGTCAACCGGTTATTTACTAAACCGGAATTTCTCAATTTATTTGGTCCAACCAAATCAAATTAGAAATTCCTGGTTTAGGTACTAAATCCAATATTTCTTTCGACATTGGATTTCTTATCCCGGTTTAACCAGATTTAATAAAATTATTAAAATCTGTTTATTAAACCAGAACGATGTTTTAATTAAGTTTTGAACCGAGCCTTGAACCGAACCGATTTGGTCACGAACCAAACCGAGTTGGTCGTGACCTAGCTTCCTTCCCAAGAAACCATCGTCCAGCCGCTCAGCCGCGTGCCAACCGATCCGAGATCGAGGCGATTCAGCTACGGTCGGGACGCAACAGCCGGGACGATCGCCGGACGGGATGCTCGGACGGACGCTCCACGATCGCCGAGCGATCGGGACGCGACGCACAGCCGAGACGGAGCCGAGACGCGATCGGGACGACGCACAGCCGAGACGCGATCGCCGTGCGATCCACTCGGCCCATCGATCCGGACGCGATCGCCGTGCGATCACTCGGCCGATCGACCCAACCGGCCATCCCGACCGTCCGACCCATGGCCGATCACCAAAACCCGAGTCATATAGCTCGGTTTTGTGATTTCGAATGTTTGTTCAGGATTTAATTCAGTTTCTTAAGTGTTTTTCTTATCAGTAATGGATTCAAAACACTTCTAAACAGATTAAACAACCTAAACAATGAATCTAAACAAGAAATCCTAAGAACCAATGGCTCTGATACCACTGAAGGGATTCGTTTGGTTGATCCTGATGTAATTCACAGATTCAGATCATCCTAAACATACAGATCTAGGTTCTCTTGAATAGAAACATTAGATGATCTCACATTTTACCTGTTTGTTGCAGCGGAAGGAATAGAACAGGTCAGAGATCAGATAGATGCACCGAGGGATGAATCCTCCAAAGGTTCACACACGCTTCACAAGGAAATGGCTGCTAGACCACGAGGAGAGAGGCGCAGAGAGAGAGAGGCCGCGGCTAGGTATTAGGGTTAGAGAGAGAGATTTTGGCTTTTGGTCATTAAAAGCCTTCTCTTTCCCTTTTGGGCTTTTGGGCCCAATCTGATTAAATCCCATTTAATCAGACCCATTAATCTTTCTCTCTTAGTACGACAAATGCCTGGCACTTTTGTCATACTTCTGCTAAGCCGTTCCAACACATTTTCTTGTTAGCTTAGGCGTGTGACCCATATGGGATCATATAATAAAGGCAATAAGTCCAAGACTTATAGATCATGAGCGGACTCTAGCAAGCCATCATGATCCCCAGCATTATATGACTTATGTCTGATCTTTGACATACTCTTACTTTCTAGAGACAGTACCGAGATTACTGGACACAATTCCAACAGATGGTTCTGTAGACAACTGGTACAACTTGTGTTAATGTGATGACTCATTGTATGTTTATATTTTTCAGGAAATCGATGATGATTCCCAACCATTATAGCCGGAGAAGATGTTCTTTCCTCCTAGAGAGTACACCAAAGGTTGCAAGATAGAAACTCGGTGTTGCATCAACGCGGTGGTGGAGTTCATTAAGCCGCTTCCCGAAGTGAAATGGTTCAGGAACCATTCTCAGTTTAAGCATATATTTCACATGCCTAGACACTCTAACCACATGCTTCAAGGCTTATGGTTGCTTCTCCTTCGCACATCTTATACCGAGAAGAAAGATGAGTGGTGGTTTGTGCCTAACGGAGTCCCGAGTAGGTATTTTCTGCAAGAACACGCACTCTTAACTGGATTGGACTGCCACAATTACCCGAACAAGTATAAGGAATTGGGGAGTTTGAAGTTTGTGGAGAAGGTGTTTGGAAGGTCAAAGAAAATCAAAGTAGCGGATGTCGAAGAGAAGCTGAAGCTGATGGATATGAAAGGAAGAGCACTGCAGATAGGAAGAAGTTGATTGTCTTATATTTTTTAAGCAAGGTGATGGTAGCTAAGGCGAAGGCAGATGGAAACATTGATTCCTTCATTCTCTGTATTGTCGATGATTTGGCAGCTAGTGAGACATTTCCATGGGGCCGTTATACATTCGAGGAGTCTATTGGCGAGATCGGACGTGTTGTGAAGAAGTTCAAAGGCTCTGTTAAACCAAAAGCCACTACTGGATTTGGTGGTTTCATTCTTCCTCTGGAGGTAAAAGCTGTTAGTGACATTATAGTTTTTATATTTCATAAGTCTTTGTTTTGATGTAACTCGTTAAATATGTGTAGGCTCTGGCGTTTGAGTGTATTCCAAACCTTTGACGCAAATTTAGAGAAGTAGTGCAAGCAGAGAATGGTTGTTCTAGGTTGTGCAAGCATAAGTTCACCGAGAGTTCAATGAAAGGTTTTTCATTGGAAGAATTAAACCAAGAGCTTGGAAGTACTAAGGTTAGATTTCGAGTTCCTATTTGGTGATTTGTGTTTCTGTGTATAGTTTGAATTTTTAGTTAAATTTGATCATTTGCGCAGGATATTACCAGCATATTGGAACCTGACACAGATGAGAAATCTTTGTTGGAGCGCATATTAGACGAGGATTTTAATGACGGTGTCGGCTTTATTGATACAGTCGTTGAAAACTGGACAAAGCAGCTAACTGTGGAGAAGAAGAGGATATGGTGGAAAGATATGTATGAAGCGGACATTGCTTCCCGTAGTAGCTCCAGTAAAGTTGCTGATGAACCTCTACCCCAAGCTGATACAGTTATGGATAGGATTGCTGCAATGGAGGAGACGATCAAACTCCAGAATGAGAGGTTGAAGAAATTTGAAAGTTTTGAGTCAGAGCAGCGAGAGAAGCAAGCCGTGGTTGTTTACCGTGGAGGAGTTGCTGAGAAAGGTAACCGTGAGTTACTTTGTATTTATTTAGCTAAGTTGTTTTTTATTTTTCTTAATTATGAGGGCATTTTTTATGCAGCTGGTGGAGTTGATGTAGTAGCTGGTGATCAGGATCTTGAGAAGGTTGATTATAATGAGAATGAGAATGGTGGAGATAAGGAAGATGTTGATGGTGATGTCGAAAAGGAATATGTTGAGAATGAAGGTGAGCATGAGAAAGAAGGAGAGGAAAAGAATGACCAAGTCGCTGATACTGAAGAGAAAGCTGAAGTAGCTGTTTCTCAGGAAATTAAAGTAACTAAGAAGGGACCGACCAAACGAAAGAAGAAAGGGTCTAAGAAAGGAACAAGGAAGGAAGAGAAGTAGGAATAGCAGAAGAAAGAAGAGAAGGAAGAGGAGAAGGAAGAGGAGAAGAAAAAAGAGAAGGAAGAGGAGAAGGAAGAAGAGAAGAAGGATACTACTCCTCAGGTGCTTGGGAAGCGAGTCAGACAACCCTCGAAGAATATACGGACACCTTATCAGGCTCGTGTGAAGAAGCCAAAGAAGAAGTAGATGAATGTTGTTCGTTTAGAAAACAATGTTCGGTGCTTTTGTTGTGTTAGTTGAACTTGGTGTTTTTTTTTTTTTGACCTTTTGGTATGTTGTTATTAGTTGAACCTATGAACTTGGATTGTTTTGGAACTTTAATGTGTTTGCGGTACAACCGAGTTCACTTCGAGACAACTGATAACAAATGGTAATAATAGGTACAACTACAAACAAATTCCAAATGGTAAAACTAGGTACGACTAGTACAACTAAAAACAGATTCCAAATGGTAATACATACGGACAACTAGTACAACTAAAAACAGATTCCAAATGGTAATACTAGGGACAACTAGCACACTACAAACTGATTCCAAATGGTAATACTAGGGACAACTAGTACAACTAAAGCATGAGTCTTCATAGAACATAGATAAGTCTTACAAACAACTGATAATGATAGAACATAGAACAGCCTTAATACTAGTTGACAATATAGAATTATCTTATCATGGTTTAGAAGATTCTCCTTTGCTCTTCTTAAGAGCCATTTCCAGTTGGTTGATACGATACTCGTGGCTTCGAATCGTCTCTGCCTGATGGTCCACAGTCCTCCTTAAGTTAGTGGTTTCTTCTTCAATGCCATGTACCTATAGTTTCCGAACGTGTAGGTCATTATCCTGCAAATCAAATGCAGAGTTAATCAAATCACCAAATGACCAAAGCACAAAGTCAGTGAATCTCACCTTAAACGCATTGCAGACAAAGTACATCCTTCCCATGTCAGATTTGAGCGGTTTAGGCTCCATAACAATTCGATCACCGCAAGGACATCTTGTTGGTATGCCATTGTCACCATCTGCAAGGAAGAATATCTTGTCGTATTCTTTCTTCTTCCTCTTCATGTCATCGTAATAAGGGTCTGCTTCGAATTTGTCCATATTCAATGTTCTGTAAAATCGAATTGTTAAATCTAAATCGAAATCTATACTTGTCCTACTCAATTGTTAAATCGAAAACTATACATGTCAATATGGGGAGACAAGAAGTAGGAAGAAGAAGATAGTGGAGAGAGAGGGGAGCGATTTCGAAGTGAGAAGAAGAAGATAGTGGAGAGAGAGAAGTTGGCCGAGATTTTATGGTCAAAAAAGAAAAGAAAGAGTGGAGGTTTTAAAAAATTGAAAATTTGGAAAATTTTAAATTTTTTAAAAATTCCCGCCTACATGGAATTAATTCCCGCCTAAGGTTTCAGCGAAATTTGAACAAATTTTTGTACTTAGTTGTATCCATATGTGTAGTTGTCCTTTCTTCTTCACAGTTATACATTTGCGATTTTCCAATACTTGAAGTTGAACCTACATTTAAATTTATATTTTGTAGTTGTCCATGTTAGTTTGTAGTTTTCCATGTATTTTAAAATGTTTTTATAGGAAAAGTTATCTTAGAAAACATTATTTGCCTCTAGACCACCTTAATATGGGGACATTATAGTAAGACTACCATATTACCTAGTGTCTTTTTATGTCAAACAATAATCTTGTGAATGATCACTTCTATTTTTTGATTTTTCAAGTTCTTAAAATGAAAATAGTAATAATCACCTATAACTCTTGTATGGAAATATTTTATTTTTATTTTATAAAAATATTTGTAAATCTATCAAATAATGGGTTTAATAATTGAAATATTATTTGAAATAGTAGTATTAGTAAAAAAATTCAAATTTCACCATACTTCCCTCTTTATATTTTCCAAGAATTCTGAATATTCAAGAAGTTGCAAATATTGTATACACTCTCTACTTTTATTCCAAGAAGTACCCACAGGTTTTAGTTTAACTCATAGTCGTACCTCAGTAATACCTAGTTGTACGATTTTAAATAACACAAGCAGTTGTTCTTATTTGTCCAAAGTAGTACCATTACGAAAAAACAATACATCACCAAATCTCCAAAATACATCATAGAAGTGTTCTTTAGCCACTTTCAGGCTGTAACTAATTTTCTAAATTAATACCATGGTTAGGCCTGTTATCCGTCCTTCGTCGTCGACGTTCACAACCAGATGGAAACCTCTTCTCTTGAATTCTTCCAGGTGTTTTAGTGTAATCCGGAGGCGACCAATCTTTGTATATCTGGAGGCACACTCCATTTAGACTCATGAGGCACTAGATAAAGTGTCATGTAATAAGCCATTGCCCATGTCTCAATCAAGTAATACCTGGAACACAACTCATAGATACTGACGTTCCCCGTTCTCCCTAGATTCTTCACTTGTAAAATGGTTGCGGCAATTGCATGCACACATGGATACTTGTCAATGTCGAAGGTTCTACAGCTGCAACTTTTTTTCAGCAAGTCTACCAAATACGTCTTCCCATCACGTCCAATTACATAGTACTCTAGTCGGAAGCTGTTTATTTCATTCCCCTCTAAGTGTGTTGCAATCTCACATCGTGTATGCAATTCGTTCTCCACGATCGGCACCAATTTCTTTGTGTTCGCCGCAGAACCAGCTTCCTTCCTATGTTTGTTAAACCATTCAGCAAATTTCTCAAGAATGGCATCAATCAAAGGTAATAAGTGGTACTTCTTTGCTTTCTTGAATGTGATGTTTAGAGATTCAGCGGCATTGCTAGTGTCTAAATTGTACTTATCTCCTTTGAAATAGGCTCTAGACCATTTTTCCACCTCAACAGTTTTATCTAGATACTCAGCCGCTTCGGGAAACCTGATTCTAAAGTCAGAATATTCTCAGTCGAATTCAGCCTGAGTGTAGATATGAGCTAAATCAGTGAATTTACTTTTAACAGAATCTTTGTTGAGGTTATTGACCTTTTTCCTGACGTTCTGAGACAAGTGCCAAATGCAATGTCCATGCTGAGATCTCGGATACACCTCACACACATACTTGATGATGCTTGAATTTATGTCACTAAGAAAAACCAATTCAGGATCATCCGGTATAACATTTTTCAGTTTTTCGAGAAACCACCTCCAGCTAACATCTTTCTCAGCATCGATTACACCAAAAGCAAGGGGGTAATGGTGGCGATTAGGATATTGTGTTGTCGCAAATACTAGCTGACCACCATAAACAGTTTTAAGAAAGGTTGCATCCACAACAATCACTTTCCTCATTGAACTGAACCCTTCAATGCTTGCTCCGAGGGCAATGAATAGGTATTCGAACTTGTTCGCTATATCCACCTTCACATTTGTTACCGTACGCGGGTTGACAGTCTCTAACATATACAAGTAAGAATACAACTTCGTGTAGCTCTCTTCAGGAGTTCCTCTAATATTACTAACGGCTAGTTTTTTTCCTCTTAAGGTCGTCGAGTACGAGCACCCCACACCAAGTCTCCCATGAACAAGCCTTACAATACTTTTAGGAGTTGGGGTATCCATCTGACCTGGAAAGTCTTGAAGCAAAAGAGAAGCTACAATTCGCGGTGTGCCTTTCCGTCTACTGCTGCTACCAGTTGCAGTAACCCGAGAGCATGTATGCATTTTTCTGTACACTCTAACACTGAAATAATTTGATCTCATTATTCTCGCAATACGTAAATACCAATTACATCCTTCTTTCGCTTGACGGCAGATTAGCACAAGTCGCTATGTATCAGACTTAATAGTGGAAACTCCAAAACAATACTTATTTGAAGCTCTATCAACCAAATCTTGTACTGCCTCCTTTGAACAAAATTCTTGGCATAACTCAATACCAGTACCATCTTCCCATTCTTCAACATACTTAGGACCCTCAACAGAACGTGGAAGCTCAACAAATTCATGCTCATGCATATCATCTTCTTTCACAACCTCCTCCACAACCTCTTCCACAGCCGGAATTTCAACATTTGTTTCTACATTATTACAATCTTTGTTAACAACTTCATCCATTATCACTTCAATTACCAGTTCATTCTGATGCGTCAGTGGTGCAATACCACCTCTGTAGATAGCTAAAACACCAGCATCACCTACATCATCAACTGGGGCATTTGAAATTGGCACATCATAATTCAACCCAACTGAACTTACCCCAAATTCTTTTGAAAGTTGGTCACCCATCACATTTGTTTCCAATTCTTTCATAACCTCCACATTCAAAACAGACCTAAGTTGGTCTTTGTCCAATATCGTTAGATAAATAAGAACATCCTCATCATCCGTAATATCTGATGAGTATAAAGACTTAGCCACCAACGGAATGTAGCTCAATTTCAGCTTCATTTTCGTTTTATCTACCCCAATCTTCAGGAAAATCTTTTCCACTAACTTCGCATACTTGATCTCCTCCAAAGATGCGGTCCTAAACGAAATAGCATATATTGAATTCCTGCAAGAAATCCATGTATACTCTTCTGAATAATGTCTTCCATAGTCAAAATATATGTTGGTGTGCATGATGGTCTTTGCATCCTGTAAGTACAATAAAAAGGATAACTCAAATATTAGAAAATACCCATTCTTTTGTACAGTACTTTTAATTGTACCAGTTGTCTTATGTTACATTTATACCATTTGTCCCAGTTGACCTAGTTTTCCCATTTGTTCCAGTTGTCCTATCTCTACCGATTTCAAGAACCACCACAAATCTTAAAATCGATCTCAAAACAGATTAGATTAGTAAAATCAGTTTCATCCGGCATATAAATGGCAAAATTTGCCCAATCCAAGAATTTCAAGCACTACATTGTACTAATGCAAACATTTTTCAAATCAAATTGGAAATCCCAAAAATAGTATTACTCATACTTACAATCTAGCTCGAATTGGAGAGAATGGTCGATGCTGGCGGTCCAGGCATGAATTACGCCGCCGATTGACGGTGTTTCGACGGTCGGAGAGCGATCGGTAGCGAGCCGTCGGCGACGAGTTCTTCTTCTTTCAGCTCGTCCGAGTTTCGAGGGGAGGAGAGAGAGACGACCACGTTTCTTTTTTTATTTCAGTTTCTTATTAAATAATATATTTTAAATATTCAGAATTCAATTTTTATTTCATTTTATTTCGTTTAATCAAAAAAAAAGTTTCATTAAAGGAAAAATTAGAAGTCTACATTAGGGAGGGTATGTAGACTATGGGGGGTAGATGAGATCAATGTCCAACCACTTAAGGGAAAATGAGCAATTGATTCCATTTGCACGCCGAACCCACAAATCAAAACTCCTAATTCACGATTGTCTGCAAAACCCACAAACGAAAGCTTGGCAAGATCCCATATGCCCCTAAAACATAAAAACAAATCTCTTATGCCCCTGCAAAATATGTATCTATCTGACCCATTTAATGAATTACCTTAACGACTCTTCTTAATTTAATTTATTTTATGATTTAAAAAAAATTATAAAACGAAAAAAGGGATCGAGCTTCTCTTTGCGGTCTCGGAGCTCCTCCTCGACGGTGAATCTTCCAGTCGCCGTTCTAATCGCCGGCGCCAGTAGACGATCGGATATCTTCGCATTTGAGCTGCATTTCACTCCAAAATCGTTGTGAGCTACTAATTCATCAAATACAAACTGTTTTTCGATTGTTTTTAGCTCAAATTTGGGAAGAAATTGGGAATAGCAAATCTAGAGATTTGAGGATTCGATTTGAATGCACATTGCGATTATATGTTACACTGGTAGAGAACTAGGTTCGTGGTTGAATCATAGTGTATTGTGAGTAGTAGTTCAAAAGCCAATTTCTCCTATTTGGAGGTGGAGGAATCAAAATCCACCTGCATATTGCGATATGGAACTGTGTAAAAAAAAAAATAATACTGGATAATACTTTTAATAATGATAAACTGTGTAACACTAGTAATACAAGTAAAACTTAAAGAACCGGTAAATGTAGTACAACTAGTAACACTTGTAATATTTTTGAGTAAAACTAATAATACTATTAGTACTGATTCTGTTTTTTTTTTTTTTTGCAGTATACAATAAGCAACAACGCCATCATACATTTTAAATGCCAAAGTCGGATGTATAGTTTGTTGTTGAAGAAATCAGTGGATGATGTAACATTGTTGATAATAGAAGATAGGATATACAATAAGCTTGGGTTAGATGTAAGTAAGGTTAAGATGCGATTGAGTTACATTCGATTGCTGGTGGGATGTGAGGAAGAGTTTACTATTTTTGATGATGAGGATCTTTGTGTTTACCTAACGTCTATGGATAAAGATAACTGTAGATGTGTTTTGTATGTTGATGTCATCAATGTATCGAAACTGCCAAAGCAAGTGTCGAGAGTGGACAAAAGTTCTATTGGTATGAACTATAAGGAGTTGCAGTCAAAAGATGATGAAATCAGAGCTCAAGCCATAACTCTGCACGTGGAAAAGGAAAAAGTAGTATAAGAACAACATGAGGCAATAAAGGATGAGGTTGAGGTTGAGGATGAGGTTGAGTTTGAGGATGATATATCATGTTATGTAGGTATGGATATATTGGATAGCTGTGATAGATATATCGAGCCGGCACCTGTTGTAAAACCAAGTCAGTTTATAGAGGCATGGCAAGACCGTTTGGGGGAGTGTGCCTCAAAAATTTCCAAGTAAAGTAGTCTTGCATGATTTGGTGGATAGAGGCGCATTTAATGAGTGTTTTGGTTATGTAGTAAAGAAGTCGGACAGGATGCGATTAGTGTTAAAATATCGTGTAGCAAGCTGCGAGTGGATGAGCTGCAAATGTTGTAGAGACGCAAATTTTCTCGATTAGAACGTACACTAATATGCATTCATGCAGTCGAAGTAGTCAGAGTGAAAGCAATGCGAAGAGGAAAGGCACACCTCTGTTGGTTACATCTCTTTTGCATGATGATTATCCGAGACAAATGGAAACTCCCGCTCCTAAAATTATCATGGATCTTGTTAAGACAAAACTTGGTGTTGACGTATCGTACTCCACAGCGTTGAGAGGGAAAAATGAAGATGTTTGTGATTTGCGTGGTAGTCCGGAAGGAAGCTATGATATGATGTATTTGTTATTTGTACATGTTAGAAAATGTCAATCCAGGTACAGTAACGTGTGTGAAATTGGATAAGCAGAATAAATTCAAGTACCTATTTATAGCTCTGAGAGCAAGCATTGAAGGGTTTCAAGTGATGAGGAAAGTTCTAATCGTGGATGCAACATTTCTAAAAAAAATGGATATGGTGGTTGCCTACTTTTCGCTTTAGCTCATGATCCTAATCGTCACAATTATCCCATAGCCTTTGCGATACTTGATGGTGAGAAAACTGAAAGTTGGACTTGGTTTTTGAGATGTTGAAAACCATGATTGCAGACTCTTCTGAATTGTGGTTTGTGAGTGACATAAATGCAAGCCTCATTGAAGCCATAGCTAATGTGTATCCCCAAACTCATCATGGGTATTGTGTATGGCATGTGTCACAAAAATGTGAAAGCCCATGCTTCTAATGTGAACAAAGACACAGTTGACTCTAAATTCACAGAGATGAGCGCGCTTTACACGGTGGTTGAGTTCGACGCCGCTTATAGTTCTTTTAAGTAGAGATACCCTAAGGCGACCGAGTATCTGGAAAAGAGTACCGTGAAAGAAAAATGGGCAAAGTGTTATTTTCATGGAGAAAGATACAACATAGACACAAGCAACACTGTGGAGTCCTTGAACAATACCTTCAAGAAGGCCAGGAGATACGCATTAATATCCTTTCTAGATACGATTTTAAAGAGAATTTGAAGTGGTTAACGAACATCGGAAAGACACAGTGGTTGGAACAGTTGCTAACAAGGTAGTGCCTTTAGTGGAGAACCATAATCACGATCTTTGGAAAGAAGTTGATTCGTTAATTGTCATGGTGTTAAATAGCTTCAAGCTTATGTATGATGTCACCGGTAACGATGGAAAGCATTATTTGGTGAACTTGATGTCAAAATCGTGCAGTTGCAGGTTCTTTGATACTGAAAGGTATCCTTGTGTCCATGCACTTGCCACTTTCATTAAATTAATTAAACAAAACCAACTTAACAATGACTAGTATTCAAAACAAAGGCATCCATTATCCGAAACAAAACAAAGGCATCTGTTATCCAAAACCAACCAAAAGAGTGAGTGATTTCATGAACCAAAAACAAAACGCATTGGACGACCTACGAGGTTTTCTCCTTCAGTTCCTCCACGATGGCTTCCACCGTGGCAAGTCTTCCCTCAAATAATTCAACCAAGCTCACAACTGCCTGCATTTTCTCTTCCATTTTTTTTCTTGAACCTGTTCAGGATGAATGGCGGTAATTGGCTCGGTAACTGGATCAGCAACTGGCTCGGTAACTGGATCAGCAACTGGCTCGGCAACTGGCTCGGCAACTGGTCTTCGGGTAGCGACATCCGCGTCGTACATATCTTTAAAGCAAACAGTCAATCCTTGTCCCAAACGCTTCATCCAACTCTCCACGACGATATCATGCATATCAACGTCATCATTTTCCCCCATGAGTCGAAGCAGAAGAGCCTTTTCCACATTATTCCGAGCAACCATGATACTGTCAAAGTCATGTTTCACAGAAAACAAAAATACTACAATTATAAATTTTAACCAAACAAATTAATTTGTAAATATTGTAAACCTACCTTAGTTGTTCCAAGTTCTTCGTTTATCTTCGACAGAGGGAACCCTTTCATATCACAATTCTTGAATTTTGACTGGCACATCCTAGGACAATCTGCATCGCGTCTGCTACATCTTCTCTGATTTTTTTTCTTAGATCAGGGATCGCCTCGAATGGTAAAAGCTAAAAAGACGAAAATGTATATTTTAAAATCATATAGACACAAACTCAAAAAATTACGCAAATCTAATAACATATTATTACCTAGTATTTCCAGTATTACACAAATTTAAGTACTTAATATTACCTAGTATTTCCAGTATTACGCTATGCTAAGAACATAATATTACCTAATATTTCTATTTCTACACAAATCTAACAAAATAGTTTCACTTACCTCCAATGAAAAACAGAATCCTGGAATCGGCCATTGCGCTCCCTCTTTCACAAACCCTCCAAAGTGCTCTACCGTGTGCTTGATCTCACTAAGCATATAATCAAAAGATAGTCTTCCCTAAGGAAATATCTTACAAAGATCGATATCATCCACTTCTCTCAGAAGGAATGGACTCACAGGGGTTGCTTTTTTATCACACTTGGTCTGCGTTATGAGAACGCTGCACAAGAACAACATCACCAACATCCTCAGCCTAGCCTATCCCCGACATCGCGTTCTTCTGGGGAGAAATGTGCTTGTACCATTGCCATGCTTAAAGCTTTCAAATGTTGTCGGGGATTTGAGTTCCCTTCATAGGTCGGTAGCTTAATCTTCCCTGGATTTCGAACTAGAATGCCCGTTATCTTGCTTGTGAACGAAGTGTTTTGTGTTTCCTTGAGCACTCGGTCGATCTCTGGCGATGAACTAGTTGCTTTGTGGACCTTCAAGATCATGTGCTCCAGTTGCACATTTAGTTGTTCGATCTCGCTGTTCCGATTCGCCTATGTGCTCCTTGTCCAATAGATAGGGATGTTGAGGGCACGAGCAGTCGCCTGCTTGGTTCGCCATCTGAGTCGGTAATATGTCGAACAGAGTCCTTTGAAGTCGGGGGTGAAGTCCACCATTCTCTGAGACACTTGTTGCCCGAACGACTAGAGATCTTTGATATGCTTTTGGCATACGGTCTGAGAAGTTGCGAGTTGATCGAAACGAAAGTTATTACCTCGGGCCAGCTTGTCGACATGTGTCATCAAAACCTTCATTAGGGAGGAGACGTCTTGATCATTATGTTGGGCGTCCAGAATCTGGTTTGTCAGCTCGGAAACTTCATGTATGTCGGTTATTCTGGTCTGATCGGCTAGGTCACCGACTGGCGGGGCTAGTGAGTTCAGTTCCAGTGTTGTCGTTGGCTTGGTGATGACGAACTGTAGGGAAGCGAGCTTAGGTTTTGTAGTTCTAAAGAATTGGGATTGTCGCTGATCAAGGATGATCCTGTCATTATCAACCTCGCCTAAAGAAAAAAAAAGTTTCTTTTCCCCACAGTCAGTGCTAATGTTGTTGATTTCGACTAAGTCTGAAAGCGTCAGAGTTGGGATCAAAATGGTCCGAACAAACAAGTAGAAAGAAATAAAACATGGGGTCGGAGTCTCTCTATATTTATAGTTAGACCGAAGCCGATTAATAAACAAAATGGACGAAGAGGGAGGTCGTTAATTGACGAGCTCTCTAAAGGTTGCTAAGGCTCGTCGTTTTATAGAAGTAGCTCGGAACTTAGTAGAATATAAGATGGAGAATTATGAACAATAAATGTTCTATTTATAGTAAAATGATCAAACTTCCTATTAGGATGCTGACTTCGTAGCGAACTTTAGTTTTTAGGCCGAAAAATTAGATGGACTGAGTAAATTTTGATATGCTTATGAATGGGTGCTAAACATATATCCAACCGAATTTTTTTTATTTTTGAATATGTTTTCAAATATAATGTATATGGCAACTAATGAACATCAATGAATTTAGGCATTCAAAACATTTGATTACAGTGAGCTATATTAATTGCCAACCTGAGATATTAGACGTTCATACAGTTCATACAATTCGTCTACTTACACAAACTGATATTCAGGAGTGAGCTTTTCACAAACTATCTGAATTCTACGAAATCAATTACTCCACTAAACTTTAAAATATAATCTGGATCCAGTGGTTTGATTAAGGGTTTATTAATGCTTCTATACCATAAAGTCTTTGGTTCGAATTCCAGAAGATGCAATTTATTATCTATTAATGCATATTAATGGAGATAAGACTACATGAGGTCTTCAGCGTGGTGCAGATGCAATCGTCAAGCGTAGATCTTCATAAGACAATTCAATGTAAGGAAGGCATGAGACATGTAGAATCGTCAGACGTGGATCTTCATAGAACGGTAAAAATTGTCAGCTGATAGAGTTGTCGATGTAATAATTCTCATAAAATCTGTAATAAAATAGTAAAACCAGTGTTAAAAAAAAACTTTAAAATACAATCTAAACCGTAACCTTAATCCCACATCTCTCTAATCCCAAAAAATTGTACTGGAGATCAAGATTAATATAGATCGCAGTTTTTGTTCTTTTCTTAACAATAGATTCATTGCAGCGTCACAGCTACTACATCCACATGCAAATGAAAGAACTTTAATCACATTATTATTAAACTATACCCCACGTGGGCACCACCCAAATATCATTATTTAATTAAAATTTAATATCTTCTCACGAAAAGAAATCTAATCACTAGCAGACTAGAAGTGTCCGCAAAAAGCATCTCCCTCTTTCTGACACAGTGACATCTGTTTTGTCTCAAACGCGCGTGCACCTAAGCTACTACACAACGCGCGTGATACAATTCTCAAAGTTGTTTTAATTTCGTCCACCAACACTTTCACTCTCTACTCTCTCTCTCTCTCTCTCTCTCTATCCACTTCCACACTCTGTTTCTTCTCTTTACCAGTCTCATGACCTAACTCAAAATAATGGTGAACGTAATTTCCATTTCCCATTTTGCCCCTCCTGCATTCGTCTATTTACTATTTCTACTCTCAACCACCGCCGCCGCAATCAACGTCACCACCGTCCTATCCTCTTTTCCCAATCTCTCCTCCTTCTCCAATCTCCTCGTCTCCTCCGGCATCGCCGCCGAACTCTCCGGAAGAAACTCACTCACACTCCTCGCCGTTCCCAATTCTCACTTCTCATCCGCCTCCGTCGACTTCACGCGCCGCCTATCTCCTCTCAATCTCGCAGATCTCCTCCGTTTTAATGTCCTACTCCAATTCCTCTCCGATTCCGATCTCCGCCGTATCTCGCCTTCAGGCTCCACCGTCACAACCCTATACGAAGCTTCCGGCCATGTGTACGCCGGATCCGGATCTGTTAACCTGACCCGTGATCCGGCTTCAGGCTCCATCACGATCGGATCCCCAAACTCCTCAAAATCAGTCACCGTTTTAAAGCTCCTCGAAACCAAACCTCCAAATATAACTGTTCTCTCCGTCGATTCCTTCCTCGTCCCAACCGGAATCGAAATCACCGCCTCGGAGACTCGTACTCCTCCGCCGACATCGGGAACGTCTCTTTACCCACCTCCCGCGGGTATCAATTTGACGCAGATTCTTATCAACGGCCACAACTTCAACGTCGCGCTCTCCCTCCTCGTCGCTTCCGGAGTCATAACCGAATTCGAAAACGATGAGCGTGGCGCCGGCATCACAGTCTTCGTCCCCACCGATTCTGCTTTCTCCGATCTCCCGGAAAACGTCAACCTCCAGTCGTTGGCGGCGGATCAGAAAGCTGTAGTGCTCAAATTCCATGTCATCAAGTCGTATTACACACTCGGTTCGCTCGAATCGATAACCAACCCGGTTCAACCAACATTAGCCACTGAGCTAATGGGAGCCGGTTCTTACACTCTCAACATTTCTCGGGTTAACGGATCGGTCGTAACGATCAATTCGGGTTTGGTTTTGGCCGTCGTGACACAAACGGCCTTTGATCAGAACCCGGTTTCTGTTTTCGGAGTATCCAAAGTGCTTTTGCCTAAGGAGCTGTTTGCAAAATCGGGTCAACCCGTGACTACACCTGCCGCAACGGCTCCTCCACATGAGATTTCTTTGTCGCCGGAGAGTTCCGATGATCAGCCGTCGCGAATAGTATCGCCACCGGGTGAGGTAGTTTCCTCCGGCGCGATAAAAAGAACACGTGTTTACTTGGTATTGTGGTGTTGGTGCATAGCATTTTGTTGTGATTTTCTGGTATGATTTTTTTCTTATTTATTCCATAATGTTTTGCCTTCTTTAGGGCTTATTTACTGGATTTTTAAACAAGATCTTCATTTATTTGTTTACGGCATAATGTTATTTTAGCAAGTCCAGAGAAAAAAGACGAAACACATTCCCGTGTAAATTTGGATTGAATGAGCTTTTTTGGGTAAAACACATCTATACATTTAAATTTAAATGAGAAGTAATTTTGGGCGATTGCTGACGTGTTGTCACGAGAGGGTTTTAGAGACGGATAGGGTTTTAGAGACGGATAATGATGACGTGGAAGTGTGACATGACAAGGCCAAAAGTAAACAATTGGATTCGGGGTTCAACTTATTCACAAAAATGCCATCGAGTCGATTTAAAGCTAATTAATTAATTCATTTACTTAAAAACATAATATATTAATGAATATCTTATTAGTTCGAGTTTTAAAAAAAGATATTCTATGGCATATACCTAACTTTCTAGACAAGCTTCTGAAATCCTATAGAATGAGAGTTTGGGGTGGCTTAGAAACACAATCGTCTGCTTCTTCTAAAATCTCAAGAAATTTTCTATATCATTTGTTTTTCTCATTGACCCTGGAAGTTTTATTCCGGATCATCAAAACTTTGGTCAAATGATCCGTTTTCATTTCTATTGCTTTCTTTTTCTTGCCGGTTTTCAAAGGATTTCTATGTTTTTGGTGTTTTGGTTTTGTTTTGTTCGTTTGGTCCCATGAAAAAAGAGTTTCGTTTATCACAAGGCTAAGATCTAATGATTTAATGTGAACTAACAAACGTTTGAGATTGTATATAGAAAGGAGTGTGAGATCTAAAAATCCGATTGGATGTTGTTGGCAAAACGTTTTTAGTTCACATCACAATACTCTTTTGTCTCAATGAGCCTATGGTCCGAATAAAGGTTGCCTATTACTATATAGATGTATTGGTGGTAAATTATTGATTCGGTAAATACTTTTTTAGTATTATATGATGTTCAGTCCGAATAAAGTCCGATCAAATACTCTTAAAAAAAATTTCTATATTTTTGGTTTTTTTATCCTCTTTTGTTCGTTTGGTCCCATACAAGAAGAAGCCAAAGTTTAATGATGTGAGTTAAACTCTCAAATGCTTGAGAATTTCTCATTAGTCCCTATATTTCGAATAAAATTTTGCAGATATGTTACATACCAACTTGAAACAAATAGGTACTTATCTGTGATTATTAATTGTTAATAATAAAAATACGTCCGTTACTAATAGTAAAAAAAAACGAACAAATCCCAAGCATCTATACTAAAGCAAGAGTTGTCTTTCTATCTTTACACCTTTTGCTCATAACTTTTAGAATCTATAAAGGTTCTTGCCCTAGACGATTCATATTTTACTGTTTACAATTTTCTTTCTAGATTTATTCATAATAAGTAGCGAGTATCAACCATGTGTCTTCCGGTTATCCGAAAACTTTCTGAGATCAACAACGATGTCCCATTTGTTTTGGATATTAAAGTTTTTATGCTTCGTATATGGGTGTGTGCTTCTACCGTTGGAGAAAAAAATTTGTCAATGATTTTAGTCGATCAAGAGGTAATATCTTTTTCCATTTTCGATTCTTAACTTTTGTTCTTTCATGTTTTATTGAATGAGTAATTCTGGAATTTAGGGTATTAAGATCGAGGCCGTCGTTCATGCTTCTGACGTTGACAAATTTATTGATTCAACTTGGTTCGAGAGTCGTTGGTTTAACCTTACAAATCCTCAAGTAGTTCTTTCACCAGAATATATGTCCTTGACTCCTCGCAACTTCAAGCTGGTTTTGACATCAGATACATATTTTTGTGTGACTTTGTTCGTGTTATTGTTTACACATCGATTTCGGATATCTTAGATCGGAGGGCTTATGATCCGTATCTAAAGATATGTTAAAGCGTCAATATTGTGCTTTTAATGATGATAAACATGTTATTTACATGTTTTTATAATTTATTTTTGTTCACTTTATAGATGTTGTTGGTGTTGTAACCCATGTTGGAAAGCTTCAAAATTATTGGGCAGGGCCAAAGTTTCAGTTTACCATTCGAGATATAAACTGAGGCGATCTTAATCTTATATTTTGATGTATTTTTTTGGCTTTTGTCTCTAATAATAGTTAACAATTTTTTTAATTAGCCTCCGGAGCGTTCGATATTTATTCATTGGTAGAGATGGTGAGGAGCTGATTAAAAGGTTTTCAGATGATGCCGAAAAACATGTCTTCGTTATTCTTAAATGTTTCTTCATTAGACATGAAGCGGGTAAGAATTGTAATTTTGTGTGTGATCGAATAAAAATTATTTTAGTATGTATTAAGTTTTACTGCGTACGATTGATTCATATAGATTTTTTTGAAATCTATATAAAATTTTAAGAAGTTTTGTTCTTTGTTGTATTTATTTAGGTTTTACCTCGCTTAAAGGAGAAGAAGAGCTTTTGACGATTGTCTATGATCAAACTAACAATCATGATTTTGTTCAGTTCCTCAACAGGTTGTGTTATACACCAATGAATTCATGTATGGATCTTGAATTTATATATGGAGGAGTAATACATGTATTTATCTTTTTGTAGATTTCCAAATCCGGTTCCTGAGCAATAGCGTGAAGAAGATCGTATGGAGCATTTCATCTTCTAAATTATTAATCTAAATGTGTAGACCTTGAGCATTTTTATTACTTGATATGAGTTGATTTTTAATGTTTTCATAATAAACTTATATATCAGTAATGTGTATGGGTTTCTTTATCAGTAACATAATCACTTAAATAGATTAATATATTTAACTATTTGGACAAACTTATTTTTCAAAGTTTAAAATATATTTTTACAAATAATACATGTCTACGAGAAATCGAAATGAGACAATATGCGAAACATTAATGTATAATTTGTTAGTCTAAATAGACATTTGACATTTGGTTACAGACGGAGTAGTATAATAATAAAACGGTTTAGCGAATCGTAAACATTTCAAATGAATCTAAACAACTGGAAATTTTTATTTATTATTCCGGATCAAGTCAACTCAATATCTTAACAATATATGAATGGTTAAGAGTATAACAATTCTATTATTTTAAAATTGATAGTATTATTCGAAGTTTCCTCAAACATATCGTAATATCGTATTGAAAATCTTTATAGTTTGATATATATATTTGTTTTCGAAATATAGTTTTTATCTCTTAAGCTAATAAAAATATTGGCATATACTAATCTTACAGCAGAAGATTGCGGCCAAATAAGTTCAACCCTAACACGAAAGATCCCTAAATTTTATCGAAAATAGAATGCTGAAAAATTAACAGAATAGATTGTTAACAGATAATGTTTAATTTTAAAAACTTAATTTTAAATTTCATTATTTTACTTAAAATAAAATATATACACAATCGTGACTTCCTCGAATCGTTGTGAGATTTTATTTTAAAACCCTAGGCACGAAACTGCATCAATTTTAACTTTATTTCAGTCTTCCAATTTTTCTGTCCTCGATCTTTATTCTAAAAAAATATGGCCCAAAGTCAATACGGAGATCAACAAGTCTACCACCAAATGGAGTTTGAGATTGAAGGTCCTTCGGTGTTGGATGTTTGAAGATGTTATAACCGCCAAAACCATCAAACTATTATTGGTGGATGAACATATCTCTTTTAATATTATAACTGTTTCTGTACATATTTTCATTCTAATAGTGGTTAGATCATGTTTGTTCTTACGGTATTTGAAGTTTTCTTTATGGTTCACTTTGTTACAAATAGGGTCACATGATAGAAGGACAACTATGAGGTGATTTTGTTGAAATTTTCGAGTGGCTCTTAAAATCTGAAGGCCACTGGATTCAATGGGATAATGTTCTTATCGTTGATAGGCCGATGTCGGGCTGCTTGACAGATAGTTTATTCTCTTTATGTCGAATCCGTTCGAGTATAATATGGAGAATCCCATTCCTTAATGGTGAACACTACTTAGACTTGAAGCCTATAAAAGCCGTTTCAAATGGCAGTATAACTAGCATTTATCCAATCGGTATGTTTTTGTTGGACATGTTATTATATTGGTCTGGAATACTATTATTTATTAGAGGAGGTTATTCATTTGTTTGGTTTTGTTTGAGGTATAGATTTGATTGGTGTTGTTCTTGGAATTGATGGCTTTGAAAGAAATCCAGTATTTCATACCAATGACCGGGAAACTTATTTCTGGAGGCGTCTTCAAATAAAATTTGCAATTAATGATTTGGAGTAAGTAGAAATACCATTTGTTTAGATGAAGAATATTCTTTGAATATAGAGAAGCTTATTAGTACTTATTTTGGCAGAAACAATGCATTGGATTGTGTCGTCAATGGAGATCTAGCTATTAGTTTGGTGACGGCATGGGCCAAAAGTCCTAACGGGATATTGTTCTGCTTATTTCAATGCTTTAACATTGTCAAAGATAGTGGTGGTATGAAAGATTTCCAAACATTTTATTAATTTATTCAGTTATTGTAAAATGATATTTGATTATAAGTATTTATGGGTTAGGATTGTTAAGATTGGAAGCTATTCAACGGGTTTCTAAGTTATGGTTTGACGCGTATGAAGTTGAAGAATTCCGTGACTTAGTGCAGAGGTATTTGTAAAACATCTACTGATTTGATTAAATGGAAGTTTTTTCCTGTAATCTTATGTTTTGATTGTTGGTATGATTTTTTTTCTACAGGTACCCTAAGCCTGCTCTATGTTAAGAAAATCTATTTTTCTTTTTCATTTTCTTCCACTGCATTAGGAACTTTGTTATGTTTTTGTGAACAAATTGGTTGTCTTGATTTGAACATGTTTTTATGATTTATTTAGTAGTTCTTTTACATTCTCAATTGCATAGGTGATCATGACCTGCAATAATAGCCGCAACTTCCAATGAAGTGAAAAGACGTTATTGCAGCTTACCTAAAAAATAAATTATGATTTTGTAAATTAAGTTAACTCATTTATTATGTCTAAAAATAAAACAAATTGAACTCATGTAGTACATAGTATAGTAATGTGCGGGCATTAATATATATAGATGAATTTGTACATATGTAAATGGTGTATTTAAATTGAATAACTAAATATTCTCCAACTAATTAAAATGTGAGATGCTAATTTGTTTCGTTTAACGAACAAACGTTAGTAAAATTGATACAAACAGACAACAATTACAAATGTGTTCAATTTACATGATGTTGATGTTTACATTTTTTATATGGATAAGGGTTATTGTAATTCTTCACTTGGTTCGTTTGTGTTAAATATAATATTTTTGTAAACTTTGACATGAATAAATATGAAAAGTTTTACCTATTAATATAAAGGAGATCATATATGTTTAGAAACTTATGAAATACAAATTTTAAATCTAAATATAAGAAAGTTGTATTGAGTTTATCGAGAATAAGAAGTCTTTAGTCATTCTTATTGGCATTTCTTAGTGTGATTCGGAAAAAAAAAATTGGTCTAAGAGAAAAAAATATCATTAGTGGTTGTGGCCCAATAGTTATTCATAAACCAATGAGTTTGACTTCACATTTTTACACATTTTACTATTATTAATTCAATGGTTATCATTTAGTTGTTCACACCTTTTACTCAACAATTTTGGAAACTATTAAATTTAAAAACCCTAAAACGCTTCATTTTCTTATCTCTTACTCAGAGAAAATAAACTTCATTTCAATTTAATTTCTGCGCTAATTTCTCTGATTTTAAACTATGGCTCCACAAACTTTCAAGAAAATTTCACGCATCAACAACTTTATTCCTTGCTTTTGGGACCTAAAAGTTCTTATTCTGCGTGTTTGGATGTGTGTAAGGTCTGCTCAACCACAAATCCGAATGCTTTTGGTTGATGAGGAGGTAATCAATCATTTCCTCTTTAAATTGTTTTGCTTATTTTGCTATTGCATGTTTGATTACGGTATTCGTTTATTTCTTTAGGGTACCCAAATAGATGCTACTGTTCTTGAACCTTTTATTGAGAAATCACATGGTGTGAGGGTCGTTTGTTTAAACTTGCGGATGCTCGAGTTGTACAAACACTGTTATATTGATATATAACGCCTCACGATTTCCAGCTCATATTCGGGTTAAACACAACTTTCTGCCTCACGTATGATAATATTCTGGAAGGTCATTTTATGAAATTTGAATTGATTCCAGATATATTAGACGGGAGAGTCTGTGATGAATACCCTATAGGTAACATTTAGTATATACATTTTTTTTTGTTTATCATGTTATACTAATTATGTTTTTGGATGTATGATATACATGTATACTCAGGGGCGGATCTAGGAGAATTTTTAGTCGGGGCATTAGCATAAAGTTTGAAGTAACTGGGGGCGTTTTCATAGATTTACACTAATTATTTAAAGAAAAATCAAAAAAAATTGGCTAATTACTTTAAGAAATCAAAATTTTAGTCGGGGGCACGTGACCCCGTTGGTCGTTTACTACATCCGCCCCTGTGCATACTTTTAACTAAATAGATTAAATTAATGTACTCTTAATGAATTTATTTCATGAATTATAGATGTCCTTGGTGTTGTTACTCGTGTTGGATTCCTTGAATCTCATTGGACAGGACCAAAGTTGGACTTTACAATTCGCGACCTAAGGTTAGTTAAACAAATACCTATAACCTTTCTCACTTATGTTATTTAGGTTTTTCTCTGATAATTTTTAAATGCATTCATTTTTCTAGCCTCCGGAGTGTTCAGTGTTTAATATTTGGGGAAGATGCTAAGGAACTAACTAAGAAGTTTTGGAAGGAAGCTGATAGACATGTCTTTGTTATTCTCCGTTGCTTCTATATAAAGCACGAAATTGGTATGATTTAAAAATTTAATTTTATTGTTTGAAAGAATGAACAAATTTTATATTACATTGTTTGAATTTAGTACTGAGGATACTTTTTTCTATATTGTTTACAATGTTAATGGTCTTTGTTTGTTGGAATTATATAAATAGGTATAACTTGGCTTAAAGGAGAAGAAGGGATGTCAACAATTATGTACGATCAGACCAACATTTTCGATTTTAATAGATTTCTAAACAGGTTTTTGGCATAACCCTAATGCAACTCATTGTGTAATAGTTTTTATATGTTTTCCGGAATTCATACATTGTTTTCTATTTTGTAGCTTTCCAAATTCCGTGCCTGACAAATATCCTGAAGAAAAAATAATTCTCTGGTTCAAGATCTTCTAAATGATGTATCTTTTCAGAAGACCTAAACGTTATTATTTTTTGGGTTAGATGATTATATGATCCTTTTTGTGTTTCTTTTAAAGGTATAGATTTAACATTAATGTGTACAACCCTGATATCCATAAGCAAATGGTCTTTTTATTACATCATTTAAATATCATATAGAAGCTCATCTAAATTAATTTGGTCAATGTTAATTTTAATATCAAAATAATGTAATCTCCATGATAGTAGAGGAATCACATTGAAGTTAAATATGACAAATTGTAAAAAAAAAAAAAAAACCGTAGTTAAACCAACAAGTCTTGGTTATTTTCAGTCTAAGATTCCATTTGGGCTAATATAATGCTAACATAACATGATGTTATAATCAGTACTATTAAAGCCCAAATATGAAAAGCCCATTGTAATATGACTGAAGATGAAACGTTTCAGTATATTTTAGTCATTCTAATCATTCCAAAAATTGTTCAAGTTTTCAGAATATCGACGCAAAAAAAAAACAGTTCAATATTAGCGCTGCAAATTATATTGAGTATATTGTTCGAGAATTGCGGTCAATCAACAACTAATTCAACAAGGTAACCCTGAATTTTCCTTCAGAACAATATTTTAAATTAGGGTTTGTATATATGGAAACTATCCTTTAGAAACAGTTCTCTATTTTTAGATCGGGTTTAGTTCATATTGTTTTGATACATTCATGTAATGATCTTTGATTTTTATGAAGAGATAGTAGTTTCTCAAAACAAATCGGAAGATGAAAAAATCCACGATTTTGCAAGCCTATGCTTCCAGGCAAATGTAGAAAGAGTATGGTATGTAATCTTAGTTCTTTGTCTCACTGAGCTTTATTTTTTAAGGTGATTTTACCTCTTGCAATCATTGTTTTAACTTTGTGTTGAAGACTATCCCAGAAAGGTTCTTTAAGATTTATATACTTGGAAAAACCAATGTTACAGTCGGTAAACTCACGTCTAATGCGAGGCCAGAAGAGTTCCCTATCAAACGAGTTGGTGATAGGCTTACAGATGGCTGGAGACGATTCTTTAAAGCTCATGCATTAGACGACTTAGATTTTTTAATTTTTGAGTATTGTGGAGCTTCCGATTTCCATATGGTAGAACAGTACGGACCAAGCGGTTGTGAGATCACATATGAAAAACCGTTTCAGATGGAGACTGGAGAATCTAGCACGAGTAAGTATTTTTCACCTATTCTTGAGACATGTTCTTCACGCTTTCTACTATTTTGACTAATAAGGAGTTGATTTTTGAAGGAACAGAGGTTTGTTACCTTAAAAGTCACGAGTGATGGCATCAAACGAAGCATAATCGTAAGTTTGTAGTTTGGTTTTAAATATTGTTACATGATCTATATTTGTTCATTTTGCAGTATCTTCCCAAGTCCTTTGTCGATGCAAACGATTTAGAGAAGGTTGCTGGAAACATCATATCGTTGGTCAATGATGGTGGACAGAAATGGTCTGTTGAGCTCGCATTCCATTCTGATACTGATACGCGACGTATTCGTTTGGCAGGCGGCTTAAGAGAATTTCTGAAAGGAAACAATGTGAAGGCCAACCAAACAATCATGCTTCAACTTTTCTGGGAAAATCCAACTGCTCCTGTCCTCATACTCTCCTCTAAGACCATCTCCAATGGGACTGCATTTTCCACTCCAAAATGGAGTTTTGGAATAAATCTTCTCCAATGGGACTGTATTTTCCACTCCAAAATGGAGTAAAAAATGGGATGACTCCAAATATGGAGTAATCTTATTTTTGTTTGTTCATGACTGCATTTTTTACTCCAAAATGGAGTAGGGTTGGAGTAAAACTCAACTCCATTTTGGAGTGACTCCATTTTGGAGTGACTCCATTTTGGAGTAAAAAAATGGAGTAGCTCATTGAGATGCCCTAAGAATGTCTGACTTGGTCTATCTCACTATTTTAGGGTTTAACTCACTATTGCTCCTATGTTTTAATTCTCTTTTCTTCTTTCAAAAACTTATGTTTAGTGCTTCGTTTTGTTTGTTTGTTGAACTGCTACTAGATTTTTATACAATATTAGAAGTTAATATTTACATTTTTATTTAAAATTTTAACTACTACCATACCAAATGTAATTCCGTGTGTTTATAGTATATAAAATCGATTTTTATGGAATATCTTTGTTTAAAATTTCTCTAAACAAAATTTGAATATCTCTTACAATTCAAATATGGAACTACTTATCGAATACATTTATAAATTAACAATTTATACTATATCTTGGTAGTAAATGAGATATTCTTGCTGTTAAAATAGAAGATATTATAATAACTATGATATTCTAATTTGTAAACTGTGATATTTTTTGTATAATTTATGTAGCCGATATTAGTAAACAAAATCCTAACAAGAGATATTATCCCTAAGAAACCCTAACATCATAGTACTATATATTTGATATCCTCTTATACTAGTATCATTTTTATCTCGAGTTGCAAATGAAAGCTATATGTAAATTTGAGAACTCTTTGGTATCTTTATTTTTTAACATTGCATACTTTTTTATTTCTGTTGAACAAGTCTACTATTATAGTTAACAAACTTAATTTTTAACAGCTTATTCCGAACGTTTTATTAAACCAATGGACATTTGACCTATTGTTCTTCCTTCACCACAAATTATTTTCGACGAAGATGACAGTTTGACATATAAGGAAAAAGAAAATAAATTTCTGGCTTGGATGGAATGCAATCGAGTTTATCCTCAAACAAGACGTCTTCTATATTCACAAATAACAACTAAATTTGTTTTTGGAATAAAAAACTCTTCAATGGAAACCCCGCAAACAAGGTAAACTGGGTTTATGTGTTTTACCAATAATTGCAGAAGAAGCTGGAGAATTATATTATTTAGGTCGTCATTTGGATGTAATAAGGGTACCATGTGGCTATTCGGATCTAAGGACTGTTAATAATGTTGTTTATGACACATTCCGAGATCATGATTTGTCTTGCAAAATATTGAAATTCCCTAATTTATGTTCATTCTTAATCATCTATTTAGTTATTTACTTGAAATAATTGTTGTCTTTCTTTTCAGTGATAGAGAATTAAGGACTCTACATTATAATTTTATTTTTTATTTTCTATAAAATCACACTTCATTTACCATTTCTATAGTTTCAAATATTCGACTACATGTGTTTCTACTAATTAAATTAAATTAAACACTTCGTATGAGTATATACTTATTATTTTATGCATTCAAAATTCGAACGTAATAACTCAGATATGCATATGAATCTATGAATCCAATCTTACACCATCACGATATAAAAAAAAAACTTATAGCATGATTTATTTTGACACCAATCAAGAAATACACCTAAATGCATTAACAACAGAATAATGCTCGCAAATGCGTGCGGATCGATCACCTAGTATCTTTTTATAAAATGTTTCATGTTCACTTTGATCTTGGTGTCATCATTTTATCTGTAATCAATACAATCGATCTAGTAAACTAACCAAATGGATGCTTCAGCTAAATTTAGATATTTAAGTAGTTAAACAAAATTGGTAGTTTTTTCCTCTTTTAATGGCAGCAAAATTTGTAGCTCAAAAGATAAAATAAAAGCTGAGGACTTGGGTGCATTTTTATCGACACTGTATTATTTTTGTTTTTTTAATTAACTTCTGCCATTTTTTAAATATTTTGATACTAATAGCTCCATTTTGTGAGGTGAATACGTGGCTTTACAGTAAAACACAAAAGTTTTTTTGGTGAAGTGGTGAGTTTTCCTAGAAAGTAATAAGTAGGTTCGGGCTTTCGGTTATCCGTTCGAATTCGGATCAAGTTTTTTAGGTTTTGGATTTAGAACTAGAGACTTTGTTTAGATATTTTTATATATTGATTCAGATTCGATTCAGAATTTATTGGATTCAGATCATGTTTGGATACTTGAAACTACCAAAAATATACGAAAAATCAAAATATATTAAAATTTTTTAAAGTATTCAAAAATTCCATAAAAATATGTCTAAATATTTAAAATTATCTAAAAATACTTGAAAACATTTCTATCCAAAATAACCGATAAAAGAACTAATAAAACTACTCAAAAATACTTGAAAGTAACAAAATTACATAAAATTATGTAAAAATTCGGTTACATCGAATACTCGTTCAGTTTGAGTTTATATATTATTCAATATCTAAAATAACTAGATTAAAATACCATTCGAATATTTTGTAAAATCATTTCTGATCAGAATCAAATTTTTTGAATCGGATCCAGGTTCAGAATTCGCGTCAATGCCCAGAATCTAACAATAAGAATGGAATCCAATAAGATAAATAGTAACTGCGGACAGGTGAAGTTACGGGTCCCACGAACTTTTGACACCGACGGTCTGGATCTGCTACCGGTGAGGTCAATTCTCGCTAGATTTTCGGGGTGTCTAGAGCCGTTGGATCTTGAGATCCAGATTCTAAGCGTGCGTGGGGATGGCCCGATGTACAGCCAGATATACCTCTTACGTATTCACTGTGCTCGCCCACACACCACTACCGTATATTTTTGATTAATTATTATTTTTGTTCAAACTTTAATCTTCTTTTTATTGAAAAAAACTTAAAAATACTTGACGTGAATTATATTTGCCAGAAAAATACCTAAATTTTTAACGTTGTCTAGAAAATATCCAACGTTATTTTGGTTGCCTTTTAAATATCCCTATTTTCAAATTTTGTTATTTTCATTCTTAATTTTAACCACCGTTAAAAAATTAACCTAACCATGGTTAAAATTGGGTGTAAAAATAACAAAAAAAAAAACTGAAAGTTAGAGTATTTAAAAGGCAACCAAAATAATGTTGGGTATTTTCTAGACAACGTTAAACTTTGGGTATTTTCTGACAAATATAATTCAGGTCTGGTATTTTGAAGGTTTTTTTTTCAATTTGCATATATGAATGAGTTTTTTTTCTACTAATATGTATTTTCTCAATCGGTTCACTTTTAACATTGAGCACATACATATATCACCAATAAAGTGGATCTATAATTATCTTGTTGAGGGAGCTAAAATTTAGGATAGTTGAAGAACAAGACTTGTTCTATACCTCTTGGGGTTGGTGTTATCGATCTTGACGTGCTTTATCAATTTTAACGGAGGGTTGTATCGATCGAATTCCTTTGGAGGGAGATCATTTGTTGATTCCACCGTCGCATTTGTCTTTATTGATCGATCGGATCTTGGCTCCTTCTTGCAATTCGGCTGATACTCTTTTGATGGCTTTGCATCTTTAAGATTGTGGTTATCCCTCACATACTTTACGCTCTTGTTTTTGATGTGTTGCTCGTGACTTTTAATCATGTGGTCGTCAAATTAGTGGGGCTCCATTGCTTTTTGTTGGCGCGTTGAGCTGGATGTCATGCTTCTCTATCATCATTTGTTGTTGTTGGTGGTGTTGTTTCCTCATGCTTTTTGTGATGAGATTGGTGATTCTGCCATTGGCGATCTCCTTTTTATCGTATGAAGATACTCAAAGTCTCCAAATACTGCGCCAATTGTTGAAGGTGAACCTTAATAAAGATTAATTTGATAATTGAATTTGAGAATCTACATAATGGTAAAGGAAAAAACCTTTAAAATACCTCAAATGAATTATATTTTTTCAGAAAATATCCAAACTTTTAGCGTTGCTTGGAAAATACTCAACTTTATTTTGGTTGCCTTTTAAATACTCCAACTTTCAAATTTCGTTATTTTGACACCGAATTTCAAAAACCGTTAACGAGCTAACTTAACCATAGTTAAAACTGGGGATGAAAATAACGAAATTTGAAAGTTGGGGTATTTAAAAAGCAACCAAAATAATGTTGGGTATTTTTCAGGCAACTTTAAAAGTTTGGGTATTTTTCTGGTAAATGTAATTCACGTCAGGTATTTTTTAAGGTTTTTTCCCATTTTGAACTGTTGAGATTGAAACGAATTTCTCGATAAGAAAAAACATATATCAGTTTTTTTGGATAAAATGCTAAATTTTATACCAATTTGACAAAATATTACAGAGGTAAACAAGAAATCAAAAAGACCGAAAACTAATAATCGAAACTAAACAGACAAAAGACTAGAAACTACAACCGAAGAGGAAATAGTCGCAAAGCCTGCGAGAGGAGGCAGGAAAAAGCCACTGAGTTGAAAGCGCTGTAGTCACAAATAAAGAAACCCTTCAGGATCGAGAGACGAAGTTGCCACGAGCCACCTAAAGTCGTGAGAAGCCCTCAATACTCAACTTTAGACTATGCCTACCACTTCTCCGCAACCAAACCACGAAAGAGAAACCGTCAAGGATGAAATACTCGGAAACAATCACAAACGACCCCAACCCTTCCAACGACATGGAAGAAAAACCAAGTTACACGTGCATGATGTGGAAGAAAAAGAGAGAAGTCGCATCCCATTCTCGATCTGAAAGAGGATCCCTAGTCCTGCACACTCCGCTTAGAAAACATCCCCGAAAAAGAGAAGGCCCAATTTAACAAATTGCTCGCCACAAAGAAACAAGAGTCTGCCTCAACCAACAAAAATCTAACCACCAAAACCCAAAACCGGAAGAGCAACCAGACCCGTCCAAACTAAACCCCATTCTACAAAAAAATACATGCCAAGGAGACGAAAATGATGGAGGGTTTTACCACATACCGAAGCCGATCGAGGAAGAGTAGCCCACAGATCCTCGCCTGCGGAGGAGCATGTCCTCACTGCCCCTACCACCGGAAGAAAAAGGCAGACAAACAACAACCGCAATCCACCCTCCCAACTCCCGAAGAAGCCGAGACAAACACTGTCGAGACTCCACCAAAGCGGAGATGCCGACACTGCAACTGGTACCACCCTCTACGCCACCACACCTCAAAACTACTGAAAGAGCCGCAGAGGTCTCATGGAAAGAACGAGCCTGCCTGCAATGCTCCACACCCCAACCACGACTCCATAACATGACGCTTCACGCGGCAAAGGGAACAACACCACCCAAAAACTCAGCGAATTCAAGCAAGGGGGCTAGAAAGACTCCTCCAACCCTCGACTGAAACCACAGAGCCCACCACCACCAAGAAAACGCCGCCCAAACGCCTCGACGGAGTAAGCCACAACCACCAGAGAGAGAAGACCTAGATCACATATCTGGCAAGAAACCCAAAGATAGCAGCTAACTATCTTTAACCTTCTATCCCATCTCCACTTTTGGACTGGACAGAGACACGTAGACGACGCGAAGCATAACATAGCGGAGGCGCCTCCACTGGAAGACGGCGATGTAGCGGAGACAACTGCCGTCCACGAGCAGGGTGTGCAACCGCCACGAACCACCGTCAAAACCACACTCAGATGCAAATCGCCGAGCGCCACCACACACAGAGCCGCACATCACTGAAACCAAAAGTAGATCTAAGAAAACCCTCGCCTGATAACTTGTCCGCGAAAAATCTGGGAAGTCAAAACGACGACAACGAAGAGACGAGCCCTCTCACAACACCGGAAGGAGACCGCCCGCCGGAGAGGCGGAGAAAGTACACGCATATCTGCCGGAAAAATTTGGTTTCTAGAGAGAAAGTTTTTATCGCATGCGTGTTACCCACGCAGTGGTTTTTGACGTCTTTTTGGTTATACCAGAATTAATTATTCGTTATCTAACTAAACTATTCGTTTTTTTAATTTTAACTTTTGGAACCTACTTTGTATCTTGTTATAAAATTTATGATTTTTGTTGTTGTTGTTGCTAATAGTATTAATTTATGATTTTTACAAAATGAAAATACATCAGAGATCGGCCAGGGCAGATGAATGTGGAAGTAATTGTAGTTAGTACCATCATGAATGCTGACATATCCTAAGTAAGCGATAAGTAAATGATAAAAACTTATCATTGAAATTTTCAAACTCAGGGGACCTTTTGGATCACAGGTCCGGACGTTTCTTGATTAAAGTCAAAGTTTTTGTTTGTTCCTTCATTTAATCACTAATCGAGAAAAGTTATAGTATTTGGTTTCTGAATAACTAACCCAAGACTATGTTCGTTTCGCAGTCGCTGGCGATAGCGACAAGGACAGCGACTCTAAACATGTTTGATTGACAGTTGTTGGCGACAACGATCATCGCAGCGACTGCAAACGTGTTCGTTTGACTGTCGCAGTGACTCTAAATTAGCGATTAGCGATTCAAAATCCGGTCGGTGATTTTAACGGCGATTGTACGGCGATTTAAAAAAAATATTTAACGACAATCGCAGTGACCCTAAAACTAACAACACAGCGAGAGTCGCAGCGACTCTAAAACGAACCACACAACGACTGTCGCTGTCACTGTCGCTAGTCGCTAACGACTGCGAAACGAACAAGGCTGATAAGAGTTGAAAGTCTCTCTCTGTCTCTTTGTCTCTTTTTCTCTTATGAAGAGAAATGTCAATGATGAGCGGAAACCGAAGCAGCATCGCCATGAGAACACCTTCATTTCTTGACTTGAAGAAGCAAGCTTCTTTTTTCTTCAAAGAAAAGCTCAAAACGGCGCGTTTAGCTCTCACGGATGTCACTCCTCTTCAACTGTTAGTTTTTTTTTGCTAAAATTTGGTGCATATATATATTTTTTTTTTTGGTTTTTGGTTACATCCGGTTTAATCCGGCTCTACCTTAAAACTCATGATTGGGCCCGGTTAAGAAAACTAACCAAATTTCATAAAACCAAAACAACCCAAAAGCAAGAAAACCGGCCTAAACTTGAGACATAAAACCTTAGAAGAACTAGCTAGACGTCGCTTTTGAGGAGAAATTTTCCGCAAGAACTCGCCGGACCTACCGGAAGAGAAAGGCCGAGAAAACCCGCCTCAAGCTTCACCTGCACTAAGAGTTGTCGCGGAGAAGCAGATCTCCGCTGGGTGAACATCAAGCTTCACCCAAGCCAAAACAAAGAGAGGAGGAGAAGGTGAACCACTGACAACTAACGACCTAGATAGGATGAGGCTCACGTACTCCACGGCGACGAACCAGACGGATGGGGGGGGGGGGGAAAGGACTTCCGGATTAAGAGATCCGTCAAAAAGTTTTTGAAATTCCTCGATCTGCCGTCCCCTAGCAGATCGGAGGACATAGAGGCCTCCAATGGTTCTTTCTGCGAGGCCCATCCTCCGCCTAGCCACCACCGTGAATCAGCTCGCCACAACCCATGTCACCGAACAAACAAGCACCCCACCACTCCAAGCCAAGCCACGAACCAAAGGAAGAGAGGAAGATACCGTAGAGCTAGTCCTCGAGCAACCAGTCATTCCACCGCTAGCCCAACAACGCCGTTGCCGAGCACCACTCACAGTCGGCTTAGCTTTCGTTATCTTGTTGGTCGCTCGCCGCGGATGAAGATCGGGTAGAGAGTAAAAGGGGCGGTGGCGAGGGCCTCTCACTGCGCCGGTGTTATCCGATCGTCGGCAAAACGAGAAGAAAGAGAAAAAAAGACTCTTAGACGAAGGCGATGATGAGAGAAGGCATAGAGCAAAAGGAGCTTTCTCTCTCCTTCACGTAAAAAATCAACTGTTAGTTTTTTTGTTTTGCTTCTCACCTTTTTTTTTCTTTCCTTTCTTTTAATGAGAATGATTGGATTATTGATGTCTAGATTTTGTGGGATTAAACATGGTTTGAGGAAGCAAAACACACAAACCTTATGATCCATTTCAAAGGCAGCTTTTGAGTTTGAAGATTACTTGCGGATTGTTGATATCTTGCACAAAAGGTTCCATTTTTTTTTAATCAAAATCTTATATCTAATAAAACATTGGAAAAGAGTTTAGGTGATTACTGAAAATAGGACATGACATGTAATTCTGTTACCGAGTTATGGAGCTTTGCTGTTGTTAGGGTGTGAATAGGTTGGCAAGGTTTGATAAGAGAAACTGGAGAATGGCTTATAACTCACTCACAGTTGTTGAGCATTTGCTCACTCATGGAACAGAGAGTGTCTCTGATGAGTTTCAAGCCGATAGATCGCAAGTGCAAACTTTCCAACAGATGGACGAGAAAGGGTAATGAATTCTGGGGTTTTCATGCGACAATCTTGTTGAAGTTCCAATGTCATGAGACAGTGTTTTTTGTTTGTTGGCAAGTTTAATTAGGAGGTCCAAGACGAAGACGACAACCATCCATTTACGGTTGGCGAAAGTAAGCATATCATCTCATTGCTTGATGAGAACACAAATTGAATATGTAATAAATGAAACCGCTGTATGTATAACAAAAATAGTAGAAACAGAGAGAAAACAGAGAAGAAGATAATGTGTGTATACAATATAAATAATAAACACTCTGTTAATGACTGATCTGTATCTTAACATGATTTACTTCAAAAGCAAGATTATATATAATAATAAACAATGAAGAAGAAGAAGAATAAAAGAAACACATAGAGAAGAGATGGCAACTGGCTTCAGGGTGAAAAAAAAAATGATTTATCAAAAAAATTACCGCACTTGTATCACTCGTTGACTTTGATCAGAAGCACTTTCTGTGGACGATCGACGGTCCAGATTCGTCATACTCGGCTTTCGCAATCCACATCTGCAAATTTGAAACACAACGCATTGTGTATCAATTTATACCTAAACGATTATGATATAAGATTTGTACCTGCTGGAAAGTGCTAAGGGAAGCAAGAATAGAGCCACCGATCCAGACACTGTACTTCCTTTCCGGTGGAGCTACAACTTTGATCTTCATACTGCTTGGAGCCAACGCAGTGATCTCTTTACTCATCCTGTCACCAATCCCACCGAACATTGTGGTTCCACCACTAAGCACAATGTTCCCATAAAGATCCTTCCTGATATCCACATCACATTTCATGATTGAGTTGTAAGTAGTTTCATGGATTCCTGGATTTTCCATTCCGATCATCGATGGCTGGAACAGGACTTCAGGGCACCGGAAACGCTCTGCCCCGATGGTTATCACTTGACCATCGGGCAACTCGAAGCTCTTCTCGACTGAGGAGCTGGTATTGGAAGTCTCCAGCTCTTTCTCGTAGTCCAAGGCAATGTAAGAGAGCTTCTCTTTCATGTCTCTAACGATCTCACGCTCAGCAGTTGTAGTGAAGGAGTAACCACGCTCTGTCAGGATTTTCATGAGGTGGTCGGTCAGATCACGGCCTGCAAGGTCCAGACGCAGGATTGCGTGTGGAAGAGCATAACCCTCGTAGATTGGAACCGTGTGGCTCACACCATCTCCAGAGTCCAAAACAATACCTAACCATATGAAAATGCAACAGAAGAATTATTCAGCCGAGTGATAAAAATACAAAACCAAACCATATACCGAATAAACTGAAAAGTAACTTAGGTACCAGTAGTACGGCCACTAGCATAGAGAGAGAGAACAGCTTGAATGGCGACATACATAGCAGGAGTGTTGAATGTTTCAAACATGATCTGTGTCATCTTCTCACGATTTGCCTTGGGATTGAGCGGCGCCTCGGTTAGCAGAACCGGGTGTTCTTCGGGAGCGACACGCAGCTCGTTGTAGAAAGTGTGATGCCAAATCTTCTCCATGTCATCCCAATTGTTGACGATACCATGTTCGATAGGGTATTTGAGAGTCAAGATACCACGTTTCGACTGTGCCTCGTCTCCAACGTAAGCATCCTTTTGTCCCATTCCAACCATCACTCCCGTGTGACGTGGACGACCAACGATGCTCGGGAATACAGCTCTTGGAGCATCGTCACCTGCAAAACCGGCCTACGTACACGCAAGTTGAAAGTTGAATCGATTCATGCACTTTCAAAACATTCAAATCTTTTTACCTTGACCATTCCGGTTCCATTGTCGCAAACGAGAGGCTGAATATCTTCACCATCCGCCATTTTTTCAATATATATCTAGCTGATCACATGAACAGAAGAGACACACCAATTATACATCAAAAATGAAAGTATTAAACATCTCATGGAATCAAGAAAAGGAATTTACGTAGAGGAAGAAGAAGAAGAAGCTCTCTCAAACGCCCGAGTTTGAATTGGGTTTTTCAAAATTTCTGGAAAACGGAAGGAACTTTGTCCCTTAATATCGTTCGACCATAAACGGATCTAAGCCGTTAGTTTTCTTCCTCATGCCAATATCTCAGCTTCTAACAACACGTGTCCACCTATTTTTAGTTCGACAAACACTGGCCAGACCGAAAATACTGTTCCACGCTCTCTGTTTTTACCGGAAGAATCGGGTCAACGGAGAGCATTGGGCCTTTTATTATTTAGCCACCTCACTACATAAAAACCATCGCTTTGATTTTTTCATTCTTTAACCTATTTTATATTTTTATGTTTTTGTTCGTGATTTTGTATTTGTAAGCTAGTATATATATATATATATATATATTGATTACATTTCACTTTCTTTAGATTTATTATACAGTATAAAATCTATTAATAAAAATTTAACTAATTAATAAAAAGATAAATTAATAAAACTTTAAATCTCACATTTGATCAATTCCAAATATAATAAAGTTCGATAATAAGATAATAATTTAAGAAAATACTATGTAGATATATGATATTATTATATTATAAATGAAATATTATACAAAATAAAATTTATATAACATAACTAAAATATTATATTTTTCCTTTCAAAATGAAATCCATCTTTAATTTTTATTGTTTTCAAAAAAAATTGTGTTTTTTATCCAATTACATTTAAAAAATCGCATACACGCTTTGATATATATACCAAATAATCTAAAACTTAATGTATTAACAAACCCAAGAAAAAGATAAAATCAAAATCTATAAAATTTATTCAATATATAAAATTACAAAAGAAAATATTTCTTTTATTTTAAATAAAATATTTAAATATGAATCTAAAATATTTTTTCCAAAAATAAATAGTTCTGTAAATTTAATAAAGTATTATAGTATTGATATTATTAATTTATAAAGTTTCAATGTATAAATATTGATAATAAATGAAATAGCAAAATAATTCTAAATAGAGAAAAATCATAAATCCCATCTTTTTCTTTTAATTATACCTTAAGAAAAAGATTGCGATCCAAATGAAGAGATCATAACATTTCTAAAAGAAACAAAAATATTAATATAACAATAATTCACTATACAAAACTTTAAATTTGAGGTTTCGTTCTTTCTTTGTAATATATATTTATTATTTTTGTCTCTTAAATAATTTTATGTCTCATATATTTGTATAAATTTTTATATTTTATATTTTTAAATATAAACGAAAGAAATAGGTTAAATAAAAATAAAAATATGAATATAAAATTAATATTAAGAGAATTACAGAAATATATTTGTTGAGTAATTTGAAATTTTAGTTATAAATTAAAATTGTAATTTGTAAGTTTTATTATTAGTTTAATGTAATTATATACTTTATGAATAAATATTGGTTGTAATATTTAATATATGTTTTATAGTTATTTTAAAAGTTTTATTATACAAATTAATTATTATCAATAGTAAGAACTTTAATGCAAAATACAAAAAAAACTAAATCTCAAATTTAAAATTTATAAAATCTCAAAAACTAAAATCTTTTTTAGAGATGCTCTTAGAACATCTCCAACCCCATTTTTATTTCTAATATAAATCTCATTTTGAAGTAAAATCCTTTTCAATCCCACTCCATTTTTCACTCCAAAATAGAGTAATGAGTGAGATTACTTCATATTTAGAGTAAACCTATTTTTCCTTCCATTATGGAGTAATATTGTTTATTTACAAAATGATCCTTTTAATATTATATATTTTTATTTTAAATTTCTTATATATATATATATATATATATATATATTCGTATCTATAAACAATAATGTAAATACTTTGAGATATTATAAAAAATCTATTAACTTTTTGACTATTTTTTTACAAAATAATATTGCATAGAATAATAAATTTAAAAATATATAACAAGTTCGTTTTCACTTTGAAATGCATTAGTTGGTCATTGTAAAAAATACACTAATAATAATGATTAAATCAAATTTATTATATTATATTTTAATTTTATTTTAGGTTGTAATTCAGTTTTCTTTATTTACTAAATTTTGGTTTAAATTATTTCATAATTTATAGATTTTTCATAAATATAAATAAATAGGATCAATTTGTAAATTATATAACTAAAATCTATTAATCATAAAGTAAAAAAGAGAATTTATTTATAATATTTTATTTTTGAAATAAAAATAGAATAATACATTGGAGTAAAAAAAATAATTCTATTTTGGAGTAACTTTATTTTGAAATAAAAAGAATAAAATGATATATTGAAAATAGTCGTAGGGTACAAGATATTGGAAATTGATGAAAATATTAAGAATGATTGAGAGTAATGATGATAACGGCACTGGAAAATGTGGTAGGGCTGGGGTAATGATGATTGGGGATATAGTTGTAAGTAAATACTGGCAGTAAGTCTACAACTTACAGATTGCAAGAGGCTTCTAGCAAAACATTGCAACCGCCCAGTATTATACGAGTGTCTGATCTCGACACACAACTATCATCAGGAGTGAGTACAAGTGTGATTTCAGGACACTATCCCAACAACAACATCAAGTATGCAATTTTGGGATGGTGTGCAAACATTCATAGAAGTTATATTGATTGTTCATGCAAAGAATGTGACAAGTATTAAGGACATGGATGGTGCATCAGTTATGAAGGAGGTGTGAATGAAATGAGAGGGACAAGGAACATTATTCGTAATATCTCACCACTCCAAGTCAAATTTGAAGCACTGATATGGGCCATGGACTGCATCAAGATATTACATCAGCCATACGTCACTTTTGCTAGTAATTGTTCTCAACTGGTGAAGATGGTGTCGACACGAAAAATAATTGCCAGCCTTTCCAACACAGATGGAGGAGTACGAGAGTCGCAAGGATTTTTTTTAAGACCTTTCAGATCTCTCACATCCCGCGAGCGCAAAACATGAAGGCGGATAAGTTGGCACAAAACACTTGCATTCAATCGTCAAATTTCATTTATGTTGGTCTAGGATTTTGACTTGGTTAACTAAGTCTTAGATTCTAATATTGTTGGAAATAAAAAATACTTAGTATTGAAAGGTCCCAAGCCAATTACTTTAAAGATTTTTAAACCAATTTTTTTACTTAGGATATCAAATAAAATCTTTGTTCGGAAACGCGTTAAGTGCTATATGCGCGATTAGTCCGGGTCTAATGAATTGCCGAAAAACCGAGATAAACTAAGGGAGTATACATGCATAATTTTTCTTAATATCATTTTAATATAATAAATAGATTTAGACATTGTATATGTAACAACAATTAAATTTATATATTTATTAAGGAAATAACTTGTATAACAAAGATACAAAGGCATATTATATTATTATTATTATTTTAATTCACATCTATTTTTGAATGATAATTTTCTGTGATGGTGTGTTTTATTGCTATTTTAACTATCTTTTTATAAAAGGTTAAAAAAAGAGAGGAGAGAAAATAGAGATTCCCCTTGATTTTGGTAGCAACGGCTTAGTTCATGCGGTTTTTTCCTTATCTTCTGCCTTTGGACAAGGGTTCTCCAGCACATTCTCAAGGAATTGCAGCTTCCGCTCTTCTTGCATATTTCGTCAGTTGTCGAATAGTTAAAGGTTTGGTTCCTTCGTCTTCGTAGGATGGTCTGCATACGGTCATGCGCGTGGATCCTAATGCGTTGGAGCAATATAATGAGTGTGATAGTTCAGCCTCAATAAATGCTTATCTACTTTCTATCTCTCGGCTCTTGGTGATCATTGCTTCTTGGGTGTCGTGTTTGTAGGATTAGATCTGTCTTTTGCGGCTTTTTAGTTGTTGTTAGGGTGCTGATTAAATGTTGTTTTTGTTTATGGTTTTTGGTTTATCCTATGCTAGTATCCCTTGTTTGGGTTTTGGTTTCGATATCATTGTTTGATAGCTGGATTTAGTTGTATCTCTTGTATCCGAACATTGTATCTGTCTTTTATCGTGAAATGGTAAATCTTCTAGCAAAAAAGAAGAAGAGAAAAGAGAGCTGAATGAGGGCGCATGTCAACTTCACACATATCATAAGAGTTTTAAATCTTATGATAAGTCAGAGAGAGGAACAAACCTCAAAGAAGTTACATATAAGCTTATAGCCATTAGTTTATCTCCTATATCTCTCTCACAGACTCCTTCTTCTTGGTCGTTTTCTTCTTCATCTTAGTTATTCCATGATTATTCTTTTGGTACCTTCTTTAGCTTCACCTTCTCGATGATACTTTGCGACAGTCGCCATCATGACGATGAATCCTCCTCCATCGCAGTAAAACGGAGACGTCGTGGCTGAAACCGTTGGTGGCGCCGCTTCTTTCATCTCTAGTGTCCTAAATTCTTCATTTGTCTCATGTGATCCAACCTCCAAAGTCGGAAACAACTTTAGGTACGAGATTAGCTACACCTGATCGTTGCTCGAGAAGGAAACCACGGTTTTCGAGTCATATTTCGATATGGGTTTCGATGAGATCACTAACATCTATTGGGTACTGAAATGAGTCTCTACATGTGACCCGATTCTCCCTTCGGATATCCCCAATTCGGGATTCGATTTCGGGGTTGGCTTCAACAACGAGGTTCTACCAGTGACTCAAGAAGATGGTGGAGATTTGCAACGTTGTGAATCTGGAAATTAATCTTTGATTAGGGTTTCCTAATCCATTGATGGAGCTGTGAATCTCAAGGAAAGTGGATTCCATCAAAACTGCACAGGCAATTTATACATTACGCCGATTTTTCAGTTATGCGGTGATTTATACATTCCACGGCCAAAGTTTATCAAAATTTGGACAACCGACTTTTGTCGCCAACTCAAGCAAAATCGTGGCAATGACCACCCCGATCAACGACTAAGCGGCCGCGTAAACGGCTACGTTTTAGAACAAGCAATAAAACTATCAAAATATGTACATTGACTATAGAAAAAAAATTCTAAAACGAAGATGTTTTTGTGAGCAACGAAATACAGTGTCAATCAAAATAATTACCGAAAAATGTATTTTTTCGCAAAATGATTCATTTTGATCTTTTGACAAATTTGTACATAGATCATAAACTTTGGATCAAACAGTAGTTATGCAACTGTGCTAAAGCCAGGGTACTTGTTCATTTGCCTCTGAAACAAAACAAATCTATTGGTTAAAATCGTAGAGTAGACAAGACATGACCGTAGGTGATCCGTCCACTCCCATGTGTTCCCTTGATGAACAACGATGCCAAAAGTTTCCATCTTTTGAACCTTGTTCTATATCAATATAAAGCTCAATTGAATTGCCATATCTTCTTCTTGTTTCAGATCACTAAGAGCTCCAGCTCGATTTCTTATCATCCGCCATGGCCTCACAAGCTTGTCTTCTTCTTCAGAAACAGCTCAAGGGTACACAAAATCCATCGAATCTTTTCCCCTAAACAAATCTGTTTTCCTCTACGAGTTTTGTGTTCTCTGTTATTGAATTCGATTTTGATTTTGGTTTTTTTTTCCAGATCTTTGTAAGCATCCGGTTGATGGGTTCTCAGCTGGTTTGGTGGATGAGAAGAATATATTTGAATGGAGCGTAACGATTATCGGACCTCCTGATACTCTCTAGTACGTTTTATTTGATCCATTAGATTTATGAGCTCCTCATATAGATTTCGCTGTTATATGTATGTTTTGGATTCGATGATCTGTGAATTTGAGATGTGATTTTTGGTTTCTGTCGAAATTCGGATCGAGTTGTCGGAACGACATTAGAAGTTATCGCAGCACTCATGTTGCTGAGATTGTATGACTTGAGATTCATCCGATTGTAAAGTTTAGGTTTTTGTTAATAGTATTGCTTTTGCTGGATTACATTGGCTTGGTGTTCAGTGTTCTTTTGTGGATGTTATGATGATGGAATTTACTCAGCCTTTTGTCTTAAGATTATAACTTGCTAAAAAACGCAGTGAAGGAGGATTCTTCAACGCCATTATGTCCTTCCCACAAAACTACCCCAATAGCCCACCCACCGTGCGGTTTACTTCAGATATATGGCATCCTAATGGTTAGTTCTTTCTTACGGACACGCCTTTGTTTCGTGTCTCATTGCTTGTGTTTGAAACCTCCAAGGTTTGTTTCTCTTATGTTATGCAGTATATACTGATGGCCGTGTTTGCATATCTATTCTACATCCTCCTGGTGATGATCCAAGTGGATATGAGCTCGCAAGTGAGCGTTGGACGCCTGTTCACACTGTACGTTTTAAAAATAATCCAACACTATTGTATGCATATCTCACACTTTCTAAAGACCAAGGATTGATGTCATCAAGATGTGATGAGTGTGAAAATAATTACTGATTTCAGGTTGAGAGTATCATGTTGAGTATCATATCTATGCTTTCTGGTCCCAACGATGAATCTCCAGCAAACGTTGAAGCTGCTGTGAGTGTTTTTTTTTTTTTTTTTTTTTTTTAAATGATCCAATCAGTTTCACACTGCCTCTTTTGGATTGTCCATATTGAGCATCCTCGTTAACCATTTTCCTTACAGAAAGAATGGAGAGAGAAGAGAGACGAGTTTAAGAAGAAAGTGAGCCGTTGTGTCAGAAAGTCTCAAGAAATGTTGTGATCAAACACTTGGAGTTGAAAGTTTCATTTATCTTATTGAAAAACTGTCCAAACACTACTTGTAATAAACCCGTCTTGCATCTTTTGATCGCGTTTCCAGAACGTGAATGAAGTGTTTGGTCGAAAAAAATGTATTGTTATCGAGAAACTGACATTAAATCTGTACTTATTCATACGTTTTCTGCTGAAGAAGCTTTGTTGAAGCTTTTTGTTCTTCATAGTTAATTGTTTTGAACTCCACGCCGTTCTTACGTTCTGTGAGAAACTTTCATACAGTTCCGCTTTATCCTGGTGAAAGGAAAAACAGCGTGATGTTCGTACCTTACTGGGTGGCCGACGTATTTAAAACTTGGACCGTTGATTTACGTCATAGTTAATTGTTTTGTTTAGACCGTTGATTTACCATCAATCGCTATCAAGATAGTTGGGAAAATACACGTGTCACATACCGTGTTTCCTTCTCTATTTCGTTCGTCTCTTTGGGTTTGCGACTTGGGAGAGAAGACGAAATCTCGTTTCGCCGCCGGGAATTTAGTTCTCCGATCAGTTCACCGATTCGCTCTGAATTGCGTTCCAAATTTGTTAAGCCGATCTGTTGTCCGTTAATTAATTCGAGGTTAATGAAGATTTTTCGTATTTCGTTTTGTTATTTCTTTATAGAATTATCTGGATTATAGCTTATCGTTGTTGAATTAGCGAAAATTATAACGCAAATCGATTTGCAGATTGATGTTGTTGGACATGGAATTGGCGTGAGTTATTGCAGCATTCTGCTACATATAGAAACTCTGTGATGGCATCTGTTTCTTCTGGTGGGAAAGAGTTTCCTAAGAGAAGCTTAGTAGCTGCTATTCCAAGAGCTGTTCAGCAGACGATTTGTAAGCATGTTTCTTTCGCAAATAATGTTGGAATTGGCAATGTCACCATGCAAAATGCAGCCGTTTTTCTGCTCAAAATCGCTGTTTTGGAAGTCGTTCGAAGAGCTTCAAAGGCCAAATGTCCTCATTTGTGGAACAGTCTTCAGGCGTTGCAATGCCTCTGTTATCCTCCTCTTAAGTGGATTCAGAGATGGGCTCCCTTCAAGGAATTGATCAAGGCAATGCAGGTCTGCTACTTCTGCCTGTTTTTTTGGCTGACTTCTGATGAAGCATGAAGCTTTAGAAACGTATAGCAATTGCTGCATGAATTTTGGTGTTGCCAAAATTTACACAACCTAAGATAAGATGAATGAAACACCAATAAGAAGTTTGGAACTAGTAGGTCCTAAGCTTTTAGGCTTTTTCACCATTCTCAACTTTATCATGTGTACGCTTTGACTACACATCACTTGTTTTAAGTTTATCTGGAGATTCTGGACGAAAATTTATTGTGTTCTTTTCTGTGCTTTAAAGGTCAGTCATGTCGTCCATCGCACATTCATGTACATTGATTAGTGTTATAATATAGTTTGAGGAATCCTTGTAGCTACCTAGTAGTTCTGTGATTTTTTTTACTCTTTATGTATCTTGCTATCATCTCAAATCACATGTGCAGAGCGCTTAGGTGTTCTTACTTGATTGTATAATCTGTATGCAGATACTGTCTCGGCCATTATTGGTCCTCACAATTGCTGAGGCTCTCACAGACCAGTCAGAGGTAAATCAAGAAGCTCCAGGAGGTACGGCCTCTCATCCATCTTCAGAATCACAGTCTGAGTCGCAGACCTCTCAGTCTCCATTAGATATAAGGTACGTGATGTTAAATTATTACCTGTCAAATTGTACTATAACAACCTGAGACTGTACAACTTTAATTTGAAGCTTTGCAAATCCTCTGAAATTAGTAACCTTCATAGTCGTAATATGAGTATTATCTAGATATATCTATATTTCTATAAATGCAGAATTGAAGATGAGGATCCACATCCTGTAACTTCACAAGACTGGCTTAAACAACTCTACGAAGAACTGGAAAAGCAGAGACTTAGCTTGCCACAGAGGTACTGTCAAATTTTAATGTTTATATGAGGAAGTGCTACTTTGATTTTGAACGTTAAATTTTATGCATTAGATCATAATCTTTCAGTCTCATTTTAATGTAGACTCAATGAGGATGAGCTTCATAGATTCTATAGAGTGTCAAATGGAGACTTCACATCCTTACTATCCTCAATAAAAAAGACAATCCATTGGAGGGAGACTTACAGAATCCTATCAGAAGAAGAACTTGAGACATGGTCAAGTTTAGTCTTTTGGCATGGATATGACAGGAACCAAAGACCTTGCCTCATTGTCCGATTGGGGCTTGCTTTTCAAAAGTTGCAATCTCATGAAAGACCTCGTTTCGCTCAGGCAATCAGTACGTCATTAGTGGCTCTATTGCAGTTTAAGTATCCTTTTAATCAAGAGTTTTTTGCTCAGTTTCTCAGGTAGAGCACGGCGTATTGCATCTTCTAAACCCCGGAAATTCAGAACTTGCAGTACTCGTGGATTGTGAAGGATTATCTCCTCTGAGGATTCCGATGCAGATGTTGAGATCATGCTCTTCAATTCTTCAAGATCACTTCCCTAACCGTCTCGGCTGCCTATTCATCATTCGCCTTCCTCCTGTTGTCCGAGTCATTTCTCAGACATTCATCCAAGTAAAAATCCTAGCTGAGCTGACTTCAAAATTTCGGTTTTCTTAGTGTTTTGTTCTTGGATATATTGTTTGGTCGTTGTATTTAACTTGCCTAAACATATCTCCCCCTCTCATAGATTCTGAGACCAACCACACGCAAGAAACTAAGAATTGAAGGGGAAACTTACCACCGAGTCCTCTCTGAATATCTCCAGACGCTTCCTTCATACCTTGGCAGCGACTGCAACTGCAAAAGATGCTCAAATCTGAGCGAACATGATTCACCACAACCACAAACACACACGAGAGGCAAGAGTGGAAGCTCGAGGGAGACAGAGAAAGTAGACGTCAGCCGCTGGACACCTGATTTAGCCTATGTAGACGACCCGAGCTTGAACGTATGTAACCAAATGCTGCGAACAGCAGTAGTGTTCGCACTCATGCTTTGGCTCTTCGGCGCACTATTAGCTGGATTCCTCGATCCCGAGAGCAGACCCTTTTAAGCTTACGTGAGGTAAGAACCAGCCATAATCCTATTTTAGGCAGATGCGTATGTGTCATTTGTGTACATAATAAGCGTGGTATGCGTTGATCGTCATTATTCAATAAACCGGTCTCCCATTCGGCGTGCTCGTAACAGACGAGGAGGGATAATATTAATCAATCGGTCCAACTTAGATTTTGGTCTTGGTTAAGGGTTATCGTACGTTCGGAGAAAAGTACTTCCGCCACTATCTGCAGTAAAAAATCTGTGTCCAAGATTTGTTGTTGATACTCTTGGAAAAGTCAGATTTGCTTAAGAATGAGAAATGTGCGTCTAAAAACTTTATAATGATGTATAAGAAGACATAATTGTTTTATTGTTGAGTTAGTTTGGGGGAAAAGGCGTAAAAGCCTACACCTATTTTATATAATTAACAGTTGTGAGTGCTTAATACAGTAATTTGTATCCAACAAACGTGATCTTATTCGATATTTAACTAATCATTATTTGGTATGAAATTATGCATCGGAAATGTGAATGCAAGAATTATTATAGTATCATGCCATGGATTGCATAGGTCTAAAAGACGGGTGGTCAGTGAATATGGGACCTCGGGCGGAAGGCTAATTGGCTTCCTTAGACCCCATTTGTCGAGATGCTGGACCGTTGTATTTATGATTCTGGCCGTGAACGGTGTTTTCTGGATCTGTTCCAACAAGCGGTCAGTTCTTGTGTCGAACTAATTACTCGGTGGACTTTCCAATTGAGGTCTCAAATCTACTTATTTCAGGGACTGTTACATGGGACATCATAAAACTCCACCAGCTTATATCTCTAGAAGAAATTTCAGCATGACTCAAGTTCGTACAACTAAAGGGGTTTATTGGATTAAAGGTTTGAGGGATTTTTTTTTCAAATACTTTTTTATTGGATATGATATTTGTGCAAATTCTTTAAAATTTCAGCTTATTAGATTAATCATTTGTATAAATTCTCTAAATACTAATTTTTTTTGTCAGTTGACAAATATACATGTATTAAATTCATCTTCTTATGAATTTTTCATTTAAAAATTTAATAAAAACAAAACAATATGGTGTCAGCCGGGCAAACTTATGTCGCAAGGGAGGGCACCAACAACTTTGTAGTTTATTAAACTAGGGAGGGTTTTGTTTTGTATTTTGTAGTTTTTTCCTTAATTTTTATATTATATTTTTGGTATGTTTTTTCTGTAGTATAATATTAATTTTTTTTTCATTTTATCTACTTTGCGGAAAAACTCTTAACTGTTATGAGATAATATTTATCTCATAGTATAATTTTTGGTTATGATTATCCATCCAAAAACTATACTTTTTGCTTGTGATTATCCACTAAAAGAACCATCATTTTTGTTTATGATTATCTCAATACATTGTTTTTATTTTCATTACTTAAGCATTTCACTATAAATAGTGAATGTTGGGATTGTAAGCAAAACACACAATAAAAAAAGAAAAAGATTCTTAGCTTCTTCACTCCATCACACCACACGTCCTTTTTTTTCTCTCTCTCTCATCAAGTTTCTTAGCTAATAAAATAAAGACATATAATCATATACTTATATATATATATATATATATTTCTACATATAAAATATGTTATCAGCACGAACGTCTCTCCACCCGTTCATATACCAAAAAAGGTAAGGCTTAATTATTACCAATTTATTTTACGGAAAATCTTTTTTATATTTTCGTTTATATATTATTTCGGAAAGATAGGCACTGCTTTCTCCGAACCGATCGTTAAGGTAAGCTATGCTTCCACGATCATGATCACATGGCAGACTATGTCTCCTCAGATGATATTTATGGAGTGGTAGGTTAAACCTCCTCCTTGATCAAAATTTTATGGAGTGAGAGATTATGCCTCCTTGAATTTATGGTAGGCGTTGCCTCCTCAATTATTTTAATTTCGTTTTCTAAATTATGCATTTAAATTATGCACTTATATTTATGCGTTTAATTTCTTCATTCAAATTTACATATTTCTATAAAATAAAATTGAAATTTAATAAATGATTTAATCATATATAGATAATGTCGAACTTGGCAAAGCTCGAGATCATTGCCCTTGATGCTGCTGACAAGAATTATATGACATGGGCATCAGATGCAAAATGGCATCTAAGATCAAATGGTCTTCTAAAAACCATTGATCCGCCGGAAACGACGTCTGATGAGGCTAATACTAAGGCCAAGGTGTTTTTACGCCATCACCTCCATGATAATCTGAAAAATGAATACATCACGAAGGAGGATCCATCAGATCTCTGGCAATCACTTAAAGATAGGTTTGATCACCAAAAATATGTGATCTTACCAAAGGCCAGATATGAATGGCTGCACCTCCGTTTTATGGACTACAAAAATGTTGAAAAGTATAATTCTGCGTTGTTCGGAATTACCGCCAGGATGATTTTATGTGGAGAAAAGATTATTGATTATGATATGATTGAGAAAACACTCTCCACATTTCATTATGGAAATGTAATCTTGCAGCAACAGTACCGGGCAAAAGGTTACACCCACTACTCGGAGTTGATGCAAGTTCTTCTTGTAGCAAAGCAAAATAATGAACTCGTGATGTTAAACCATCAAGCTCGTCCAGCTGGATCAGCTCCATTCCCTGAACCGAATGTCGTAGCATCCATAAATAATGATAACTATCGTGGGCGAAGACATGGACGCGACAGAGGCCGCGGTCAAGGTCGTGGACGATATCATGGACGTGGACAAGGAAGAGGTTTCAACACTGGCAGAAACAATAATTTCCAGATAAATGAAGGTGGTCGTGGAATAAAGAAGCCGACTAATAATGCTTGTCACAGTTGCGGCATGGAAGGACATTGGGAACGTACATGACGTACGCCAAAACACTTCGTCGATCTATATCAAGCATCACAAAAGGTTACTGTCAATAATGTTGAAACCAACTTCAACAATGATGAAGTTGGACCTTCCTTTAGCGGCCTCGATGAGGACACTCATATGGATGTCGCAGATTTCCTCGTTGATGAACTTTAAATGAATTGCCAAAGATACTATCTATACTAAATCGTAATGTTTTCATATTGTCTAATATGTTTTTGTAACAAAACTTATCAGCAGTTTGAATAAGCTTGTGTAATATGCTTTGTTGTAATATAAAATATCTTTTATAATTTTGTTAATACGTTTTTATATTATGATACAGAAGATGTCACATAATGAGAATCAGGATGGAGATATATGTCTAGCAGACAGTGCTACGACCCATACTATCCTTAAGGATAGACGATATTTCTCATGTCTCAAAATCAAAGACTCCGCTGAAAGCGTGAGAACCATATCTGGTAATGCAAAAATAATACTAGGCTCTGGAGAAGCCAGTTTTTCAATGCCAAGGGGAACACAATTTGAGATAGATAATGCATTATATTCCCCCAAACCTCATAGAAACTTGATAAGTTTCCGACATATCCGTAAAAATGGATATCACATAGAGACTATGGATAAAAATGGCAATGAATATCTTTGCATTACGTCTGAGAAAAATTATGTATTGGAAGAGCTACCGATGTTAGCTTCCATATTATATTGCACAAAAATAAACATGATTGAATCATATGCTATAATAAACCAAGAGGTTTCCAATATCTTTAAAGTCTGGCATGAAAGACTAGGACATCCAGGATCAATCATGATGAAAACAATTGTGCAAAATTCTAGTGGTCACCCATTGAAAAGCGAAAAGATTTTTCAATCGGGAGAGTTTCCATGTAATGCATGTTTTCAAGGGAAACTCATCACTCGGCCATCACCAGCAAAGTTGGGAATGAATCTCCATTATTCTTAGAAAGAATACATGGAGATATATGTGGACCGATTCATCCACCATGCAGGCCATTTCGATATTTTATGGTAATTCTAGTAGATGGTCACATGTGTGTCTGTTGACCACAAAAAATATGGATTTTGCAAGATTAATTGCCCAAATAATCAGGTTGAGATCACAGTTCCCTGATTATCCTATTAAGAAAGTAAGGCTCGATAACGCTGGTGAATTCACTTCACAAGCTTTCGATAATTATTGTATATCAATGGGAATCGATGTTGAACATCCAGTACCCCATGGGGTAAGAAAATATGTAATATTCCAACAAATGTCTTCAACAATCATATTTTATTGGAAATTTCCAATAATTATCTCACAAAATTTCATATGATGTTCTATTTGTTGGAAATTTATTGCAAATTTCCAACGATTTTATTTGTGGTAATTACATCGTATAATTCGTAAGAATCTTGTTGGTATTTTCCAACTTATATTATATCATTGGAAATTAGTAACATTTTTTAAGTTGTCAGAAGTTTGTTAATATTTCTCACAATTTTGTTACAAAAAAATTGTTGAAAACTTGCAAAAAGGAAAAAACTTACTTAATATCGCTAAGCGTTATATGCGCGGACGATCATGGCCTAACGAATTATCGAAAAAATTGGGATAAACTCAAGGAGTACGCGGACAGAAATTTTAAACATCTTTTTATGTAATACCAAAATTTTTAGATATTTATATGTAATAACATAATTTTGAATGATTGTTAAGACAATAATTTGTATAACAAAAAACAAGTTAGATATAAAAGATGATTTTGTACATTCTAATTTGCAAGATACAATAAAATTAGAATAAATTAAACATTAATAGATGTATAATATATTTTCTTGTGATTAGATTTACTGTTAAATAGAAGAAATATATATATTGTTAAATTATTATAAACTATAGAAGAAATATATACTGTTATATTAGAATAAAAGATGATTTTTTTTTGGAATATCTTTTTAATATATTCATTGTTAAATTATTATAAACTATTAGCATTAATAAATTGAAAAGGGTATAATGAAAAGAAAAAAAAATGAAAAGGAATGAGCATTTTTGTTTTGTCAACAAAGAATGAACATTCATAAAGTATACCATATTGTCTACATAATTCATTGCATGTTTACATTTAATAATTAATAAAATAAGACGTTAGAAAAGAAAAAAAGAGGCGCTGTATATTGGGAAGTGGGACCCATATAATTTATTTCAAATTGAGATGTTAAAAGTCCCACATTGGAACATCATAAAAGTTACCAGGTCAAGTTACTCTTATAAATAGAGAACCCTTTCCATCTCTACTTAATATAACCTAGGCTTTTAAAAAGCCAAGGCCCATAAAATTTTTGGGCCTACACTAGTTAAATAACAATTTAAATCGGTAATTATACCGATAAAAAGTGATTTATGTTATTAAGTGGCACTTAGTTTGATTAAGCGGGTGATTAGTTATTGACCGATTAATTAGGTCGAGTTGACTAAAATTGCGGTGGTTGACTGCCGAACAAGGGATATTTCTAATGAAATTCTAACAATTAGAGCGTTGGAAATTTCTTACAAATTATCAAGAAAATGTATCAACAAATTTCCAACGAATATGTTATTAGAAATTTCCCATGAAATGACGATCGAGTTTGTTGAATATTCATCACAAGTTGCCAATAATTTCCGAATAAATTATTTGACGGAAGTTTCTGATAATGTTTACGTTAGAAATTTGTTGATATAATTTATTGATAATTTGTGGGAAACTCCACACTAGGTTCCAACAAATTTCCAACACAAACTTTCTTAGAAAGTTCCGACGAATTGGCAGTAAAATTTATTTGTCGGAAATGTTCCCAACAAACTTCCGACAAATCCAAGTTTCCAACGACCATATTCCAACAAATGTATATTCTGTTGGACATTTGTTGGAAACATATATTTCCCACGAATTACTGACTAATACGTATGTTGGAATACACTTTTTTTCTTGTAGTGCCATGTGCATACACAAAATGGCATGGCCGAAAGTTTAATAAAACGATTGCAATGGATTGCAAGACCACTGATATTGAGAACAAAACTCCCAATTTCTATATGGGGACATGCTATATTGCATGCGGCCGCGTTGGTCCAGATAAGACCAAGTGCATATAATAAATATTCCCCATTACAATTGACATCCGGTCAAGAACCTAATATATCTCATCTCCGAGTGTTTGGTTGTGCTGTTTATGTTCCTATAGCACCACCACAAAGAACAAAAAATGGGGCCGAAACGGATATTGGGGATATATGTCGGATATACGTCACCAAGTATATTACGATATCTGGAACCGCAAACCGGTGATATGTTTATAGCACGGTTTTCTGATTGCCATTTTAATGAAAATGAATTCCCTGCGTTAGGGGGAGGATTGAGAGAATCACCAAAAGATATCACATGGTGTACACAATCTTTGGATTATCTTGATCCTCCTACCAATTAACGCGAGTTGGAAGTTCAGAAAATTATACATTTACAAAGTATGGCAAATCTGTTGGGAATGTCCTGAAATCTATTGTACTTACTCTAAGTGATAGTTGTATTGTCGAGATGAGACAATCATATAATACTAGGTAGTCATAATGCTTTGCTAGAAGCCACTTATGATCAATGAGTTTAGAACTCATTGCTAGTGTTATATGATCCTACAGGGTCACACACCTAAGCAAACTGGGCGTTAAAGACGAGGTTGATCATTAATGTAATGATCCAGTGAATGCATATTTGATATGCATTCGATATCAATGTTCTGGGACAGCATCGATCGTTGCAGAGAGTGCATCGATCGATGCACTCGCGGATTAATCAGATTAATTCGGTTTAATCGTTGGTTAATTCCGTTGTGGTTTAAGCCGACATATATAAGATATATGGTCGACCTAAACTCGTCCCTAACCTAATTCACAGCCACCAGAACTTGAATAGAAACCTCTGAAGAGATTGGATCTCTATAGGCACTAGCATCCCTGCTGTTCAGTTTGTGTGCGTGTGGATACCAGTAGAGGCGCAGCATTTGAGGCGCTTTAGATCTCGATTATCTGCAAATCTTCCGCTGCAAATCACCAGGTAAATCTGAGATCCCAATGATTCAATTACATGAACCCTAGATCCTAGGCTCGGAATTCAGACCAGGATTGCCTAATTGGATTAGGAACTGCTAGAAATTCCTTCAGTGGTATCAGAGCTTTAGGGTTCCATTGAATATGTAGCATGTTGATTAGATTAGTTGAATCTGAATCTGTGTATGGTTGATACAAACTTGCTAAAATTCGTTTTCATGAAAACCTAGTTTAGGGTTCTGTTCGAAAACGTTTTTGGGCTTATTCGCATGGTGTCGATCGATGCCAATCCGGCATCGATCGACACAGGGCGAAAGCCCGAATAAAATTTAGGGTTTTTCGCATGGTGTCGATCGTTGCCAATCCGGCATCGATCGACACAGGGCGAAAACCCGAATAAAATTTAGTTTTTCGCCTAGTGTCGATCGACACAAATGTTGTGTCGGTCGACACAAACCTCGCGAGATTGATGAATCGGTTCAATTGGATTGGACCGGTTATCGAGCTTGGTTAATGATGGTTAAACGCTAAGAATGGTTTATTGCGATTGGGTTGGTATCGACCGATGCTAATGTAGCATCGATCGACACTGACCGGTACTCAAAACTGGATCAATTGGATTGATCGGTTATCGCGGATTGCTTTTGGTTATCTTGCATCGATCGACACTATAGTAGTGTCGGTCGACATCAGATTTGATGATTAGGTTGTTGAACCTGAAATCACAGAACCGAAGCAAGATAAATCAATTAATTATAAGAATTAAAACATAATGAAACTGAACGTTTTAAGGTTCTGTTCCTCAACCAAATATCAAGTGATACTTGATGTCTTTCCAATCTTGTCAACTGTCAAGACCCATTTAATTGTGTGATAGACTTGCAGTGCAAGATGTTCACAATTACATGAGTAAGACAGAGGAAATCGTGTTGATGGATTTGCAGTGCAAGACAATGACAATTACATGACTAAAGAGATTGGTTTACTTGACTGGGCCATCAAAATCGTTTTGGGCCCAGAGACATCAGGTGGATTGGACATAAGATGTCAATCCACAACCAAGAGTTATATTGGATATAACTAGCAAAGTTGTTGCTTACCTAGATAGCTAAAATTTGGGTGATAGCCAGCGGCTCACTCAAGTTTAGTGAAGTATGGGTCTTGGATCATTGTATTCATCTGAGGAAACATTGTTTGAATATAATGCGAGTTTTCTTAATAGTTAAGACTTCTCATTTCTTGAACATCATAACTAAAACCTCCCTCGTTTTTCAGCTATGTCTAGCACAAACCATCGTAACAATTTCTCCCTGCGATCCGTCCTTGATAAGGACAAGTTAAATGGATCAAACTTTCTTGAATGGTATCGGAACTTGAGAATTGTTCTCAAACAGGAGAAAAAGGACTATGTCCTTGAGAAAGTTCTCCCCAAGAAGTACCGAGCCAATACCTGGCAGTCAGATAAGGATGCTTGGGATAAGCATTCTAATGATGCGGTGGATGTGAGTTGTCTCATGTTGGCTACCATGAACTCGGAATTGCAGAAGCAATATGAGTACGTGGAGTCGCCAATACAGATGATCACTGGCCTGAAAAGTATGTTTCAGGAGCAGGCACGAACTCAGAGATACCAGACGGTTAGATCTCTGATTGAGTGCAAGCTACTAAAGGGCGAACCAGTTAGTCCTCATGTCATTAAGATGATGGGTTATATTGATAACCTGGGGAAACTGGATTGTCCCATTAGCCAAGAATTGGCTACTGACATCATTCTACAGTCACTGCCGTCAAGCTATGATCAATTTGTTATGAACTATAACATGAACAACTTGACAAAGACGTTGACTGAATTGCATGGGATGCTTAAGACTGCTGAACCTAACATCAAGAAGGACACCCCAGATGTCCTTATGGTACAAAAGGGTAAAAGGTTTAAGAAACTTGGTAAGAACAAAGGTGATGGCAAGACGAGCTCGATTGTGAATCCAAGCGAGTCTGGCCATGCTCCTAAGGTTAAAACCAGTCCTTCTGAAGATGTTAAGTGCCGTTATTGTAACGGTTATGGGCATTTGAAAAGAAACTGCAATAAATTCTTGGAAGATTATGAGAAGCTGAAGAAGACGTACGAGACTTCTTCTTCAGGTATTATGTTACAGAAGTAAATGTTACTTCTAATAGTCCTACTTATTGGGTATTCGATACCAGCTGTGGTACTCATATTTTGTGAAAATGTGCAGGGCCTGAGCAAAAGTAGGATTATGGAGAAAGGACAAGTGGACCTATGAGTGAGAATGGAGCAAGAGTTGCTGCATTAGCCATAGGGGTATTTCATTTGTTTTCTTTTATGGCATGTTTTGAACTTAAAACTGCTACTATGTACCTGCTGTGAGCAGAAAGATTATTTCTATTCCTTGTTTGGATATGGAAGGATATCAGTTTTCAAATTAAGAATAAGTGTTATTCATTTGACTACAATGATATATTCTATAGCAGCAATCCATTAGAGAATGGAATTTATGTTCTAAACCAGAATGTGCCTAACTATAACATTAATACCAAGAGATTCAAGTCAAATGATACGAATCAAACTTCTTTCTAGCATTGTCGTTTTGGGCCAAATAAATGAGAAACAGATTCAGAAGCTCCATAGTGATGGGCTTTTGGGCTCATTTGATTATGAATCATAATGAGTAAAGTGAATCTTGTTTATTGGAAAACGACAGAGGTCCTTTTCAACAAAGGTAGTGTCGATCGATGCATGTATGCAACGATCGATAAAGGTTGCGAACGAACGATTAAAATGAAAGGGCCAGAAGCTTATTGGGCTTTATACATACGGATGTATATGGACCGATAAGCACTAGTGCTAGAGGAAAATTTCAGTACTTCATTAGCTTTACTGATGCTTTCAGTAGGTACGGTTGTGTCTTATTTATAAGACATAAGTCAGAATCTTTGAAAGGTTCAAAGAGTTCCAAAATGAAGTACAGAATCAATTTGGCAAAGGTATTAAACCTCTACGATGAGATCATGGAGGTGAATACTTAGGTCAAGAATTTAGTGATCATCTGAGAGATTGTGAAAGTGTTTCACAATTCACTCCTCCTGAATCAGACTTTATTAGATATGGTTCGATCAATGATGAGTCACTTAGATCTTCCATTATCCTTCTAAGAATACGCTCTATATATGTCTGAGTTTACTTTAAATAGAGTTCCATCAAAATCAGTTACAGAGATACCACATGAGATGTGGAATGTAAATGTTTCTGATTTATCCATCATGGAGATTTGGAGTTGCGAGACTTATATAAAACATTTAATCTCTGATAAGCTCACACCCAAATCTGATAAGTGCTACTTCATTGGTTGTCCTAACAAAACCAAGGCATGTTACTTTTACGACTAGTTCGAGAACAAATTGTTTGTTGCTCGGAACTATGTTTTCTTGAGAAAGACTTCTTTCCAAGAAGAACAGTGGGAGTAAAAGTACAACTCGAAGAAATTCGAAAATCACAGGAGACTGCTCAACCTGATGAGGAAGAGCAGCGGTTGGATCTACAAAGAGTTGTAGAACCTGCACCTGTGGTGCCTAGAGTTTATAAAAGATCTGGTGAATGTATATTCGATATACATTTAAATGGCGAGTTTCTGAAGAAGTGTCGATCGACACAAAAGTTGCATCGATCGACACAGGTCGCAAACCAAATATTGATTTTGGTTTATGACTTAATTAACTACGGTTTAAATCTTGGTTAATTAGGTCGTGGTAAAAGTATACATATGAGATATGTGTGCGCGACTCTTACAGAAAACTGAAGCTCGCAGATCCGAAAGGATCCGTCACGAACCCGAGAAATATGGATTTCTCGTAACCAATTTCCGTGATCTACTGATCATTGAAAGTGACGGGCCTGCGAATTTTGAGGAAGCAATGATGGGCCTTGACTCCGAAAATGGCTGAAAGCCGTTGAATCCGAAATGGGATGGTTATTTTCAGATGTACAAAGCAAGGTTGGTGGCAAAAGGTTTCAAGTAAATTCATGGTATTGACTGTGAAGAAACCTAATCCCAGACACCGTGCTTATGTCCATTCGGATTCTCCTAGCAACCGCCACTCATAATGGTTATGAGATCTGGCAGATGGATGTGAAAACAGTTTTTCTTAATGGAATTCTGGAAAGGGATGTGTACATGACACAACCTGAAGTTTTTCATTGATCCTAATGAAGCTAGGAAGATATGCAAGCTTCATCAAACCATTTATGGATTGAAGCAAGCATCTCGGAGTTGAAATCTTCGTTTTGATAAAGCAGTCAAAAGGTTTGACTTCGTCATGAATGAAGAGGAACTGTGTGTTTACAAGAGGACTAGTGGGAGCGCAATTGCATTTCTAGTATTATATGTTGATAACATACCACTTCTCGGAAATGAAGTTCCATTGTTTCAGTCTGTTAAGACTTGATTCGAAAGTTATTTTTCAATAAAATTATGGGAGAAACCGTATACATTCTTGGAATAATAATCTATAGAGATGGATTGGATAAGCTAATTGGATTGTGTCAAGATACTTATAGTGATAAGGCCTTGCACATGTCCAATATGCAGGATTCCAAGAAGGGCTTCGTGCAAATGACTCTTGGTATTACTCTTAGCAAGACGCAGTGTCTTTCGACACACGCTGAGCAAGGGCGAATGAGGGTCAGGCTACTGCTAAAGGCATTAGATGTCTTAAGATGTGATCTTAATTTTAGTGGGAGTCATTGTTACTAATTTTAGTTATGATATGATGTTCGTATAAACATAATTTGATTATGTTATTGAAATCTGACATCTGTATTATTTAATAATGGTTATTAAATAATAGTCCCAAAGTAATTTATGACATTTTATAGGTCATCAAGTATGTGACTTGATGATGAAACCCTATAGATAATAAATGACATAAATTATGTTGGTCCCTGGTCGAGGTTGTTAAAGTGGGACATTAACAACCGCGTGAGACTAGCATATGAGGTGACTGATGACTAAGTTTCATGGAGTCATTAATAAGAGTATTAAAGTCAATCACATAGATATGTGTTGGAGAACACAGGATCGGACATGACCCACTGATGAGAACTCTACGGGATAGTTATATAAGTGTCATGAGAGTTTTCATTACGACTATAGAGTATAGTCCTTAGACCTGAGTTCATCATGTTTTCTTACATGTGAATTGGTCCGCTTTAACCTTGTCAAACGTCAGCCGTAACTGGTGACTATAAAGGCATTGATTGGGCGTATCATGAAGCGTGTAAAGAGACAGGGATGGAACAAGATGGGATTTGTCCCTCCTATATAACAGGAGATAAATATCTCAGGGCCCATCGAAGATTTGATACTGAGAAATGTGTGGCCACACTCAAACGAGGTGATTGTCAGTCGTTTGTCTTGTCAGTATAAATCGGAGTTCGATGAACATGATCTTGGCTCAATAAGGATGACACGGTTCTTGCCTTATGCTAGATCGAGATATAGTGACGAAGGGATTGAAGGAATAGATGATTCCAGTACAAGTGGGAGATTGTTGGGAATGTCCTGAAATCTATTGTACTTACTCTAAGTGATAGTTGTATTGTCGAGATGAGACAATCATATAATACTAGGTAGTCATAATGCTTTGCTAGAAGCCACTTATGATCAATGAGTTTAGAACTCATTGCTAGTGTTATATGATCCTACAGGGTCACACACCTAAGCAAACTGGGCGTTAAAGACGAGGTTGATCATTAATGTAATGATCCAGTGAATGCATATTTGATATGCATTCGATATCAATGTTCTGGGACAGCATCGATCATTGTAGAGAGTGCATCGATCGATGCACTCGCGGATTAATCAGATTAATTCGGTTTAATCGTTGGTTAATTCCGTTGTGGTTTAAGCCGACATATATAAGATATATGGTCGACCTAAACTCGTCCCTAACCTAATTCACAGCCACCAGAACTTGAATAGAAACCTCTGAAGAGATTGGATCTCTATAGGCACTAGCATCCCTGCTGTTCAGTTTGTGTGTGTGTGGATACCAGTAGAGGCGCAGCATTTGAGGCGCTTTAGATCTCGATTATCTGCAAATCTTCCGCTGCAAATCACCAGGTAAATCTGAGATCCCAATGATTCAATTACATGAACCCTAGATCCTAGGCTCGGAATTCAGACCAGGATTGCCTAATTGGATTATGAACTGCTAGAAATTCCTTCAAAATCAATTACCAGACGCATTTACAGATACAAAGAAGGTGACTAAATCATATATACCCGCTGCAAATGCTCCATCTAGAATTGAAATTCCGAAAGAATGAAGTGACAGAAGCATTGCTAATGAACCGCGGGTCCAATTAAAAAGGGGGAGGCCATAGGGCTCTAAATATAAAAATCCCCAAAAGAAAAAGAAGTTAGGAGAACAAAATGAAAAGGTTCAAGACAAACCGCATCATGAAAAATGTCCAGAAGGCATTTGTGAAGAGGTTCACGAAGAACCTGATGAAGAGAAAAATCTCGAAGTCGAGCATAATACGGAAAAGTGTGAGATTTCCATTAATTACGTCCATGATGGAAAATCATGGATTAGATATGAAATTGATGATGTGGATGTAATACCAGTTGGATGTAAATGGGTCTTTGTGAGAAAAAGAAATGAAAATAGTGAAGTCACTAGATATAAAGCTCGGCTTGTGGCACAAGGATTTTCTCAAAGACCGGGAATTGATTATGATGAAATATATTCCCCGGTAATGGATGCAATCACATTCAGGTACTTAATGAGTCTAACGGCGTCGAAAAATATAGAAATGTGCCTCATGGATGTTGTGACTGCATATCTATATGGATCACTAGATAGTGATATATATATGAAAATCCCAGAAGGATTTAAGATCCCAGAAGGGTCAAAGATTCCAGAAGAATCTGAGAAAATTTGTTTGGTCAAGTTACAACGATCACTTTATGGACTTAAACAATCCGGACATATGTGGTATAATCGCTTGAGCGAATTTTTTTTAAAGAAAGGATTTATCAATAATGCGATATGCCCTTGCGTATTTATACGGAAATCCTCATCAGGATTTGTGATCATTGCTGTTTATGTTGATGATCTGAACATCATTGGAACTCAAAAGGAAGTCGATGATGCACGAACTCATATGAAAAGAGCGTTTGAGATGAAAGATCTTGGAAAGACAAAATTTTGTCTTGGGCTCCAAATAGAGCATTTTCAAGATGGTATATTTGTGCATCAATCAAATTACACCACCAGGGTGTTAAAAAGCTTTAATATGAACAAAGCAAATCCTTTGAGTACTCCAATGGTCAATAGATCGCTTAATATTGACAAAGATCCATTTCGACCTTGTGAAGATAATGAGGAAATATTATGAGAAATACCTTATATGAGTGGTATAGGTGCACTCATGTATCTTGCAAACTGTACCAGACCAGATATAGCATTTGCTACAAATTTGCTTGCAAGATACAGTTCATCTCCTACACAGAGACATTGGACCGGGATAAAATACATCCTTCGTTATCTCCGAGGTACGATTGACTTGAGATTATATTATCCTCGAAATTCTGCGCTTGGTCTAGTTGGTTTTGCAGATGCAGGATATTTATTTAATCCTCATAATGCTCGATCGCAAACTGGATACGTTTTCACAATGGGAGGAATTGCGATCTCGTGGCGTTCTCAAAAGCAAACTCTAGTCGCCACTTCTTCAAATTATGCGGAGACAATTGCGCTTTATGAAGCATGTCGAGAATGTATATGGTTGAGATCTATGACTCATCATATACAAGAAGGTAGCGGACTCATCACGAAAAAAGAACCAACAAAAGTATTTGAAGACAATTCGGCATGTGTTGCTCAACTCAAAGAAGGTTATATCAAGAGCGACCGAACAAAGCATATTCCCCCAAGATTTTTCTCTTATGTTCAAGAGCTCGAGAAAAATCAAGAAATGAACATCCAGTATATCCGCTCAAGCGACAATACCGTTGATCTATTCACAAAGGCGCTTCCCACTACAACATTCAGAAAACTTATTCAAAATATCGGAATGCGTCATTTGCGAGATTTATGAAGAAAAAATCATTTCCATCTTCCAGGGGGAGTTTATGTCACTGTACTCTTTTCTTTGTTATGGTCTTTATCCTATTGGGTTTTTCCATGATAAAATTTTTAACGAGACAGTACGTATAAGATGGATAATCAAGGGGAGTGTTATGAGATAATATTTATCTCATAGCATAGTTTTTGGTTATGATTATCCATCCAAAAACTATACTTTTTGCTTGTGATTATCCACTAAAAGAACCATTATTTTTGTTTGTGATTATCTTAGTACATTGTTTTTATTTTCATCACTTAAACATTTCACTATAAATAGTGAATGTTGGGATTGTAAGCAAAACACACAATTAGAAGGGAAAAAGATTCTTAGCTTCTTCACTCCATCACACCACACATCCCTCTTTTCTCTCTCTCATCAAGTTTCTTAGCAAATAAAATAAAGACATATAATCATATACTTATATATATATATATATATATATATATATATATATATTTCTACATATAAAATATAAATCCATAACATTAACTATTTTCTTATAGCTAATTTATATCTTTTATAAAGTTTACATATTTTAGATTTTTTGTGTTCTATTCTTACTTATATTTCTTTTTAATATATTATAAGTATTAATACCCAAGATCAACTTCATCTCCTCTCGTATTCCATCATCTACCTTGTGTTCAAATTGGAACAAAGATTTCACAAAATTTATATGTTGACCTCATACACACTCATACTCCTTAAGGATTCTTAAAATCGTTTGACATTCTTCCTTATTAGCTTTGCAAAATAATAGGTTATCGTACACAAAAATAAGATGTGGGATAGGAGGACATGTTCTTGTCACCTTTAAACATGTTAGATGTTTTCCCGCTTTGTTCTCTTAATATTTGATAGTAATGCTTCCGTACATAAGATAAAGAGATACGTGGATAATGGATCATCCTGATGAAATCCTCGTTCCGGAACTATAAGACCACGTGGTTGACCGTTAATAAGAACCTTATATTGGATCAAAGAAATAGAAATCATTATCCGATCAATCTACTGTGCCGCAAATCCCATTTTACTGAGTAGATTCTCAATAAAAGACCATTCAATTCGGTCATAATTCTTGCTCATATTAATTTTAATTGCCATAAATTTTCCTTGGCATGAATTATTCGTACTCAACCCATGGAACATCTCATGTGCGATAAGTGTTATATGAGATTAATCTGCCTGCAACGAAGTCCGATTGGGTTTCTGATATTAGTTTTGGTAGAATCCCCTTCAAACGTTGGCATAGAACCTTAGAAATGATCTTATACCCTACATTACATAGGCTGATAGGTTTCATTCCGTCATTCTATTTGGACGTTCTGTTTTAGGAATAAGACAAATATCTGTCATATTTATCCTTAGATCTAAACTTCCGTCTTGGATAAACCTGTTCACCCACAGAATGACATCATTTTTTGCAACCGGCCAAAATTGTTGAAAGAACAATGTTGTCATCCCATCGGGGGCCGGAACTTTCTTTTCTTAAGTTGAAGCCATAAGGTTTTCATTCATTTGAGATGTAATTGATAATGGAACTTCTTGCAAAAAATCTTCAAAGTCCATTGGGTTTGTAGAGGTAAAGATCTCTTCAAAATATTCCACTGCCACATGTTCTACTTCACTATCCTTAGTTACTCACTCTTCTTTTGAGTTATGTAGTCCAACTATCATGTTCCTCGCTCGTCGTTGCTTCGTCAAAACAACAAAAAAATTTAGTATATCATTTTTTGTTTCTTAAAACATTATTTTATAAGATAAAGTTTTACCTTTTTATAAATAAATTTCCATTACAATTGTTTATATATATATATATATATCATATAGTATATACCTCCTACTAAACTAGAATGTGTATTGTAAATTATGATGTAGAATAAATTTTAAAAAGTATGAACTGAATTTTAAAAGTAACAAATTAAGAAAATGGTAGTAAATTGACAATAAATCTAAGAGAAGAATATTTATATTATATGAGAAGTGATTTGAGCTCTCATTGATTCTTATATTGATTGATTACTTATTTTTCCTTAATGAAATTAGATTTTTGACTGTATTAACCTTATTTTAGATTGAAAATTTTGTTATATTTATATTAGTCTAAATAATTATTTTTATTCTCTTTTGGAGAAATAGATAATCCCAGTGATTTAATAATTAAAAATTCAGATAATTATTTTTATTCTATTTTGAATATATACATAATTCTGATAATAAAAAACTAAAAGTCAAATATTTTTACTATAAAATATTACTCTTTGACTTTTATTTACTAATAGATTTGTTTGTTATAAATAATACAATTTTATATAATGAATTGTATTATTTTCGTTAATATTAAATTTAAAAAATATATAGCATAAGTTATTTTATAGGAACATATGGCCATACTCCGGATAGAAACATAATACATGTTTTCTAATAAATAATCAAAATTTTAATTTTGGCACAAGAAAATGGTCAAAATCTACCCAAACTATAACTTCTTATACAAGAATATTACTAAAAAAACACATCATTTAATATGTGGCATCCACGTCAGCAAATGTTAATAGACCGTTATAAGAGTGATGGCAATGTATCATGAATTTGCCGATAAAACAAACAAAATGTATATTATTTAAATTTTTTGAATATTTAGGTATGTATTTGCATGGTATTATACTTCATGTATATATTGAACATATGATTATACTTCAGGTAGGTTTTGGCCAATTTCTCTTCTTTAGAGTATTAAAAACGGACTGAAGTATATGGCTGAGTTCTGGTTAATCTATTGGGTTGGTTTAGTTCAAAAAATAATATAAAAACGTAAATCATGGTTCTATAACCGCATAAAAGATACAAATTTATTATATACTAGAGATCTTCAATACCGCGTATGCGCGGAGTTTTGTGCATTTGTGAGTTTTCTTTTAGTTTTAAAAATATATTTTGATTCCATATTATTTATGTATATAATATTGCTTTTTTCATTTTTTCATCTAATTTGACTAGTAACTGTTAATTATTTTATTTGTATCAATTTTGAGATTTCTTTATATAAACATTATAAGTTTAGGTTATTTGCGATTCATTCGTATTTGAGATGAAATTTTAATATAACTTAAAAATGTATTAGTTTTAGTTATATGGGCTTTGCTCAATTTTTCTAAAAACGTCTTTGTTTGGATAATATTTATAATATTTTTTAGTTGACCTAATTAGTAGATTCATTATCGTTAATTTATAGCTTGAATTTTATTGGTAACATGTGGCATGATATATTTTAATTCTTTATGTTTGTTCAACATCTAAACTTTTGTCTTTTTTATCATATATATAGCCATTGTAGTTTTGTATTTTTGTATATTTACTTATATAATTTTTGTTTTCTAAGACAATATTTTATTCTAATTTCGTTTTCATTCATGTAATATAATTATATAATTTATATTTTCATAGTTTCTTTCATCTTCAATTCTATTTTTTTTTTTATCAAAAATATTTGGAAACTGAAATATAATTACTATTATAGAATTTTTTTTGTATTGATGTAAACATATGTGTAAATAATTAGATTTTATGATCTTTCATATTTAGTGCCTTTTTAATGTGACACTAATGAAAAAAAAATTGTATAATTAATGAATTAAATTAATATTATTATAAATTAATAATTTGTTGATGATGTGGACACTTGAGACGAGGAGAAAAAATATGCTATTATATATATGATTTTAGATTTTTGTAAACCAAATAAGTATAAACCTTTTTTAGTCATGATTGTTTTTTTTATTCCTTTGTCTTGTAAATAATTTTATGATTAGTCATTGTTTGCCCTTGTTGTAAAAGTTTAGGTTTATATTAATAACAAAGATTAATCAATGAAGCGAGACATCATTACTAATGAAATTATCATCATCAACATGACATCATCCATGGAATTTACTACCTTTTCCTTTTGATAATGATATAAAAATCATTATTTTACTTGTAATGTACAAAATCGAAGTCAACAATACTGAAGTCAACAAGAAAACAAAGCTTCTTATTAGTTTTTAAGTTTGAAAAATATCTATATTTACCATTAAACTAAGACCACATACATAAAAATAATCCAAAAATTTTACGGGAAACACAAATGGAAAAATTATGTGAGACACAGTCCAAAGTTTTACGGAAGTCAAAGCTTGACAAGATAAATCTTTCTGACACAAGCAAACCAAATCAAGCAAATAAAAGTCAGAGAGAAGGAGACTTCATACGACTCCAAACAACAGATAAAATTATCATCAGACTACAAACAAGCCGATGAACGACACCGACGAACAGAATCACTGATCTCCGATGCCTATAATAGGGAGAGGAGAGACATAGACCGTCGTCGTTGTTGCCACTAGGAAACCATCAAGGAACAAGATCCTCAAAACTCTTTGCTCACACACGACCACAAAGCCAGTTTTAAACCAAAAGACGAGCAAATAAGAAAAATGAGGGAGAGGTGAGACATGGACGGCATCGGTGTTGTCGGATACGTCGTCCAATTACTGTTTGTGGCGGCTTAACCTAATTTTTCTCCAGAGGAAGCCGAGAGCTTCTTATTAGTTCTAAAATGCAAAAACAAAAATAAAAACCAAAAATATTTTATTTGATGTATCGCTAAAATTGGAAAAAAAAAATTTAACGTACTATTAGCTTTAAATAATTTCCATCCGATTTATATAGTGTTGAAGACAATTTTATCTGGACATCTTGTACGTACAAATTCTACGTTACCCAGAGATGTTTTCTTTCGGTTGAAAAGGCTGGTGAACAAAGAGTAGGTGTCCATCCGCCGGTTAAATAAGGAATTACCTTGTCTGGGAACTCCTAACCAACTTTCGTGAGCTGCCTTAGGACACTTGCAACGCTGCCTTAGGACACTTGCAACGGTTAAGATATCCACAGGACTTCTTAACTAACAAAACATTAATATTTTAACACATTTATATTATATAATTAAATTCTAATTTTTGAAAAACAATTGAACTAATAAAGAATCAACAAGTGTTGTGAGAGTTTCTTATCAAGAACCCATGAGTTTTTAAACAAGAACTGTTTCTTACTCTTCACCTCTTTTTTCAAATTTTTATTATTTTTAAAGCTAAGAAACCCTCTTAGAAACTGTTGATGAGGGTGCTTTTTGACGTACTCTTTTCATGAACATGGAAAACAACATTGAAGCCGTCTATTTTTTTTCCTCTCAAACATTATTTGATGCCAAAGTCAGCTATTGATCAACCGAGAGTAGTAATTTGTGGTTATGTGGGAGAAGTTTTGTTCATAGATTGAGGTACCTATTTCTTTATGAGTGTTTAAGTAAGTCGTAGAAGCAAGGAGAGTGGAGTTGAAGTTCTCCCCTTAATTTTTCCTTGTTGTGTTCTCTCAAGAGAAATTCAACATGGAAAGACTTACCTCTCCTTTCCGAGATTTTTACCTCCCTTTTATAGAAGAAAATTTGGTGAACCGGATTTGTTTCCTTAACTATGCGGTTGTCGGTTATGGGTTTTGCGGCAAGTATTCTTAAACGGCTTGTGGACTCCTCTGTTGTGGCTCAACGAAATATTCGGGTACAATGTTGATGTGCCCATCTTTTTTTTAGAACGGATGGTACCCTAAAATTTGCAATTTTTCTGAGAACGCTCTCATAAAAGGTTGCCTAGAGGTCGAGAAAGAACAATCGGATTCTCTTCATGATGAGATGTAGGATCTCCGTAGTCGAATTTTGATGTTATTGGGTCGATCTTCCTGGGCTGAATCCTTCGTTTTTGGGGTCTTTCCTCAACGAGGGTCAATTACATGGACGAACAATGGGGCATCATACATGATCTGATGAATAACTGAGAGCGTTCTACATGTGGAGTCTATTCAGACCGCCATTGTTGAATTGATGGCCAAGCGACCTAAACAACGCGGCTTCGTTGACGGTGGAACTATTTCAACGGAGTTTCATTGACAAAGGGGTGATGATGGAGATATCCATGGTGATGATTGTTGGGATAGTGTCCTGAAATCACAATTGTACTCACTCCTGATGATAGTTGTGTGTCGAGATCAGACATTCGTATAATACTGGGCGGTTGCAATGTTTTGCTAGAAGTCTCTTGCAATCTGTAAGTTGTAGACTTACTACCAGTATTATATGATCCTATAGGGTCACACACCTAAGCAAACTGGAAGCGTAAATATGGGATTGATCATTATGGTAATGATCATATCGATGTGTATTGGATACACATTAATATTGAGTTTATTGTGGTGTGTCGATCGACACAGTATGTGTGTCGATCGACACAGATCGGGTTTCGAAACTGATGTTTCAATTTTATGACTTAAACGAATTGGATTAACCAAAGCTCGGTTTAAGTCATTCCAGGTCTTTATATAATCATATAGTTTCGACCTGGAACCCTAGCGGTTCACTTTTTCTTGACAGAGAAAGCGGAAACACCAGAAACTCAGAAATCCCAAGATCCGACACTAGCATCCCGGCTTTCCAGGTTTGTGTGCGTGTGTATCTGGTAGAGGCGAAGCACCTGAGTCGCTACTGATCTCGTTTCACCAATCATTCCGCTGCCAGTACAAGGTAAGAACGAGGTTAGTGATTCAATACAACGAACCCTAGATCCTAGGCTTTCCAACAGTGGTATCAGAGCTATTAGGGTTTAGTCTATTAAATCTAAGGCATTTAAATCGAATACTGATGAATTTGATTAGTTTAGTGCCTGTTAAATTGTGTTTTTGAAGATTTTAATCTCGGATTAAGTTTCTGTTGAAAAACGATGAACTGCTGTTTTCGCACTGTGTCGATCGACACTAAGCTTGTGTCGGTCGACACGCCGCAAAACGTTTTAAAATTGTAGGGTTTCGATCAGCGATCGAATATCCGTATCCCTAATGTGTCGATCGATACACTGGGTGTGTCGGTCGACACAGATTATGCGAATGGATAGATCGGTTCAATTGGATTGAACCGGTTATCTCGCGTGGTTAAGTTTATTAACCAATTCGGTTCTGGTTGGGTAATGTCGATCGACACAGAGTTATGTGACGATCGACATGGACAATTAAACCGGACCGGTTTAATTAGATTGAATCGGTTAAGGAAATTTGATCCGGTTTGACCGGCTATCGAAGTCCGGTTTAAATTGGGTTGTGTCGACCGATGCCAATGGTTGGTATCGATCAACACACCAACCGCAGACTTGATGGTTGGACCTCAAATTTGCGAATGCCGGACCAAATTTACTCCTAAAGTTCTAGATTAAATTGAACTTAATAAAACTATATGTTTTAATTAACCTAATAAATTCTTGGATGTATATTGGATATGCATCAAGATTAAATAGTTCTTTTCCTCAACTTAATATCAAGTGATCTTGATGTCTTGCCCAATCTTGTCTACTGTCAAGACTCGTTTCGTTGTTGGATAGCCTTAGAGTCCTTGGTATCCACAACTACATGAGTAAGGCAGGTGATCATTGATAGACTTGCAGTGCGACTGTTAATGATCACAAGACTGAAGAGATTGGTTTACTTGACTGGGCTATCAGAAGTTCTGGGTCCAGAGACATCAGAGTAGATAAGACATGGATTGTCTTATCTGCGACCAAGAGTTGTACTGGGTATAATTAGCAATGATTTGCTTACCTAGATAACTAAAGTTTGGGTGATGGCGAGTCGCCCACTCAAATTTTGGTCATCTGAGGATCTTGGTTTATTGTATTCATCTGAGGAAACATAGGTTTTGAATACAATGCGAGTTTTCTTATTAGATAAGAATTCTCATTTCTTGAGCATCATAACTAAAACCTCTACCTCTTTTAATTACAACTATGTCTGTCTCAACTCACATCAACACTTTCTCGCTAAGATCTGTCCTTGAGAAGGACAAGCTTAATGGATCAAATTTCTTGGAATGGTATCGGAACCTGAGAATAGTTCTCAGGCAGGAGAACAAGGAATATGTCCTTACAAGAGTTCTCCCCGAGAGGCCACGTTCCAATGCCACGCAGGCAGATAAGAATGCTTGGGATAAGCATTCAGCTGATGTCAAAGACGTTAATTGTCTAATGCTGATGACTATGAACTCTGAGCTGCAGAAGCAATATGAGAACGTGATGTCACCGATTGAGATGATTAACAGCCTGAAAGCTTTGTTTCAAGAGCAAGCTCGCACAGAGAGATACCTGACGGTTAAATGTCTCATGGATTGCAAGCTGGCTAAGGACAGTCCAGTGAGTCCTCATGTCCTTAAAATGATGGGTTACATTGATAACCTGGGGAAACTGGACTGTGCCATTAGCCAGGAGCTAGCCACTGACATGATTCTGCAGTCTTTGCCATCGTGTTTTGATCAGTTCATCATGAACTACAACATGCAAAACATGACTAAGACATTGACTGAGTTGCACGACATGCTTAAGACATCAGAGCCGAATCTCAAGAAGGAAAATCCTAGTGTACTGATGGTACAAGGGGGTAAAAGGTTTAAGAAACCTAGTAAGGATAAGGGAAAGGCTAAAACTGTCCAGACTTAGAGTCAAAACAAGCCCAAGCCCAAGCCCAAATCCGGGCCTTCTTCTGAGGACAAATGCAACTACTGCAAGCAGCTAGGGCATTGGAAGAGAGACTGCAAGAAGTTCATGGAAGATTACAAGAAGCTGAAGAAGACGTATGATGCGTCTGACTCAGATATTTATGTTATCGAACTTAATGTTATGTCTTATAGTTCTACTTCGTGGGTATTGGATACCGGCTGCGGTGCTCATATTTGTACAAATGTGCAGGCACTAAGAAACAGTAGAACGCTGAAGAAAGGACAAGTGGAGCTACGGGTCGGGAATGGAGCTAAGGTTGCTGCACTGGCCATAGGCACTTATGATTTGTCTTTACCTTCTGGCATGGTTTTAGAATTAAATAATTGCTACTTTGTACCTGCGATTAGCAGAAACATAATTTCAGTTTCCGTTTTGGATTTGGAAGGTTTTAATTTTGCTATTAAGAATAAAGTTTGATGGTACGTTTTATGGTAGCGCCTTATTAGATAATGGGTTATATATCTTAAACCAAGAAATGTCTGTCTTTAACATAAATACAAAGCGGTTTAAGTCAAATGACGAAAACCCGACTTTCCTATGGCATTGTCGTTTGGGCCATATCAATGAGAAACACATTCAGAGACTCCATCGAAATGGGCTTCTGGGCTCATTTGATTTTGAATCGTGTGAGAAGTGCGAATCTTGCTTGATGGGCAAAATGGCTAGGGCCCCTTTCAACAAACCAAATGAAAGGGCCAGTGACTTATTGGGCCTTGTTCATACTGATGTATGTGGGCCGATGAGCACTGTTGCCAGAGGAAATTACAAGTACTTCATTACCTTTACTGATGACTTCAGTAGGTATGGCTACGTCTATTTGATGAGACACAAGTCAGAATCCTTTGATAGATTCAAGGAATTCAAGAATAAAGTACAGAACCAACTTGGCAAAAGTATCAAAGTTCTGCGGTCGGATCGCGGAGGAGAATACTTGAGTCAAGAGTTCAGTGACTATCTGAGCGAGTGTGAAATTGTTTCGCAACTCACTCCTCCTGGAACACCCCAATGGAATGGAGTGTCAGAGAGGAGGAATCAAACCTTATTGGATATGGTTCAGTCTATGATGAGTCATTCAGATCTTCCATTATCCTTTTGGGGATACGCTCTAGAAACGTCTGCGTTTACACTAAATAGGGTGCCATCTAAATCAGTGGAAAAGACACCACATGAATTGTGGACTGAGAATATTCCAAGTCTGTCTTTCCTAAAGATTTGGGGTTGTGAGGCTTATGTCAAACGTTTAATCTCTGACAAGCTCGCACCCAAATCAGATAAATGTTACTTTGTTGGTTATCCTAGGGAAACCAAGGCATACTACTTTTACAACCGATCTGAGAACAAAGTCTTTGTTGCTCGGGACTGTTCTTTTCTTGAGAGGGAGTTTCTTTCTAAGAAAAACAGTGGGAGTAAAGTACATCTTGAAGACTGCTCAACCTACTGAGGAAGAGCAGCAATTGGATCCACAAAGTTCTGTGGAGGCCACGCCTGTGGAGCCTGAAGTTCGCAGATCCGGAAGGATCCGTCACGAACCCGAGAGATATTATGGATTTCTCGTGACCAATTACAATGATCTGATGATCATTGAAAGGGACGAACCAGCGACCTTCGCGGAAGCAATGATGGGCCCGGACTCCGAAAAGTGGCTTGGAGCCTCTAAATCCGAAATGGGATCCATGTCAGAAAACCAAGTATGGTCCTTGGTCGATTTACCTAATGGTGATAAAGCCATTGAATGTAAATGGATCTTCAAGAAGAAGACTGACGTGGATGGCAATGTCCAAATTTATAAAGCTAGGTTGGTGGCTAAAGGTTTCAAGCAGATACATGGTATTGACTATGATGAAACCTATTCCCCAGTCGCTATGCTTAAATCCATTCGGATTCTTCTAGCAACTGCCGCTTATTATGATTATGAGATTTGGCAGATGGATGTCAAAACCGCCTTCCTGAATGGTATTCTGGAAGAGGATGTGTATATGACACAACCTGAGGGTTTTGTAGATCCTAAGAATGATGGGAAGGTATGCAAGCTTCATAAATCCATTTATGGATTGAAGCAAGCATCACGGAGTTGGAATCTTCGTTTTGATGAAGACGTAAAACAATTTGGTTTCATCAAGAACGAAGAAGAACCATGTGTATACAAGAAGACTAGTGGGAGCGGAATAGCGTTTCTAGTACTGTATATCGATGACATCCTCTTTCTCGGTAATGACGTTATGTTGCTTCAGTCTGTTAAGACTTGGCTCGGAAGTTGTTTTTTCATGAAAGACATGGGAGAAGCTGCGTACATTCTTGGAATCAGAATCTATAGAGATAGAGCGAATATGCTGATTGGATTGTGCCAGGACACTTATATTGATAAGGTGTTGCACAGATTCAATATGCATGATTCCAAGAAGGGTTTCATACCGATGTATCATGGCATTAGGCTCAGCAAGAAGCAGTGTCCGGCGACACATGCTGAGCGAGAACACATGGATAGGATTCCTTATGCTTCTGCAATAGGATCTATCATGTATGCCATGCTCTGTACTCGTCCAGATGTAGCTTACGCGTTAAGCATGACTAGCTTGTGAGGTGACTGTTGACTAAGTTTCATGGAGTCAGTTATATGAGTATCACAGTCAGTCACATAGATATATGTTGATGAACATATGATCGAACATGACCCGCTAATGAGAAGTCTCCAAGATAGTTATATCTGTGTCATGAGAGATTCTCATTACGACTATAGAGTATAGTCCTTAGACCTGAGTTCATCATGTTTTCTTACATATGAATTGGTGCACTTTGACCTTGTCAACCGTCGACCCGTAACTGGCGGCTATAACGGCACTGCTCAGGTGTATCATGAAGTATGTGTTGAAACAGGGATGGAACAAGAAGAGATTTGTCCCTCCTGAATAACGGGAGATAAATATCTCAGGGCCTATCGAAGATTTAATACTGAGAAAATGTGTGGCCGCACTCAAACGAACTGTAGTTCAGTTGTTTGTCTTGTTCAGTATAGATCAGGAGTTCGATAAACACGATATTGGCTAAATAAGGATGACACCAATCTTGCCTTATGCCAAATCGAGATATAGTGACAAAAGGATTATAGGAATTGATGATTCCAGTACAAGTGGGAGATTGTTGGGATAGTGTCCTGAAATCACACTTGTACTCACTCCTGATGATAGTTGTGTGTCGAGATCAGACATTCGTATAATACTGGGCGGTTGCAATGTTTTGCTAGAAGCCTCTTGCAATCTGTAAGTTATAGACTTACTACCAGTATTATATGATCCTATAGGGTCACACACCTAAGCAAAATGGAAGCGTAAATATGGGATTGATCATTATGCACTACAAGAAAAAGCTCTATTCTTAGCACACGAAAAACGCCATTGTATGTATATGATAGCGTTTGTGATAATGCTATGTCTGCCCCAGCTATAATAGGTAGGCCAGATACGATAGCGTTTTTGTCAATGCTATAATAATTTACATATATTATAGCATTGTTTGTTCATGCTATTATTTGGTTAACTTATCATAGCTTTAGTTTTGTTTGCCATTGAAACATATGTTATAGCTTTATTTCAATGCCCTAATACATTTAGTAATAGCATTCACATATATTTTGTTTTAAAAGTTATAGCTCTTGTATTGTGCTATTTCAGAGGAAATTATAACAAGTAGATATATGTCATTATATTTGTTGTGATGGCATTATATATTAATATGCATACTATTGCATATATGATCATTTTCCAAAACCTGCTTAGAAACACAAATTCATTCCATACAAAATATCAAACATGTTTCATACCAACAACACATTACCAATCCGAAACATAAGTCAAGTCTTAACACACAACACATCACATAGTTTTAGCTAATGAAACTTGAAACCTGATAAGCTTTAACACAAGATGACTTTCTCCTTTGGCCATGCAATGGATGAACCAATTGCATCTCCCATGCACTCGATTTCAGACGAAGGCCTCCAAACTGCTGCACCACCGACCTTCACTATATCAACCCATACTCTCACAACATTAGGCCCCAAAGGAACAAAATGAACCTTTTGGTCTGGATTGTCTGAAGCCCAACGTCCCTCAGAAACCACCTGTTTCTTCCCAGCAATTGACAACAGCCTGCACTTCTGATTTTCCCTACCAGTTTCATTTGGACCGAGACGCTACAACAAAAGAAAGACAAACCAAGGATCTCATTACCCTGGAATAAACAAACTCTAGCAGCAAATTCACTTCAAGGATTAAGAAAATTACCTGAGATCTTCTAAGAGGGGAGTGGGCTGCCTGTGGTTTCTTAGGACTAGGCTTTGGAGAAATCTTTTTGGGAGATTTCTGAGTTGGAGTTTGCTCTGTAGGACATTTCTGTGTGGGAGATTTCTGAGTTGGAGATGCTGATGCTGCTCTCGCACTTGATGTCTTCGCAGCTGAAGCTTGCTTCTGTTGAGGAGGTCCCTGAAATGTGGAGTTATCATCTTGAAACACACACTTATTTGCAGGCCAGGCAACAAAGGTCTTCAAAGAGTCTCGAATGTAGATCATCTCTGCTGTTGGCCTCCATAGGAAAGTGTCTGGTTCACGTACCACATCAACAAACACTTTCACTGCATTGGGTCCAAGAGGAACACCATTCACCAATGCTTTTGGTTCCTCACACTGCCACCGTCCTTCCGCAATTACCTCATCATTGCCACACCAATTCAGAAGTTTGCATTTGTTCACAGAATTGGGCGTTGGGCTCTATTAGAAACATGCATAAAACATTTGAATCTGTCAAGCTTAACATTCCAACAGATATCAATAAACCAAACAACTAATACATTGTTCTAAAGAAGAAACATTACCATAAGAGGAATGTCATCTGAAAGGAGTCCATGGTCAAGAACGACGCAATTACTTGCAGGCCATGCAATCATCTCCCCAACGGCTTGCGCAACATTATGCATCTCAGGTGCAGGTCTCCAGAGAAAGGCATCCGACTTGAGTGCAGTGTCCACAAACACTTTAACTGCTAGAGGGCCTAATGGGATGCCATTGATATCATCCTCTGGATCAGTCGACAAAACTCTTCCCTCAGCGACGTTCGCATCAGAACCAGACCAGTCTACCAACACACACTTAGGATGTGCACGTTTGTTAACACTCTGCAAATTGTTCAATTGGAAAATGTCAGACATATACATTTCAAAAACATCATGAATAAACATAATGTATTGTTGACTTACTTTGGCTCTAGCAGCAGCTGAATTTTCTCCCATTTCAGGTTCCTTGCACTGAGACAGAGTAACATAGTCAAAATGTAAAATTAACATCCATCTTATCAAAACATAGTCCAAGTTATGCCTTACATGTTTAAACTTTGCAAGTTCATCTTCTAACTCCTTCACTTTGTGTTGCAATCGATTCTGTTTCTCTTCCATATCAGCCATAAAATGTTTCTTAACCTCAAAACAATGTAACTTGGTCTTCCCTATGTTTCTGCCCATAGCCCTCAAACGGCCCGGATTATCAGGTCCCAATAGTTGGGAAAGCTGGTCCATACTAGGGTCAGTTGAATTTGCTGGGCCATGCTCATTGTCAATGATCTCAGCTGCCTTTTTCTGCAAAAGAATCATGTCAGTAATCAGATGCAAAAACTGGATAACAGACAAGGAACTAAGTAATATACTTAATAACTACTATACTTACAATCTTCTCTGCTGCAATTGTATTGACTGGTGTACCATTTTTTTTGGTACGTGACTTGACCCACACCTTCAGCCTAGTGACTTGACTTGTCTCTCCACTTTCTCTTTTCTGTGAAAATAGAAGTCATGATTGATACAAGCCATTACACTAAATATCCGTATTAGCAGAAATAACTAAATGGTTAGTACCATGTCTTCAGCTAGTCTGACCATTCCTCTACGGCTACAAGTGTGAGGTATTTGCTTCTTCCTCCTTTCTTTGTAGGAATCACTTACAACCTGTCACCATCATATTAGCAAGATATTACTGAATATGGAAACTCATGTGTATTGCAAGACAATACCTTAAAGGTTGAGCTGGTCTTTTGTTTGACAAACTTGCGCCAATCTGTTGGTGTGACATTCTTTGGTCTAAGTTTCATCCTCTCTTGGTTAGTAGTAGCTTTACTTCTCAACTGTGTGACTAGTCGTGATTTAGAAGCCCTCCACAGACATCCCATTTGCTTCAACACTGCAGTCTTTTGGTACTCTTCATCGAGTTCAAACCTAGCCTGTATTCAAACACCAACAAAACACAAAGCTTACAATCAAACATTCATAAACAAAAAGACACATAGGCTTATTAAAAAGGAAAAGTTACCTGAACAGATTTCCACAGAACAATTTTCACTTCCTCACTGAGTTTTCTCCAATCTTCAACTGTGACAGGAACATGTTCTCGAACTAAAGGACCAAGATATGATGATAATTTCACTGATCCCACACCAACAGGATCTCCCATATCAGTGAACTCAACTCTCTCTCTAAAATTTGGATCCTTGGCTATGTTCTTCATCTTTGTTGGTCCTCTGTGTTTCTTACGCTTTGGTTGATCTCCAGTTGCAGGCTGGTCACACATCTCCATCTCACCATCAAGCTCTTCACCTACGACTGGTTCCTCATCTTCTCCTTCTTTCTCCATTTGTGTTTCACCATCAAGCCCTCCCATCCCGTCATCATGGTTTTCTTGTTCAGAGTGTGCTGCCTGTGTTGCTCCATCATCTGCCTGAGCTTGTGCTTCATCTTGCTGATGCTCATCATCCTTTGGTTCTTCCGCAACATCCTGAGCTTGTTCTTCTGGCTGTTGTATACCTTCGGTATGTGTTTGGTAATACACAACTCCCAAATGTTCCACGTCGTCTGTATCTCCTTTGGCCGGCACCTCCTTAGTGACTTGCTTGTTTTTCCTTTGTGCAATGTGCTTCTTGCGTCCCATGTTAGCTCACCTGAAACAAACAATATAATTAATTAGTACACTGTCAGAGTGATTACCTACACTGCTATACAACTTCCAAAAAACCAAAAAAAGACACAATGTGGCAAAACAATGCAATCAACACACAATTCAAACAACAGCCACACACACAAAAAAGCAATCAGCACACAATTCAATCAAACATATATTCCTTCACAATCACTACGGGCATTCTGAGTTTCTTCATTTTCAAGGTCAAAGTCAACAGTTGTCGGCAATGGTCCAATCTCTGCAATCTCATCTCCTTCCTCTTCCTCACTGTATCTCCTTGAAGAACCTCTTAGCACAACATACCAATTTGATGTGTCATCCTCTCTGGAGTAAAAAACCTGCTTGGCCTGTGAAGCCAATATATATGGATCCCTCATGAAGGAAACTTGACACTGATTCAAGTTGACCAGTGTGTACCCATCCTCCACCTTAACACCATTACCCCTTACTGCCCACTGACATCGGAAGAGAGGTACGTAGAACACATTGTAATCCAGTAATATGATGTCTACCACTCTCCCATAGTAAAATACAAGGTCAGCAACTTGAGATGTGTCTCTCGCACTTGATCTACACATTGCAGTTGCTTCATAAAAGACACCACTGTTTTGACTTTCTTTATGGACTGAGTGGGTGTGAAACCGCTGACCATTCACAATGTAACCTGTATATGATCTAGCACTACTGCGTGGACCATATGCCAACCACTTTAGTGTTTCATCATGAGTTTCCGAGTCGATGGGCACCTAGCAATATTCACAAGTAAAAGTTCAACTCCTTGCACATTAATATAAAGAACATAAAGCCAAAATGTTTAATAAGTCTTGCCTGTTCTTTCAACCAGGAAGCAAACTTCTGAGTATGAAGACTCCATAAATATGTAGCATCACGACTGCATCTTGCATTGGAATCTTGTAGATGTTGTAGATGCATGCTTGTAAGAGTAAAAAAGGAAGATATCAGACTAAACACATAACAAATCAATGACTAATTAAATCTAAAACATTCTTTAGACTTACTCCACATATGGATCAACCACATACATATTCTGGATGACTGCAAGGTGGGCTATTCTCGTCTCCATCTCAGATAGATTAACTGTTGTGGCTGCAGATATTGGACGACCCTCTAATATGGATTGACTCTCATAATCCGTATTCCTGTCCAGTTTCTCCTCTACACTTGTTGTTCTTTTGAGAAAGTCGCTACAAAATTGCATGCATTCTTCTGCTAGATAGGACTCAGCAATACATCCCTCGGGTCTGGCAGGGTTTCTGACAAAGTCTTTGAGCACCTTCATGTACCTAGACATAGTAAAAAAGGGTATTACTATCATACCAGATTAATAAGTAATTGAATTACAAGTATGATATAGTGGAGAGTATACCTTTCAAATGGGTACATCCAACGGAAATGCACTGGTCCACTTAATCTAGCTTCTCTTCCTAGATGAACAGTCAAGTGGACCATGATATCAAAGAAGGTGGGAGGAAAAAATCTCTCAAACATGCATATAGTTTCCACAACTTGTGCTTCCATTGCTGCAATCTGGTCCCTATCAATCACCCTTTGACACAAACGGTTGAAAAATGCACATAACCGTGCAATTGCTATCCGTGGACCTTTAGGCAGTAAACCTCTAAGAGCAACTGGTAGGAACTGCTGCATCAGGACATGGTAGTCATGTGATTTAAGACCAGATACCTTACTGTCTTCCAAAGAAACGCCCCTTGATATATTAGAACAATATCCATCAGGCCCTTTAAAGTCATATAATCGCTTGCAGAACACTTTCTTCTCAGTCTTGGACAAAGACCAAGGTGCTGCAGGAAGGTACGTCCTTTTGCCTTTGATGCTAGGATGCAGATCCTTCCTAATACCCAAATGTTCCAGATCTTTACGAGTATTAAGCCCATCCTTTGACTTGCCACAATGGAGTAATGTTGATACAATGCTTGCAGCCACATTTCTCTCAATATGCATAACATCCAAGTTATGCCTCACAGGGAGCTCCTAAGTAACAAACACAATAAACAAACCAAAATTAGACAAGGCAATCTGATTTTTGTTCAATGAATGCATACTTAATAGTTGAACTTTTAACATACCTCCCAATAAGGCAACTTGAAGAATACAGATCTTTTCTTCCATCTTGACATTTCCTCTTCATCTACTTCTGTTTCTTCCTCTTCCTCAGACTCACTAGAGGCAGAGTCAATCTCAGTTTCTTCTACAACAGTCCTTTTTCTCTTCTTCACAGATTCTTTAACCTTTCCAAAGTTGTTCTTATAGTTTCTCAATTGGTGAGAAATTTCTTGACCAGATAATATCCTAGCTCTCTTGCCATTTTCAGTGTGTCCATCAAACCAAGCCTTCTTCACCCGAAACCTATGCATTGGTCCCAAACCCTTTCTATGTGACATATACACGTGCTTCCTACTATACTTCAGCCACCTACTGTCAGTGTGTTTCCCGCACAAGGGACATCCCATTTTTCCCTTCACCTTGCATCCAGCTAAATTACCATATGCAGGGAAGTCTGAGATTGTCCAGAGAAGCATGGCCTTGAGAGTGAACACAGATTTACTGAAGGCATCATATGTTAGCTCTCCTATGCTCCACAACTGGTTCAAATCCTCTATTAAGGGTTCTAAGTAGACGTCAATATCGTTGCCAGGTTGATGTGGACCGGGAATCAGCAAAGTTAGCATGATATTCTCCTTCTTCATACAAAGATGAGGTGGCAAATTGTAGTTCACCAGCAACACGGGCCAACAACTATACATACTATTCTTCATATTAAACGGATTAAACCCATCTGTTGAAAGTCCAAGTCGAAGGTTCCTTTCTTCTGCAGCAAAAGCAGGATACCTATCATTCATCTGCTCCCATGTCACAGAATCTACTGGATGTCTAAGTTTCCCATCACTGCTCTTGTTAGTAAAATGCCACCTAAGATTTTTGGCCATTTCCTCAGACCTAAACATCCTCTTCAGCCTTGGGATTACTGGGAAGTACCTTAGAACTTTCTGTGGGACACCTTTCTTCACCTCACCAGTGCTCATATTGACTTTCCACCTAGAAGCTTTGCACTTAGGACAGTTGTCGAGCTTCTTCAATGTCTTCCTGAATAGACAACAATCATTGATACATGCGTGAATCTTTTCATAACCCATGTCAAAGGACTTTAAAAACTTCTTCACATCATATAAGGAGGTATGTAGTACGTTATCCTGTGGTAACATCTTCGGCAAAGTCTCTAGGAGGTCATTGAAACTCTTATCAGACCATCCATTCTGGGTCTTCAATCTGAATAGTGACACAATGGCAGACAGCTTGCTATGGTGTGTGCAGTTTGGATACAGTGGTGTCTCTGCATCTGCTAGCTTAGCTAAGAACTCATCTTCTTCCCTGTCCTCCCCCTCTGCCATCTCAGAGAAGTCAGGCGGACTAACCAAGTCTCCATCTAGATACTCAGCAGCTCTATATAACCCAATAATCTCTTCATTCCATACATTTGATCTCCTTTCACCTTCAGCTACTGAGATGACTTCTCCATGATGGTACCAGTCTTTACGCAGCTTATAATCCTCATCCATCCCTCTTGTTATAAGGTGGTCTACTACATCACTCCCTAAATGACGATCTACATTGCGGCAGTCCTTGCAAGGGCAAATTACCAGCTGTCTTTCTCCTCTATCCGCAGCCACAGAGTTTACAAAATCCCATGCACCTCTCTCGTATGCAGGATCGAGTCTTGAGATAAAGGTCAGTTTAAAATCTTAAAGTCCAAAACCCACAAACAAAAACTTAGTAATATATTTATGTTAGATCAATACCTGCAAAGATGAACCCATTTCTTCTCCAACATTTATATGATCTAACCTTATTTAATTCGTAAGATCAAGAAATCAAACCGATGACACAAACAAATCAGTTGGGTATACACTATGTAAAGGATTAGTATTTCACATAAACTCATGCTCGTACAAGTAAACCAGAACATACACTATGTCAGACAGAAAGAAGTTGATGTTGGAAATCATCAACAGTTAAGCCAAGAGGATATAAATCAACAACAGTTTCTTCAATAATCTACTATCCATAATCAAATCACATAAATCATAGAAGTTAAAGCAAAGAACAAAATCAACCACAGTTTCAATAATCTACTTTAGATAATCTACGGTTGAATATAAAGCAGCACAAAACAAAACATCTCGCACACAATCAAGAAGACAATAGCAGAAGCATAAGAAATGTGCAACAAACAAAGTATATCAAGAGGAGTCGAACCTGGACTTTGGCCTGAACAAATGTGAAGCTTTTAGATGTGGAAAAACCTGTCACCAACACTCAGAAAACAAATAGAGAGTCAGAACACAGTAGAAATTTGTACTTCTCGGGTTGAAAGGGTAAAGCACAACAAGAGTATAAATCTGTAAATCGGTGTTTAAGAACCCTAAATCTAATTGATTCACAGAAAATACACAAGCAACGAAATTGTGCATGCAAGGAAGTAAAGACTTGTAAGATGAAACAAAATTCAATTCTTTGCAATCGATGTGTAAGAACCCTAAGTCTGATAGATCTTCACGAAAACCACAAAATTTCGAAACGAAATTGATAGTACCGACTAACAAAAGAAGAATCTTAGGCTAAATACCTTCGATTTTGTTCACCGAAGTCGAGCTCTCTCTGGGTTTTGTTCACCGAAGTCAAGAAGAATCTTTGGCTAAAAGAAGAATCTTTCGCGAGCTCTGGTTTTTTTCGAGACAGAGATTTAGCTGTCTTAATTATGAGTTAATTGTGTCTGTAAGAGAGAGACATTGAGATTGAGCTGAATGTTTTGGGGGGAATTGTTTTTAGGGTTCGCGGTACTTAGATTTTCAGATGAATGAGAAGAGGGGAAAGCTCGCGGGTTAAATGAAATTTCGCCAAAGTATTGGCGGATTGGGCTAATTGTGTTCCCGCTTATTAAAACTTTATCTTAGCGTTTAAACAATGCTATTAAAAGTTAAAAAAATCTGAAAATTATCTACAATAGCAGAATGGAAATCCGTGCTATTGTATACTGCTATCAATAAGCATAATTTTTGTAGTGATGGTAATGATCATATCGATGTGTATTGGATACACATTAATATTGAGTTTATTGTGGTGCGTCGATCGACACAGTATGTGTGTCGATCGACACAGATCGGGTTTCGAAACTGATGTTTCGATTTTATGACTTAAACGAATTGGATTAACCAAAGCTCGGTTTAAGTCATTCCAGGTCTTTATATTATTATATAGTTTCGACCTGGAACCCTAGCGGTTCACTTTTTCTTGACAGAGAAAGCAGAAACACCAAAACCTCAAAAATCCCAAGATCCGGCACTAGCATCCCGTCTTTCCAGGTTTGTGTGCGTGTGTATCTGGTAGAGGCGAAGCACCTGAGTCGCTACTGATCTCGTTTCACCAATCATTCCGCTGCCAGTACAAGGTAAGAACGAGGTTAGTGATTCAATACAACGAACCCTAGATCCTAGGCTTTCCAACAATGATTGCCTCGGGTTCACCCCCTTCTCCTTTGCGTTAGAGGTTGGAGGGTCAGATTTGGAGTTACCAAGTGTGTAAAGTTTGTGATTCAAGTGTTTAAAGAATTAACTCTCTTTATTGATTTAGAAACTTAACTCAAAACTAAATCTCTCTCAAATCACTTCTTAAGATTGTTACATCTCAACAACCTTATTTATAGGCCTTAACACACTTTGTTAAACCTAGTAAAGATAGGAAATAGATAATTCCTATTCCTAAAGGGATTTGAATCTATCTATAACTCCTAACCAACTTGTTAGTAGTTATCTTAATCTTCAAGTTTTTTGAAGCTTATCCAACATTCTCCCTCTTAAGCTTCAACTTGGCTCTTGACATGTCTTGAACTCCTATCAAATTTCTCATTTCACAAAACTTGATCCTTGCTAAGGCCTTTGTCAAGATGTCTGCCTTTTGCTCGATTCCTGGTACATGCTCCACTTCGACAACTTCTCTTTCAATGCACTCTCTTATAAAATGGTAGCGTTTGTGGATATGTTTGCTTCTACCATGGAAAACCGGGTTTCTTGTGAGTGCAATTGCAGACTTGTTATCAATCTTGATAAGAATTTGTTTGCCCTCTACGCCTGTAATCTCGCCTAGAAGATCCTTAAGCCATATAGCTTATTTGGCGGCTTCTGTTGCAGGCATGAATTCAGCCTCGCAGGATGATAGAGCCATAGTGCCATGTTTCTGTGAACACCACGTAACTGGTGATGAGCCAAAGAAGAATATATGGCCAGTGGTTGATCTCCCATCATCTTCATCAACATTGTGACTGCTGTCACTATAACCAGTGATTTTCTTTGTTTCTTCACTGTTGAACTTCAGTCCGTATGCTGTTGTTACTTTAAGATATCACAGGGTTTGTTTCATCAAATCTCCATGCGATTTCTTCGGATCCTGCATGTATCTGCTAGCTACTCCAACTGAGAAAGGTAAACTAGGTCGAGTGTGTAACAAGTACTTTAAACAACAGACATTCCTTCTGTAGTTTGTAGGATCTATTCTGGTTTCATCTTGAGCCTTTGGAACCTTTAAACCAAACTCCATGGGAACTTAAGTTTGATTGCAACTCTCCAATCCGGCTTCCTTTAGTATTTTCAGTGCATAGCTTTCCTGTTTGATCTCAATACCATTATCTCCTTGTTTCACTTCAATTCTGAGATAATAAGTGAGTTTTCCTAAGTCTGACATCTCAAACTTAGATGACATTCCAATTTTGAATTCTCTTATGACTTTAAGAGTGTTTCCAGTCACAAACAGATCATCTACATATATGGCAATGATCAGAAGTGTGGCTCCTTCTTCTTTGTGATATACATATGTTTCCTTAGAGCATCTCTTAAAATTCATCTCCTTCAAAATCTGATCAAGCTTTGTATTCCAAGCTCTTGGAGCTTGTCTCAGTCCATACAAAGATTTTGAGAGCTTATACACTTTATGTTCTTGGCCTTTTTCTTCAAAACCCTCTGGCTGGTCAACATACACATCTTCCTTCAGTTCTCCATGCAAGAAAGTTGTTTTGACGTCTAGATGATGTATTTCCCAACCGTGTGATGCAGCTAGTGCTATTAGAAGTCGGATTGTTTCAATCCGTGCAACATGTGCGAAGACTTCATCAAAGTCAATGCCGGATTCTTGTACATATCCATTAGCTACAAGTCTTGATTTATACTTGTTTATTGTTCCATCCGCATTCTTCTTTACTTTGAAGATCCACTTGAGACCAATGACTTTCATATCTTTTGTTCTATCAACTAAAAACCATGTTCTGTTTTTGTTGATTGAGTCAATCTCTTCTTTGCAAGCTTGTCTCCACTCTGATGCTCATTTTGCTTCTTTATACGTTCGTGATTCATTATATATTGAGAGTAGGATTTTCTCACATTTCACTGAAGCTTGGAGAACGTAATCATTGAGATAAGAAGGTTGTCTTACTTGGCGATTTTTTCTCCTAAGTGGTTGCAAAACTTGTTCGTTGGTCTCATTCTCTTGATCACTGTGAACATGTTCGATTATGTCATCAATATCTCCTTGATCATGATCGTCCTTCTCACTATTATTTGATCCCAAGCTCTATGTTTCAGCGTGTTCTTGATCTTGATTGTTTCCAACAATCATTGGTCCTTCTCCTGCATCAATTATTTCTCCCCATCTCATGTGAAACATACCTGGACCTCTACCTTGTTCGCTTGTAGTTTGATCCTAGTTCCAACTAGATTTTTCATCAAAGATAATGTCACGGCTTACCACTACTTTCCGTAACGTTGGATTGTACAACCTGTAGGCTTTTGTTCCAGGTTCAATCCCAAGATGTATCACCACTTGTGATCTATCATCAAGTTTCTTTTGATGAGTTGCTTCAATCTTTGCATATGCTAAACAACCAAAAACCCTTAGATGAGCAAGGTTTGGTTTCTTTCCACCCAAGCACTCATATTAAGTCATGTTCTCAAGAGATCTTGTAGATACTCTGTTTATAACATAAGTATAATGACGTACTACTTCTCCCCATAGATAGTTTGGTACTTTCATAGCCTTTAGTATGCTTCGAGTCATCTCCATTAGAGTTCTATTCCTTCTTTCTACCACACCATTTTGTTGTGGTGTGTAAGGAGCAGTGAGGTGTCTCTTGATTCCATGCTTGTCACAGAAGTCTTGGAACTCTTTTGAAGTGAACTCTCCTCCTCTATCTGTTCTTAGAGTCCTAATCTCTGTTCCAAGATCCTTCTCTTTCACCCCTTTGAATACTTTGAACCTTTCAAACATATCACTCTTTTCTTTTATCAAGATAGTCCACATGTACCTTGAAAAATCATCAATTATAACAAATATTTTTGTTGTGGGCGATAGTAGATGGAGTTATGAGTCTACACAAGTCAGCATGAAGAAGTTCCAATGGCTTTGCTGCTCGGAAACTTGTAGCTTTCGGAAACGCTTGACGGACTTGTTTTCCGACCAGACATGATTCACATAATTTGTTACCTTCTCTTATGCTTGGTAAACCATGAGCCATCTCCTTTTGGGACATAGCTTTCAGTGATGTAAATCTTATATATCCTAACCTTGCATGCCATCTCCAAGTATCATCTTCTATGCTTGCTTGGAGACAAGATGGTTTACCTGTTTGTCTTTTATAATCTGTTAGGTGAGCGAGTTACCTTTACAAGAAGTCTTCTGTTTGGATCGTTAAGTGTTATGTAGTCATGCTTCATTCTTACTGTTGGGATTATGTCCTGAAATCATATTGTACTTACTCTGCATGATAGTTGTATTGTCGAGATCGTACAATTCATGTGATACTAGGTGGTCATAATGTTTTGCTAGAAGCCGCTTATGACAAATGAGTTGTAACTCATTGCTAGTATTATGTGAACCTACAGGGTCACACACCTAAGCAAGCTGTATACACTTTGTATGGGATTGATCATTGGCATATGGTCTGGTCAATGTGTATTGGATACACATTAAAATCGAGTTTTAAGAGGTGTGTCGATCGACACCATTGGGTGTGTCGATCGACACAAGGCTGGTCCCGAAACTGATGTTTCGGTTTATGACTTAAACGTTTTGGGTTTTAGTCCAATGATCGGTTTTAGTCATTCCAGGTCTATATATAGGTTTATATGAACGACCTGGAACCCTAATCGTGGAATTGAGCAGCCACCTCTCTAAACATACACAGTTTCCCAGGAGATCCGATTCCCGGCACTAGCATCCCGGCGGATTCCAGCCTGTGTGCGTGTGGACTGCAGTAGAGGCGCAACATCTGAGGCGCTGGAGATCTCAATTACCTGTTCATCATTCCGCTGCAAATATCCAGGTAAACACGAGATCAGATGTAGATTCAACTCTAAGCATGAATCCTAGATCCTAGGCTATGGAATTGAGACTTAGGGTTGCCTAATTGGATTAGAAACCGCCTAGAAATTCCATCAGTGGTATCAGAGCCTACGGATTCTAGTTGAATCGCACTCTGAGTTATCGCTCAGCGTCGATCGTTGCTTCCGGCATGCAACGATCGACACAACCAGAAAAATCGCATCGTGTCGATCGTTGTGAAGTGTTGCATCGATCGACACAGACCGAAAATTGCATTGTGTCGATCGACACAAAGCGACACGACTGGTTCAATTTGATTGAATTAGTCATTGCGATTGGTTGATCTGGTTAGACCGGTTGTTTGCGATTGTTTTGATTTGGTTGGTAACGATCGATGCTAATGTAGCATCGATCAATGCTGACCGGTTATCAAAGCCGGTTCAATTGGATTGGATCGGTTATCGCATTTGGTTAAACCGGTTAGTTTCGGTTCAATTGGATTGACCGGTGATTAACTGGTTATTGAAGTCCGGTTTGTTTGGTGGTGTCGATCGACACAGTACACGCAATTCTGGTTATTGAACCTTGAATTTGCAAAACAAAACTCGACTTAAACCTGGTCTATTAGAACAATTAAAATTAGATGTTAAAATGTTCTAAATCCATTAGGACACACATTGGATGTGTATTAGATCAAAGCTTAGTTTTCAATATGGTCAACTGTCAAGACTCATTTCGTTGCTGTGATAGTCTTGCCAAGAGCTTGGTGTCCACAATTACATGAGTAAGGCAGGTAATCGTGTTGATGGACTTGCAGTGCTTGACATCAACAATTACATGACCTAAGAGATTGATTTACTAACTTTTTAGAGTTCCGTTTCCTCAACTAAATATCAAGTGACCTTGATGTCTTGCCCAATCTTGTCTACTGTCAAGACTCGTTTCGTTGTTGGATAGTCTTGGAGTCCTTGGTATCCACAATTACATGAGTAAGGCAGGTGATCATTGATAGACTTGCAGTGCGACTGTCAATGATCACAAGATTGAAGAGATTGGTTTACTTGACTGGGCTATCAGAAGTTCTGGGCCCAGAGACATCAGAGTGGATGAGACATGGATTGTCTTATCTGCGACCAAGAGTTGTACTAGGTACAATTAGCAATGATTTGCTTACCTAGATAACTGAAGTTTGGGTGATGGCGAGTCGTCCACTCAGATTTTGGTGAAGTATGGATCTTGTATCATTATATTCATAGAGGAAACATAGTTTGAATATAATGCGAGTTTTCTTATTAGATAAGATTTCTCATTTCCTGAACTTCATAATTAAAACTTTTCTTTTCTATGTCTAAAACTACTTTCTCATTGTGATCCGTCCTTGAGAAGGACAAGTTAAATGGATCAAATTTCCTGGATTGGTATCGGAACTTGAGATTTATTCTCAAGCAAGAGAATAAGGACTATGTCCTTGAGAAAGCTCTCCCAGAGAGGCTTGGGACCAATGCCTCGCATGCAGTATATGATGCTTGGAATAAGCATTATATTGATGTGGTAGTTGTGTGTGGTCTGATGTTGGCTACCATGAACTCGGACTTAAAGAGTCAACACGAGAACATGGAGTCGCCAATCGAGATGATCACCAGCCTGAAACTGATGTTTCAGGATCAGGCACGAGTTGAGAGATACAAGATGGTCAAGTCTCTCATTGGGTGCAAGCTACCAAAGGATGCTCCAGTGAGTCCTCATGTCATTAAAATGATGGGTTACATTGATAACCTGGGGAAACTGGATTGTCCTGTTAGCCTAGAGTTGGCTACTGAAATCATCCTGCAGTCACTGCGGTCAAGTTATGATAAGTTTATCAAGAGCTATATCAAGAATGGCTTGACAAAGACGTTGACTGAGCTGCATGGCATGCTCAAGACAGTTGAGCAAAACCTCATAAAGGGTAAAAGGTTTGAGAAATCTTGTATAGACAAGGGTAGAGGCAAAGTCGTCCAGATTTGGAATCAGGATAAGCCTGTGTCATCTTATAAGCCCAAGTCTGGCCCATCTGATGTTGATAAGTGCTGCTATTGTGAAGAGTTTGGGCATTGGAAGATAAATTGCATTAAATTCTTGGAAGATTCACAAGAGATGAAGGAGATGTACGGAACTTCTTCTTCAGGTATTGTGTTATTACTTCAAGTTCTACGTTGGTATTGGATACTGGTTGTGGTACTGATATTTTTGAAATATGCAGGGCCTAAACAACAGTAGAACATTGAAGAAAGGACAAGTGGAACTGCGCGTCTGGAATGGAGCAATGGTTGCTGAATTAGCCGTAGAGATCCTCCACTTGCAGGAGTCTTTCAAGCTTGGTTTTTGAATTAAGTAATTGCTGCTATGTACCTGCTTTAAGCAGAGATGTCTTTCATTTTCTTGTACGAATTTGAATGTTTTTCATTTTGATAAAAGACAAGTTTTTCTCTTTTGATCTTGATGAAATATTCTATAGTAGCACCCCTTTTTGAAATGGGTTTTATATCTTAAACCAATGTACGCCTGTAAATAACATAAATACCAAACGGTTTAAGTCTGAAGACTCAAACTCGATTTTTCCTTAGCATAGTCGTTTAAACCACATGGAGTGAAGCGAATTCAGAAGATCCATAGTTATGGGCCTTTGGGCTCATTTGATTATAAATCATATGAGATATGAATTCTGCTTACTGGGCCAAATGACTAAGGCTTCTTTAGCAGAGCTAAAGAAAAGGGCCTGAGGCTTATCGGGTCTTGCTCATACTGATGTATGTGGCCCGGTGAGCATTAGTGCCAGAGGAAAACTTCAGTACTTCATTACCTTTATTGATGACTTCAGTAAGTATGGCTATGTTCATTTGATGAGACACGAGTCGGAATCCTTTGAAATGGTCAAAGGAGTTCCAGAATGAAGTATAGAACAGTTATGGCAGAAGTATTAAAGATCCTCGATTAGATCGCGGATGAGAATACTTGAGTCAAGAATTGAGTGATCATCTAAGTGAGTGTGAAGTCGTCTCACAGCTCATTTCTCCTGGAAAACCTGATGGTGTTTCTGAGAATGAATCGGACCCTATTGGATATGCTCCGATTAATGATGAGTCACATGAATCTTCCATTATCCTTTTAGGAATACGCTCTAGAAATGTATGTACATACGCCAAATAGGTTTGTATCAGAATCAGCTGAAAGACACCACATTGGATGTGGACTGGGAGTTTTCCAGGTATGTTTTTCTGATTAATTGGGATTGCAAGGTTTATGTAAAGCAGTTGATAACATACAACCTTGAACCCAAATCTGATAAGTGCTACTTCGCTGGTTGTCCTAGAGAAACCGAGGCTTATTACTTTTTCAACCAATTCGAGAACAAAGTTTTGTTGTTCAGAACTCTGTTTTTCTAGATAAAAAGTTTCTTTCCAAGAAAAACAGTGGGAGTTGAAGTACAGCTCGAAGAAATTCGAGAAACACAGGAGGCTGCTCAACCTGTTGAGGGAGAGCAGCGGTTGGATCTACAAAGTGATGTAGGACCTACACCGGTGGAGCCTGAAGTTCACAGATCCGAATGGATCCGTCACTAACCCGAGAGTGATTTCTTGTGACTGATTGCCGTGATCTGATGATCATTGAAAAGTGACGAGCATGGTAGATTGAAGGAGCGATGGTGAGCCCCAACTCCGAAAATTTGCTAGGTATGTATGTTAGCTTCACCAATCCATTTCTGGGTTGAAGCAAACATCTTGGAGTTGGAATCGACGTTCTGTTAAAACGGTCAAAAGTTTTGACTTGATCAGGAACGAATAGGAACCGTGCGTTTACAAGTAGTCTAGTGGGAGCGTAATTGCATTTCCCACACTTAATCTCATAAACGACGTTCCGTCGCTTAAGTCTTATCAGGACTTGGGTCGGAAGTCATTTTAAACGATAGACATGGGAGAAGCAATGTGAGTTCTTGGAATAAGGATCTATTGAAATGGATTGGGGTAGGCTAATTGGATCGTGTTAGAATCCTTATGTTGATAAGGTATTGGACAGTTCCAATATGCATGATTCCAAGAATGGTTTCACACCAAAGGTCTTGTGGCAATAATCTTAGCAAGAAGAAGTGTCTTGGACATTGGCTGAGCTAGTATCTATGAGTGTGATTCCTTATGCTTCTGCAATAGAATCCATCATAAATGCCATGTTTTGCGCTCGTCTAGTGATATATCATGGTTTTTACTAGTTTTAGACCATGATATAAGTGTGTTTTAGTGTCTTTTTGTGTTCTTTTAGAGTCTTTTACAGGTATAATCAGGTTTGGAGCATACTTGGTGATTATGGCACTTTTTGGAGATTTTTGGAGTGTTTGGCCGAGAGATAGATTTCACTGTCCAAAACAGAGGAATGCGTCGATCGTTGCACTCTAGCATCGATCGATGCACCAGCGAGATGGGCCGAAACTCGGCGGTTTAGAAGAGTCAAGATATTGCACTCTGATCCAGAAGTTCCTGATAGTTACAAAGAAGCCCCTGGCCGAGATTAGACCTATATTATTGAGTTTTTAGATTCGTTTTACAGAACGCTTTCATAATTAAGAGCAGAGGATTTTTAGAGTTTTTGGGGCTGATCTGAACCTTTACTTCATCTGTATTTGGAGAAGATTTCGAACCCCTTTTATTCTTTATCTTCTATGCAATTTATTCATCATATGATTATGTTTTCATTATCTATGTCTGAGTAGATTCCTTGTTAGGTTTAGGATTTCTCACATAGGATTTCATGACTTGCTAGACTTGTTAAATTCAGTTAAGGATTCATAACTATATCTGTTCTTCAATCTAATTGTGCTTAAAGCTAGTTCTAACCTGATCATTAGAATCTAGATCTTAGGTTGCTAAATACGTCACGGAAGTGGGGTTTAAGAATCTGAACTAATTAGGTTGAGCAATTAAACTTCTCGCAAACGAAAGTTTGGTTTAGGATAATTGTGAACATATCAAACTTGGAATTAATGCTAGTTTAATCTGTTAGTTCTCGCAAACGAAAGTTTGGTTTGCTGCACTTAGACTTAGAGAATTATCGCAAAGGAATTTGGTTAATTCTATATCCGTGTTTTGAGTTCTAGAACTGTGCTTAATTAGATCCTTACTGAATGAACTGTCTGCTTGTCTGATTTCCTGAGAACGCCCTAGACTTAGCGCTTTTAATAACTTGCTTTCACAACCAACAATCTTTGCTTTCTGTTTACTTTCTCGCATTGCTTTAAATTCAATCACATTGCTTTCTTCCTAGTTTAATTTCATGTTCCTGAGCTATTGAATACGGAGTCCCTGTGGATTCGATACCTATATACTACGACTACTGAATTGTGCACTTGCAGTTAGATATAGGATAAAACCTGACACCTATCAAGTTTTTGGCGCCGTTGCCGGGGACTCTTTGAGTCTTCGATAGCTTAGAACTTAGGGTTTTACTAGGATTTTTCGTTTTCTTTTCGTTTTTATTTTTTTTGTTTTTTAGTTACTGACTTTCTCTGTTTTTCTCTCTGTCGCAGGTACTAATATCGCACTGCGTCGATCGTTGCACTCTAGCATCGATCGTCACTTGGCGATACAGAGATTGAAACGATCGTTGCACTGATAGCATCGATCGTTGCCGGACGATTACAGACAGTTTATGCAGACGCAGAAAACTAGAAGTAATCCGAACTTGGACTTAGTTAATCTCGATCTTGAAGAACTTGGACGTTTAGAGAGAACCAACAGAAGAGAGAGAAGAGAAAGGATGGCGCAAGAACGTCTGATCTTGATACCAGATGCTGAAGGTACCCTGAGGGACCTAGATAACAACCCGTACAATGCTGCTGGGCATCGGGTTGATGCTGAAGGGAATGTCATCCCTGATCCTCCTGAGCAACAGCAGCAGGAGCAGAACAAGGGTCAAGGACAGGCCCAAGGTAGAGAGATGGTTGTACATGAGAGGACTTTAGCTGACTACAACAGACCGGATGAGTTTCATAGAAACCGGTCAGCTTTAGTGCTTCCTGCTTTTGAGAGGAATGATTTTGAGATCAAAACCATCTACTACTCGCTGATGAGACAGAATGCGTTTCATGGTTACCCAACGGAGCAGCCTATGGACCACATTGATTCGTTTGAGGACGTAGTCACTGGCATGAAGTATGATGGAGTGTGCCCGGACTACCTGTTCCTTAAGCTCTTTCCGCACAGTCTTGCTGGAGACGCTAGTGCATGGCTGAAGCAGTTAGCGCCTGCTCAATATACTACTTGGGCAGCTCTAAAGAGTGAGTTCCTGCGTCACTTCTATGATGATGCGCGCTCGGACCAGTCCAGACAGGACATACTCACCTTTTCACAAGGAGCTGTGGAGCCTTTAAAGACTGCCTGGATGAGATTTAAGCAGTATCAGCGTGACTGCCCACACCATGGATTCACTGAGGTTCAGTTGATTGGCATCTTCTTCAGAGGCATAGATCTTCCATATCAGACTGCGCTGGACAATTCCAGTAATGCTAACTTCAACACAAGGACTCCTACGCAAGCTAAGCAGTTGATTGAGAATCTAATAGGCAGCAACAGCTGCAAGACTATGGATGAGAGGAGGAAGAAATCTGGTGGAAGTGTAGAGAATTCTGACATAGCTGATATTAGATCTAGGCTGGACACAGTTTGCAATCTCCTAGCAGGTAAGAAAGCTGTCCATTTTGCCCAAGATGTAGAGGTAATTCAAACTGAGGAGGACACTCAGCAGGAAGATGTGAATTACATAGGAGGTTCCGGATTCCAAGGTAGTAGATTTGGTAATCAACAGGGAAACAGATTCTTCAATGGAGGACATAAAAGTGCTTTCAACAGCAACTCATCTAATTATGGACAGACTAGTGGTTTTCAGAAGACCTTTGGACAAGGTACTCAGAGAACCTATGGGTCTTCATCTTATCAGACTCCTCCTGCACCTACAGCTCATGAGAGCAGAATGGAAGCTATGATGGAACAACTAATGGAGAGTCAGACCAAGATTTATGTGGACTGCAATAAGAAGTTAGATGCTGTCTATGAAGACCTCAATGGGAAGTTTGAGTCCCTGAACACTCACATGAAGCAGTTGGATACTCAGGTAAACCAGATTTCCAGCTCAATAAAGGGAAAAGGGCTAGCAGACACTCATATTAAGGCCTGGTCTGTGTACATTAATGATGGATCTCACCTAGGTGAAAAATTTGAGCTAAGTACAGCTGAATTGGTGAAGGAAGGAGAAATCCCGGATTTTGGTGAAAAACTCTTGGGTGGAAATTGCAGAGCTGCAACGATCGACACACACCTGGTGTCGATCGATGCACGCCGGGAACAGACAGATTCGCTGAGTGATGATGGTATTGATGCAGACTTGGAGCTTGATAGCTTATTCCCTGGAGTCTCTGAGATCTCTCAACAGGAGATTTATGCGCAGATTGTTAGACAACACTCCTCAGTGTCTGAAGTGATTAGGCAGGAAATTGAAGAGCTTAAGAAGCTAGAGGAGATTGGTGAAGAATTGGAAGAAATTCCAACTTCTGATGATCCACCTTATCATCCATGTGTGCAGAGGTATTTGAACAAGATGCTGCCTCTAGATGAAGAGCTGAGAGACTGGGTGGTTATAGTTCCTCAGCATATTGGTGATGTTCTGTTAAACAAGATCCCGAAGAAGCTGCCTGACCCTGGAGTCTTTGTGCTTAACTGCTCCATCTTCGAGGACAGTTTTAGACGCTCTCTGTGTGATTTAGGAGCTGCTGGAAGTTTGATGCCATACTCTGTGGCAGAGAAGCTGGGTATGCTGGATTTTTCTCCTACTAGGACCTCTCTTGTCCTAGCTGATCAGTCTATACGAGTTCCGGAAGGACTCTTAAAGGACATTCCAGTGAGAGTTGGAAACTACTTAGTTCCGACAGACTTCCTTGTGCTGAAGTATGACTGCAATCCTGATGAAGCATTGTTTCTTGGAAGACCATTCTTGGCTACAGCAGGAGCTGTGATTGATGTTAGACAGAGTCTAATAGACCTCCACCTGGGAGATGAGCCGCTGCGATATGAGATGGAGAAGCTGCGAAAGCCACTGATAGATGGGCAGACATTCACAATCATGGATGCAGATGATGAGCAGCCGGGTGACACTGAGATTCTAGATCCTGGAGCACATTTTACTCCATCTTTTCTTGGACATGAGCATTCTACAACAGCCTACTCGCCACCTTGGATGAGGAGACTTGGACAGAGACAGAAAAAGTCTCTGTTGGGATCTCCTGGTGCCTGAAAAATCTTGTCCGTCCGGTCAAGCTATTGACCTTAAACAAGCGCTGGGTGGGAGGCAACCCACCATTAGGTACTGGTGTTTTTCTACTTAATTTTTGGCGTTTTTGTTAGGATTTTACGTTTGTTTTTGTTTCTGGTTGCAGGTCTCGGACAGATTCGCAGTGCGTCGATCGACACACTTCTGTGTCGATCGTCACAACACGATCGTAATCGCATTGCAGCGATCGTTGCAGTTCTGAGTAACGATCGACCATACACGAAAATCGAAAAGTAACGGTCGATGCACTTAGTGCAACGATCGATGCTTCAGCGACAGAGGTAAACCCGACAGAACTCAACAGAACTTTAACAATTTTTCTTTCTTTTTACCGATCCTTCGCTTGACACTACTGGGGACAGTGTGTCTTAAGTGTGGGGGAGGTGCTACTGACGTTTATCTTTCTGTTTTCTTAAGAGTCAGTCCATTTTTCAAATTTTTTTGTTTTACTGAGTCAAAATTGTTTAAGTAAGAAACTATGATTTTCTGAGAAGATTTACAAGACTTGCAGGAACTTAAGTAACCATTGGGATGAAGTTGCAGGATCTATCTATGACTATTAGAAAACCCCATCACAGATCAAACTACTGGGAACACCCACATCACTTCAGGTATCAGAGGATCCTTTTACTATCTTCAACTTAATACTGACTTAGATTTCTCACCTAAGGGCTTGGTATACTCTGTGTCAGATTCCCTGTTAGTTCTGACACAGCCTGTCAACCTATCCTATTTAGTTCCCTTCTCCCCTTCTATAAAGTAAAAAAAAAAGATAATAAACTGAGGATGAGTTAGTAACTCCGAAGTGGTCACAGGAGTGGTAGAGACCCCTATTATCTCCTGTGCTATCCATGGAATGTGTCCAAAGTACACCCCATAACGGAAAGAACACTGATAAAAAAAATGATACCCAAAGTGGAAAAAATCAGTTGTTAAAGAAGGGAAAGAGAAGAAAGGGACTAGAGAAAGATAGTATGGTGGTCTAGAGCTGATAAGGTAAGAATCCATGTGCCCTTTGATCGATACTCCTTAGGTGAGACCGCACTTAAATACTCGCAGAAGTCAGTAGAGAGAATTTGAATGCTTGAATGTGATTGTGGAGTTTACTTAGGACAGTTGTTAAGTGTGGGGGAAGTACATTGTGGTTTTGATATCCTGTGATTGATTCTTTCAGTGGTTTACTAAGAGGAATCTGAGTATTGTAGCTTCTAAGATGAAATGAGTTTCTGAAGAGTTTTCAAACCTCTTCACCATGCTTTAGTTCTCTGTTTTGCTTGAGGGCAAGCAAAGGCTAAGTGTGGGGGAGTTGATATATCATGGTTTTTACTAGTTTTAGACCATGATATAAGTGTGTTTTAGTGTCTTTTGTGTTCTTTTAGAGTCTTTTACAGGTATAATCAGGTTTGGAGCATACTTGGTGATTATGGCACTTTTTGGAGATTTTTGGAGTGTTTGGCCGAGAGATAGAGTTCACTGTCCAAAACAGAGGAATGCGTCGATCGTTGCACTCTAGCATCGATCGATGCACCAGCGAGATGGGCCGAAACTCGGCGGTTTAGAAGAGTCAAGATATTGCACTCTGATCCAGAAGTTCCTGATATTTACAAAGAAGCCCCTGGCCGAGATTAGACCTATATTATTGAGTTTTTAGATTCGTTTTACAGAACGCTTTCATAATTAAGAGCAGAGGATTTTTAGAGTTTTTGGGGCTGATCTGAACCTTTACTTCATTTGTATTTGGAGAAGATTTCGAACCCCTTTTATTCTTTATCTTCTATGCAATTTATTCATCATATGATTATGTTTTCATTATCTATGTCTGAGTAGATTCCTTGTTAGGTTTAGGGTTTCTCACATAGGATTTCATGACTTGCTAGACTTGTTAAATTCAGTTAAGGATTCATAACTATATCTGTTCTTCAATCTAATTGTGCTTAAAGCTAGTTCTAATCTGATCAATTAGAATCTAGATCTTAGGTTGCTAAATACGTCACGGAAGTGGGGTTTAGGAATCTGAACTAATTAGGTTGAGCAATTAAACTTCTCGCAAACGAAAGTTTGGTTTAGGATAATTGTGAACATATCAAACTTGGAATTAATGCTAGTTTAATCTGTTAGTTCTCGCAAACGAAATTTTTGTTTGCTGCACTTAGACTTAGAGAATTATCGCAAAGGAATTTGGTTAATTCTATATCCGTGTTTTGAGTTCTAGAACTGTGCTTAATTAGATCCTTACTGAATGAACTGTCTGCTTGTCTGATTTCCTGAGAACGCCCTAGACTTAGCGCTTTTAATAACTTGCTTTCACAACCAACAATCTTTGCTTTCTGTTTACTTTCTCGCATTGCTTTTAATTCAATCACATTGCTTTCTTCCTAGTTTAATTTCCTGTTCCTGAGCTATTGAATACGGAGTCCCTGTGGATTCAATACCTATATACTACGACTACTGAACTCTGCACTTGCAGTTAGATATAGGATAAAACCTGACACCTATCATCTAGATGCAGCTTACGCATATAGCATGACGAGAAGATACCAATATGTTCCGGTAAAAGTCACTGGACAGTCGAAGGAATATCCCCAAGTGTTTGAGAAACACTAAGGATAGGTTCTTGTTCAACTGAGGAAGTGACGAATATGTTAAGAGTAGTTTGACGGACAAAGACGACTCCCGGTTCCCACCTGGTTATGTCTCTTTGTCTGTGTAGCGGTGCTATCTGTTGGAAGGGCTCCAAGCAGGGGGCCGTAGAATAGTGCTTATTAATGAATAGCGGTGTGGTTTGTTGGAATGGTTCCAAGCAAGAACACTGCAGCCTCTCTCACAACCTAAGCACGAGTTTATACCGTTGTTGTAAGTACTAGATATCTGAAGACGTGGTCTTTATTTTTGTGGGAGTTATGATAGTTATGATGCACACACAGACATGCTATGGTCATGTTTATGAAAAACTGACATCAGTATTATTTGATTATTGGATAATTAAATAATGGTCCTAAAGTATTTTATGTTCATTTTATAGGTCATCAAGTTGAGGACTTGATCATGAAACCCTATGAGTGAAAGACGACATAAAATTATGTTTGTCCCTGGTCGTAGGTTGTTAAAGTGGGACACTAACAACCGTTAAGACTAGTATGTGAGGTGACGTATGACTAAGTTTCATGGAGTCATTGATATGAGTATCAACGTCAGTCACATAGATATACGTTGGTGAACATATGATCGGACATGACCCGCTAATGAGAACTCTACATGATAGTTATATCAGTGTCATGAGAAGTTCTCATTACGACTATAGAGTATAGTCCTTAGACCTGAGTTCATCATGCTTTCTAGCATGTGAACTGGTGCGCTTTGACCTTGTCAAACGTCGTTCCGTAACTGGCGGCTATAAAGGCATTTCTTAGGCGTATCATGAAGTGTGTGTAGAAACAGGGATGGAACAAGAAGGGATTTGTCCCTCCTATATAACAGGAGATAAATATCTCAGGGCCCATCGAAGATTTGATACTGAGAAAATGCATGGTCGTGCTCAAACGAGGGGATTGTCAGTCGTTTGTTTTATCAGTATAAATCAGGAGTTCGATGAACATGATGTTGGCTATAATAAGGATGACACAGTTTCTTGCCTTATGCCATATCGAGATATAGCGATAAAGGGATTATGGGAATAGATGATTCCAGTACAAGTGGAAGATTGTTGGGATTATGTCCTGAAATCATATTGTACTTACTCTGCATGATAGTTGTATTGTCGAGATCGGACAATTCATGTGATACTAGGTGGTCATAATGTTTTGCTAGAAGCCGCTTATGACAAATGAGTTGTAACTCATTGCTAGTATTATGTGAACCTACAGGGTCACACACCTAAGCAAGCTGGATACACTTTGTATGGGATTGATCATTGGCATATGGTCTGGTCAATGTGTATTGGATACACATTGAAATCGAGTTTTAAGAGGTGTGTCGATCGACACCATTGGGTGTGTCGATCGACACAAGGCTGGTCCCGAAACTGATGTTTCGGTTTATGACTTAAACGTTTTGGGTTTTAGTCCAATGATCGGTTTTAGTCATTCCAGGTTTATATATAGGTTTATATGAATGACCTGGAACCCTAATCGTGGAATTGAGCAGCCACCTCTCTAAACACACACAGTTTCCCAGGAGATCCGATTCCCGGCACTAGCATCCCGGCGGATTCCAGCTTGTGTGCGTGTGGACTGCAGTAGAGGTGCAGCATATGAGGAGCTAGAGATCTCAATTACATGTTCATCATTCCTCTGCAAATCTCCAGGTAAACACGAGATCAATCGGTAAAGATTCAATTACTCAAACTCAGATCCTAGGCTTAGAACTTGTGGAATTCTGAAACTGTTAGAATTGGCCTAAGTTCCTTCACTTACATCACATCCAGCCTCTGTAGCTTGTCCTAAGCTCAAAATATTACTCTTTAGCTCATGAATGAAGTAGATATCAAAGACAAGTTGTTGTCCCTCTGTTTTGCTTTGAAATAGTATTGAACCTTTCCCTCCTATTTCGATGCAAGAACCATCTCCGAACTTCACTTTTCCTCTGATATTTTCATTTAGTTCTGAGAAGTAACTCCTATTACCCGTCATGTGTGTGAGATCGGAGATTCACACCAAGGATTTATAATCGTGGATTTGGACTTTGTGTATAAAGATGATATAGATTTCCTATGAATCAAAGACTTTATTGAGGTTTAACGTCGAGATAGAACAAACACAGTCGAAAAGAGAGTACAAAGTATGAGAATCGAGCTATCTAGTCGAAGCGTTCTTGATTAAGGTTGGAATGTCTTGAATGAATCTCCACTTCTTCTTTAAATAGTCTCGACTTTTATCTTCTTGTTCCGATCTTTCGGCCTCGCAATGACAACGATCTCCGGGATTCGCAGGAATCGGTTTAACTGACGAAGACCAGGTCGTTCTTCCTCTACATCCTCTTCTATCGAGCTCGAGCTCGATCGCCTCTCGTTCTGATGTTATTTGGGCCTTGGTCAAATCATAGTCGCATGGGCCCAGAATCTATGACAATCGAACTCGTTTCCTTGATTGCGGATCGGGCTCATGATTATGGGCCCTTGTTTTGTCTGTTAATGGGCCGGATTTCCTAGAGGGAAATCCAACGCCAACAATAGCCCCCCAGCCCATTAACTTGGACGAGTCGAGGTTAATGGGCGGTGGACATCCTCGGGAAGACGCGCGCACGTGCCTCGGGTGTTGAAAAACCTAATGATTACTTTCGCCTCATCCGTAGATATTAATTTGATCGAGCGGCTGAGATCGGGCGCGTGGACTGAACCAATTCATTCGCGGCGCGTTGGTGGCTATAGACAGTAAATGATCGAGGAGGATTTTTATCTACCGTCGATCCGGTCGATCATCAACGGTTGAGATCTGAGGATCACGAGAGGTCTTTTCGAACTCAATTTTTTTTTTCTGATATGATTCGGCCGTCACGCGTTCGTAGCCGTCGATCTCAAATCTACGGTTGAGATCGGGAGAAAACGAGGAGTCTTAACCGTCTCGATCTTCTCGTAATTACTACGATTTTGGAATCGTACGGTCGAGATCCTGCACGATTCCCACTACGGATAATTCTACATATCGTCGAAGGTAACTTTTCCCTTCTCATTTTTGTCTTGCTTCTTTCTGCTCCAGGTTTTCTTTCATATTCCCTTTGTCGTCAGAAACTTCTCTCTAGAGACTTTCCGTTTTCTTTATTTCGGTACACCTTTCCTCATGGCTCTGAGAGATGCGACGGGAGCAAGTACGAGTGCGGCGGCGGGATCATTCGGCCCGCATCCACCGTCCATCTTAACTGCGAACCATATTCAGCGGTTACGAACGAAGTGCCGGATTCCACCGGAAGTAGAGATAGTCATCCCATCACCGGCAGTGTCACCGGAGACCGTCGTGGAAGGCTACTGCTTTGCCTCCTACACATATTTTAAAAAATGTGGGCTCTTCTTCCGCATTCCCCGCCTTATTTCTTTGGTACTGGCCCAACTCCAGTTGGCGTTTCATCAGATGACGCCGAACTTCGTCCGGTACGTCATCGGACTCGGAGTTACGGCCGTCGAAGAGGGAATTGAGTTGGGGCCCGAAGAGCTTATGCGGGTTTGCTCGGTAAAGCATAATACTCGCTTCCCGGGAACGTATTATCTCTCTCCTCGTTTCGGGCGGATCCTTGACGATATTCAAACGAGGGATGTATGGAAGGACTGGTACTTCTTCTTTAGGATAACCCAACATTCGGTCGAGGAGTTCGACTACTCAGTCATCCCATCTCGGTGGGCTTCCAGTGTTGGTAAGATTCGGGGTTTAATGCTCGATCCTTTTTTTTGATGTTGGGCCGTTCCTCACTCGTTTTGGTTTGTATTGCAGAGGCTCTCGTATCGCTCGCTCTTAACCCGATTACGGAGGCTTTGATAGCCCGACTGAGAAGGGGCACTGTCAATTGGGACAATTTTACAGTAGAGCGTGTGCAAGCTGCTCTAAGGACCGACCCTGAGCGGGCTCTGCGGGGTCAACCCCAGGTTCCACAGAACTTATCACTTCTCCTCGTACTCCCCCGGCCCGAGTTATTCAGCCTCCGCTTCGTTTTGTCGAGTGGACAGGAGAAAGTGAGTCGTCTGATCGCGAAGTTTTGTTTATCACCATTATGAGCTGTCTAATTCGTTTTTTTTTTGCAGGTCGACCTCTTCCGGACGATGACTCGAACGCTAGCACTCCTCCTCACGAGAAGATGTCTCGGAGAGCAAGAAGTCGCCGAAGCGGGAAGGACCCCATAGATTTGGCGAAGAAGATGGGGGTCAGCGACCTAAGCAACGCCATCCTTTTTGCCATGGGTGAAGCTCCTCCTCCTCCTCCTCCAACTCTTCCTCCTCATCCTGTCCGGATTTCTCTTCCTCCGGTTATAGGGTCCGTCGACGCGGCCATGGAGACGGGGGGCATTCCTCCTTCCTTGATTGCCCGGGAGTAGGGGTGGAACTCTTTCTCCCGTGCCGAAGCGCCGAAGGATCGACACAGAGGTGAGCTCGAGGAGAGCGAGCGAGAATGTCGAGGCGCCAGGCAGTGTGGCCTGCCTGCTAAGGCATTTTAAGCCCGCGGGTGTCCAGCTCCCGGCCGTTGGGGACATGGTCCTTGGTGACTCATACACCGAGATGACGACGGCCATTGGGAAGGTAATGGTTGTACCGCTTCGTTTTCCTCGTCCATTTGATGTTTAAGTTTCCTTGTGTTCTTTTTTTGGAAACATAGCGTTCGTATATGTATATTTTTTATGTAGTTCTTGGAGGCTACGAATGGATTCGTGGCCAGGCCTGAGCGAGAGCTACGCGAGGTGTCGCAGATAGGCGAGCTTGAAGCCATCAAGAGGACGGTAGGCGATTTGAATGTGCAGCTGCGGGAATCCTTGGCTCGAGAGGAGGAGCTTAAGAGGAAGCTGGCAAGGTACGAGGGGATGGAGGCTCGGCTACTGACTCTCGAGAATCAAGAGGAAGATCTCTCTCAGAAGCTTCAAGCAGCTGTGACTCGAACTCTGGCTGCCGAAGAGGCGAGCCGGGCTGCAGCTATACAAGCCGCTCAAGATCGAGCTGATCTGGAGAGGGTCCTCGTGGGAAGGGACTTCGACGTGAAGGTCGCAGTTCATGAGGCGAAGAAGAAGCTGAATGAGGAGTACCTGGAGATCCTTAGGGGGATCAAGGAGAAAAGCGAGGGTGGGAAGGCTGAGACCGGTGCTGAGATCCGCCTCCAAGAAACCTTAGCCAATATCGAGCTTGTCGCGGAGTTCGCTTCTGGTGAGCTCGACCTGACTCAGGAAGTGCTGAGGCTGGCCGAGAAGAAGAGAGTGGCCATGGAGGAGATGAATGTCGCGGCGGTCTCTGATTTCAGCATCGGAAAGTTAAACTTGCCGGCGATGTCGAGCGATTCGGTGATTTTGGTGCATGCTCCGCCGCCAGCCGATCCCCGCCTCGATCAGTACGGGTCAAACCTCCCGACTGGGGTTGGTTTGATGATGAGCGACGAGGCTGAGGGTCGGCTCGAAGAGGAGACGGCTGCCGCTGGCGACCAAGCAGGGGATGGAAATGAAACTTCTTCGTCTTTACAACAGTTTTGTGTTTTGTTGTTGTTGCCCGAAAGGGTTTTAATTTCCTTTTCAGACTTTCGTTGACCGAGGGGGCTTTTTATGTTTTTGGTGTTGCCTTTCGGTGGCTTTTTGCGAACTCGAGGACGTTAAGTCCTTCATTTTTTATGAACTGCTTTCAATTCTTTCATGCCTTAGCATAATATTGAATGTTTTAATGCCTTAGCATAGAATTAGTTGTTATAATAACTTGAACCTCTAAAGAGGGGTCGAATAAATAGATTGGCTTGAATTGCCATAGGGAGTTCTTCTACGAACTTTAAACTGTTGTATTCGAGCTCGAGCGCTTCCTAAAATATTGTTCGAGGTACAACTCTTTCAAGATGTATAGCTCGAGCTTGGCGTTGAATAATGAAAATTTCTAAGTATATGATGAATCGGAGTAGACTTACATAGATTCGTTTTGGGTATTTACGAAGATTGTTTTGCATGAAACAATTGTCTCGTTTTATCTGGCTCGATGTATATTTAACCTCGTTGCTTCGCTTAAGGGGAGGGGGTAGCCCCCCAATTCTTCTAATCTGTAAGGTTGGAAGAATTTTAAGTTTTGAGGGACCGTTTCAGGTCATTTGATTTTGAAGAGACCATTTCAGATCGCTCGTTTTGGGACGATCATTTCAGTTCGTTTGATATCGGGGGGGGGGGGGGTCATTTTAGATCACTTGTTTGGAAGAGACCATTTTTAGTCGCTGGATTCGAAGAGATAATTTCATATCACTTGTATTAGAAGGAACCGTTTCAGGTCGCTTAGAAGAGATAATTTCATATCACTTGTTTTAAGAGGAACCATTTCAGGTCGATTAGAAGAGATAATTTCATATCACTTGTTTTAAGAGGAACCATTTCAGGTCACTTGGAAGAGATAATTTCATATCGCTTGTTTAGACGGAACCATTTCAGGTCGCTTGGAAAAGATAATTTCATATCACTTATTTTTGAAGAGATAATTTCATATCACTTGTTTAAGGTTAAATGTAAAGATGAAGTATTATACAACAACTTTAACTTTTACAAAGGAAAAAGATATCGATCGAGAGACTTATTTTGATTTCACAAAGATAAGCTAGTTTGACTCCGTTCGAGGTCGCTGAACTCGGTGAGAGCTTTGTATTGGGGGGCAGCTGCGCTCGAGGTTGAGCTGCCTACGTACCCTTTGAAGGGGATCAAGCCATTTCGTATTTCGATTATGGGGTGTACTTCTTAGTGAAAGTACTTTTTGAGGTTGATGATATTCCAGGGTCGTAGTTCAGGTTTCAGGGTTTCCACCGACTTGAGTCGGTAGACCCCGTCCTTCACAATACCGGTGACCTGGTAAGGAACTTCCCACTTTGCTCCTAACTTTCCAGCATGTTCTTCCTTTTTATGGTCAAACAATTTCCGTAAGACGAGCTCTCCTACTTGAAACCTTCGGGTTTTAATCCTGGAATGATAGTATCGAGCTGCGGCTTGTTGGTAGTTCTAGATTCGGGCTAATGCAAGGTTTTTCCTTTCGTCGGAGAGATCCAGCTCGTCTGTTATCATCTCGTTGTTAAATTCTTATTGTCGTGAGCATTCCTTTTTGCGGATGCTTGATACGAGGATCTCGGCTGGTACTACCGCCTCAATACCATAAGCTAGCGAGAAGGGAGTCTCGCCAGTGGATTTGCGGGGGGTAGTCCGGTAAGCCCAAAGTACGTCTGGGAGCTCGTCGCTCCAGCTCGTCTTGTACTCATCGAGTCTTTTCTTGAGGTTGTTCATGATCGACTTGTTAGCTGCTTCCGCCAGTCCTTTTCCTTGAGGGTAACGAGGCGTTGAGTAAGTCAGCTTGATGTTCCAAGTTCTACAGAACGCTTTGAACGTGTTCGATATGAACTGAGGTCCGTTATCGGTGACGATCTCATGGGGTAGTCCATGTCGGCAAACGATGTTTCGCCAGACGAACTCCTTAACATGAACGTTTTTAATCTTTTGGTATGACTCTGCTTCGATCCATTTGGTGAAGTAATCTGTCATTACCAATAGGTGCATAGCTTTCTTTCTGCCGGATGCAACTAAGGGTCCCACGATATCCATTCCCCATCGCATGAATGGATAGGGCGAAGAGATCGAGGAGAGTTTTTCCGACGGTTGGTGGATAATCGGGGCGTGCTTTTGGCACTTGTCACATTTACTGGAAAAAGATTCGCATTCGGCGGCCATTGTTGGCCAGAAATTGCCTTGCCTCTTGATTCGTATGGCCAGAGCTCGTCCTCCGGAATGACTTCCGCAAGATCCGTCATAGGCTTGTGTGATCACAGCTCGGGCTTGTTTCTCATCGAGGCACTTGACGTAAGGTCCGGAGAGACTTCTTTTGAAAAGTTCTCCTTGTGTGATGCAGTACATGGCACTTTATGCTTTGAGTTTTCGTGCTTCTCATTTATCGTCAGGGACTTCGCCATTCGTTATGTACCGAATGATCGGAGTTCTCCAATCCTTTCCATCATCGGTCTCAATTCCCTGAGTAGTGGATGCAGTTTGGATCGGTCCATCAGGAACATTCGCAACGTAAACGGCATTTCTTGGGTCTAGATCGTCATCGACCTCGACGATGTCACGGCTTGTTTCCTCGTGCAGTTCCTGGCGTTCGACATCGTCCTTTTTGATAGGCTCGTCCTCTTTCAAGGATAGAGCTTTTAGAGCTATGTCGATACTTGGTTTTTCAATCCCCTCGACTGGTATGATCCTTTTAAGGTTAGGATCTGACGTCGACGCTAACGCGGCCAGGGCATCGGCTGCGGTGTTTTCCCCTCGCGGATTCGTGTTAGATCAAAGAATTCGATCTGGTCAGCAAGGCTATGGACTACCTGCAGGTACGCTTCCATACGTTCATCTTTGGCCTCGTAGTCGCTGTGATATTGGCTCGTGACCAGTTGGGAATCACTGAAAGCATCTACTTCCCGGGCTCTTATTGCTATTGTTAGTTTAATCCCGGCAATTAACGCTTCGTATTCTGCTTCGGTGTTTGATGCGGCGAAGCCTAGCCTGAACGATTGTTCCAATACTTCTCCCGTAGGGGAAACCAGTTTTACCCCGACCCCGGATCCTTGCCTCGAGGAGGCTCTGTCGACGTGAAGTTTCCACCTCTTTGCGGAAGCAGGGTCGAGATCGTTGGTAGGTGGGAGTTCGATTACGAAATCAGCCAGTACATGTGCTTTTAAGCACGTCCGAGTTTTGAACTCGATGTCGTATTCGCTGAGTTCGATAGCCCATTTAACTAGTCGACCTGACTGGCTTGGACTGTGAAGAATGGTTCTTAGTGGTTGAGAAGTCATGACTATGATCGAGTGCGATTGGAAATATGGTCGGAGCTTCCGAGCCGATGTGACCAATGCTAAAGCAAGTTTTTCCATAGCGGGGTATCTGGTTTCAGCTTCGATTAAGGTCTTGCTGATGTAATACACCGGCCGTTGTTCGTTTTGTTCTTCGCGAACCAAAACTCCGCTTACTGCGGCCGTAGAGACAGCTAGGTAGAGGTAAAGGGGTTCCCCTTCTACCGGCTTTGCCAGTATGGGCGGTTCGCTTAGATAAGATTTGAACTGGGCGAACGCTTCTTCGCACTTTTCGTCCCACATGAACTTTTTGTTCGCTTTGAGCAAGTGGTAGAAGGATAGACATTTAGCAGTCGACCACGAGATGAAGCTGTTGGGAATGTCCTGAAATCTATTGTACTTGCTCTAAGTGAAAGTCGTATAGTCGAGATGAGATAATCACATAACACTAGGTAGTCATAACGCTTTGCTAGAAGCCACTTATGATCAATGAGTTGAGAACTCATTGCTAGTGTTATATGATCCTACAGGGTCACACACCTAAGCAAACTGGGCGTTAAAGACGAGGTTCATCATTAATGTAATGATCCAGAGAATGCATATTTGATATGCATTCGATATCAATATTCTGGGGCAGTGTCGATCGTTGCACATAGTGCATCGATCGATGCAACTCGCGGATTAACCAGATTGATACGGTTTAATCGTTGGTTAATTCCGTTGTGGTTTAAGCCGACATATATAAGATATATGGTCGACCTAAACTCCTTTCTAACCCAATTCACAGCCACCAGAACATATAAAGAAACCTCTCTGGAGATTAGATCTCTGTAAGGCACTAGCATCCCTGCGGTCCAGTTTGTGTGCGTGTGGATACCAGTAGAGGCGCAGCATTTGAGGCGCTTCGTGATCTCGATTATCTGCTAATACTTCCGCTGCAAATCAACAGGTAAATCTGAGATCCCATAGATTCAATTATATGAACCTTAGATCCTAGGCTCGGAATTCAGACTAGGGTTGCTAATCCTGATTAGAACTGCTAGAAATTCCTACAGTGGTATCAGAGCTTTAGGGTTCCATTGAATCTGTAGCATGTTGATTAGATTAGTTGAATCTGAATCTGTGTATGGTTGATACAAACTTGCTAAAATTCGTTTTCATGAAAACCTAGTCTAGGGTTCTGTTTGAAAACGATTTAGGGTCTTTTCGCATGGTGTCGATCGATGCCATCGATCGACACAGGGCGAAAACCCGAATAAAATATAGGGTTTTTCACATGGTGTCGATCGTTTCCAATCCGGCATCGATCGACACAGGGCGAAAACCCGAATAAAACTCAGTTTTCGCCTAGTGTCTATCGACACAAATGTAGTGTCGGTCGACACAAACCTCGCTAGATTGATGAATCGGTTCAATTGGATTGGACCGGTTATTGAGCTTGGTTAATAATGGTTGAACTCTGTGAATGGTTTAATTGCGATTGGTTTGATAAGGTTGGCATCGACCGATGCTAATGTAGCATCGATCGACGCTGACTGGTATTCAAAACCGGATCAATTGGATTGATCGGTTATCGCGGATTGCTTTTGGTTATCATGCATCGATCGACACTATAGTAGTGTCGGTCGACATCAGATTTGTTGATTAGGTTATTGAACCTGAAATCACAGAACCAGAGCAAGATGAATCAATTAATTATAAGAATTAAAACATAATAAAACTGAACATTTTAAATGGTTCCGTTCCTCAATCAAATATCAAGTGATACTTGATGTCTTTCCAATCTTGTCAACTGTCAAGACCCATTTAATTGTGCGACAGACTTGCAGTGCAAGATGTCCACGATTTCATGAGTAAGACAGAGGTAATCGTGTTGATGGACTTGCAGTGCAAGACGTCAACAATTACATGACTGAAAAGATTGGTTTACTTGACTGGGCCATCAAAATCGTTTTGGGCTCAGAGACATCAGGTGGATTGGACATAAGATGTCAATCCACAACCAAGAGTTATATTGGATATAACTAGCAAAGTTGTTGCTTACCTAGATAGCTAAAGTTGAGTGATAGCCCGTGGCTCACTTGAATTTAGTGAAGTATGGGTCTTGGATCATTATATTCATCTGAGGAAACATTGTTTGAATATAATGCGAGTTTCTTAAAAGTTAAGACTTCTCATTTCTTGAACATCATAACTAAACCTCTTACCTTTCTTTGTTCTCAGCTATGACTAACACTCATAATAACTCTTTCTCCCTGCGATCCGTCCTTGAGAAGGACAAGTTAAATGGATCGAATTTTCTCGAATGGTATCGGAACTTGAGAATTGTTCTCAAGCAGGAGAAAAGGGACTATGTCCTGGAAACTGTTCTCCCTGAAAAACCGAGAGCCAATGCTGCACATGCAGAAAGGAGTGCTTGGGATAAGCATTCCAATGATGTGGTCGATGTAAATTGTCTCATGTTGGCTACCATGAACTCGGACTTGCAGAAGCAATACGAGAACAGGGAGTCGCCAGTGGAGATGATTACTAGCCTGAAAAGCATGTTTCAGGAGAAAGCACGAACTGAGAGATACCAGACGGTTAAATCTCTCATTGAATGCAAGCTACCAAAGGACAGTCCGGTCAGTCCTCATGTCATTAAGATGATGGGTTATATTGATAAACTGGGGAGACTGGATTGTCCCATTAGCCAAGAGTTGGCTACTGACATCATTCTGCAGTCACTGCCATCAAGTTATGATCTGTTTGTTATGAACTATAACATGAACAACTTGACGAAGACGTTGACTGAACTGCATGGCATGCTCAAGACAGCTGAGCCTAATATCAAGAAGGGCACTCCTAATGTACTTATGGTACAAGGGGGTAAGAAGTTTAAGAAACTTGGCAAAGGCAAGGGAAAGGGCAAGGCAGTCCAGGTTGAGAACCAGGACACGCCTGCGCCAGCCCCGAAGCCCAAGTCGGGCCCATCTGAGACTGATAAGTGCCATTACTGTAAAGAGCCTGGGCATTGGAAGAGAAATTGCAACAAATTCTTGGAAGAGAAGAAAAAGAAGAAGAAGACTTTCGAGACTTCATCTTCAGGTATTTATGTTATAGAAGTAAATGTTACTACTTCTGGTTCTACTTCTTGGGTATTGGATACCGGTTGTGGTGCTCATATTTGTACAAATATGCAGGGCCTAAGCAACAGTAGGAAGTTGGAAAGGGGACAAGTGGACCTGTGCGTGGGGAATGGAGCAAGAGTTGCTGCATTAGCCGTAGGAACATATAACTTGTCTTTACCTTCTGGTTTGGTTTAAAGCTTAATAATTGCTACTATGTACCTGCTATAAGCAGAAATATTATTTCCATTCCTATTTTGGATGTGGAAGGATATCAGTTTTCAATTAAGAATAAATGTTGTTCTTTTGATTACAATGATATATTTTATGGTAGCAGCCCATTAGAGAATGGGCTTTATGTTTTAAACCAGACTGCACCAATCTATAACATTAACACCAAGAGATTCAAATCAAATGACACGAATCAGACTTTTCTTTGGCATTGTCGTTTGGGCCACATAAACGAGAAACGGATCCAAAAGCTCCATAGTGATGGGCTTCTGGGCTCATTTGATTATGAATCATGTGAGAAATGTGAATCTTGTTTACTGGGCAAAATGACTAAGGCCCCTTTCAACAAATCAAATGAAAGGGCCAGTGACCTATTGGGCCTTATACATACAGATGTGTGCGGCCCAATGAGCACAAGTGCCAGAGGAAATTTTCGATACTTCATTACCTTCACTGATGATTTCAGCAGGTATGGATATGTCTATCTAATGAGACACAAGTCGGAATCCTTTGAAAAGTTCAAAGAGTTCCAAAATGAAGTACAGAATCAACTTGGTAAAAGTATTAAGGCTCTTCGATCAGATCGTGGAGGAGAATACTTAAGCCAAGAATTCAGTGATCATTTAAGAGATTGTGGAATTGTTTCACAACTCACTCCTCCTAGAACACCACAATGGAATGGCGTGTCTGAGAGGAGGAATCGGACTTTATTAGATATGGTTCGATCAATGATGAGTCTCTCAACTCTTCCATTATCCTTTTGGGGATACGCTCTAGAAACGTCTGCGTTCACACTTAATAGGGTTCCGTCAAAATCAGTTGCAAAGACACCACATGAGATGTGGACTGGAAATGTTCCGAGTTTGTCTTTCCTGAAGATTTGGGGTTGCGAAGCTTATGTCAAGCGATTAATTACAGATAAGCTCGAACCCAAATCTGATAAATGCTACTTCGTTGGTTATCCTAAGGAAACCAAGGCATACTACTTTTAAAACCAATCCGAGAACAAAGTGTTTGTTGCTCGGAACTGCGTCTTTCTTGAGAGAGGATTTCTTTCCAAGAGAAACAGTGGGAGTAAAGTACAACTCGAAGAAGTTCGAGAACCGCAGGAAAATGCTCAACCCGTAGAGGAAGAGCAACAGTTGTATCTACAAAGAGTTGTAGAGACGGCGCCTGTGGAGCCTGAAATTCGCCGATCCGAAAGGATCCGTCACGAACCCGAGAGATATGGATTTCTCGTAACCAATTGTCATGATTTGTTGATCATTGACAGTGACGAGCCAGCGAATTTTGAAGAAGCGATGATGAGCCCTGACTCCGAAAAGTGGCTGAAAGCCGCTGAATCCGAAATGGGATCCATGTCACAGAACCAAGTATGGACTTTGGTTGATTTACCCGATGGTGCAAGACCCATTGAGTGTAAATGGATTTTCAAGAAGAAAATTGATGTGGATGGAAATATTCAGATATATAAAGCAAGGCTAGTGGCAAAAGGTTTCAAACAAATTCATGGTATTGACTATGAAGAAACCTATTCACCTGTCGCCATGCTTAAATCCATTCGGATTCTCCTAGCAACAGCTGCTCATTATGATTATGAGATCTGGCAGATGGACGTGAAAACAGCTTTCCTTAATGGAATTCCGGAAGAGGATGTGTACATGACACAACCCGAAGGTTTCATCGATCCAAATGCAGCTAGGAAAGTATGCAAACTTCATCGATCCATTTATGGATTGAAGCAAGCATCTCGGAGTTGGAATCTTCGTTTTGATGAAGCAGTCAAAAAGTTTGATTTCATCAGAAGCGAAGAAGAACCATGTGTTTACAAGAAGACTAGTGGGAGCGCAGTTGCATTTCTCGTGTTGTATGTAGATGACATACTTCTTCTCGGAAATGACGTTCCGTTGTTACAGTCTGTTAAGACTTGGCTCGGAAGTTGTTTTTCAATGAAAGACATGGGAGAAGCCGCGTATATTCTTGGAATAAGAATCTATAGAGATAGATTAAACAAGTTGATTGGACTGTGTCAAGACACTTATATCGATAAAGTCTTACACAGGTTCAGAATGCAAGATTCCAAGAAGGGCTTCATACCAATGTCTTATGGCATAAGTCTCAGCAAGAAGCAGTGTCCTGAGACACCTGCTGAGCGAGATCGCATGAGTCGGATTCCCTATGCCTCGGCGTTGTGATCCATCATGTATGCCATGCTCTGTACTCGTCCAGATGTTGCTTGTGCTCTAAGCATGACGAGTAGATACCAATCGGATCCAGGTGAAAGTCACTGGACAGCAGTCAAGAATATTCTGAAGTATTTGAGAAATACTAAGGATAAATTCTTGGTGTATGGAGGAAGTAATGAGCTGGTAGTAAGTGGTTACACAGACGCAAGTTTTTAGACAGACAAAGATGATTTCCGATCACAATCTGGTTACATCTTCTGCCTGAATGGCGGTGCAGTCAGCTGGAAGAGTTCCAAGCAGGACATTGTAGCAGATTCCACAACTGAAGCTGAGTACCTCGTTGCTTCTGAAGCGGCAAAGGAGGCTGTTTGGATCAAGAAGTTCATCACTGAACTTGGTATGATTCCTAGCATTTCTGAGCCAGTGGCTTTGTATTGTGACAACAATGGAGCCATTGCGCAAGCAAAGGAACCTAGATCATACCAGAAATCCAAGCACGTAGAAAGGCGATATCACCTTATCCGTGATATTGTGAATAGAGGAGATGTGAAGATCAGCAGAGTCCCGACTGATGAGAACGTAGCTGATCCGCTGACCAAGCCCCTCCCAAGGCCTAAGCATGAGTTTCACACTGCTGCTGTAGGCATTAGATTTCTTAAGATATGATCTTGTTTTCAGTGGGAGTTATATTTGATTTTTAGTTATGACTTGATGTTCGAAAAACATAATTTAGTTATGTTATATTAATGAAATTGTTTCAGCATTATTTAATTGTGAATAATTAAATATATATTGTCCCAAAGTAATTTATAACATTTTATAGGTCATCAAGTATGTGACTTGATCATGAAACCCTATAAGAAACAAATGACATAAATTATAAATGGTCCCTAGTCGAGGTTGTTAAAATGGGACACTAACAACCACGTGAGACTAGTATGTGAGGTGACTGATGACTATGTTTCATGGAGTCATTTAATAAGTGTATTAAAGTCAATCACATAGATATGTGTTAGAGAACACATAATCAGACTTGACCCGTTAATGAGAACTCTACAAGATGTTATATGAGTGTCATAAGAGTTTCTCATTACGACTAAAGAGAGTAGTCCTTAGACCTGAGTTCATCATTTCCTCTCTTATATGGATTGGTTCGTCTTGACTTTGTCAAACGTCAGCCGTAACTGGTGATCATAAAGACACCGATTAGGCGTATCATGAAATATAAAAGAGACATGGATGGAACAAGATGGGATTTGTACCTCCTATATAACAGGAGTTAAATATCTCTGGGCCTATCGAAGATTTGATACTGGAAATGCGTGGCCGCGCTCAAACGAGGTGATTGTCAGTCGTTTATTTTATCAGTACAAATCGGGATTCGATAAACGTGATCTGGCTTAATAAGGATGACACAGTTCTTGCCTTATGCTAGATTGAGATATAGCTACAAAGGGATTAAAGGAATAGATGATTCCAGTACAAGTGGGAGATTGTTGGGAATGTCCTGAAATCTATTGTACTTGCTCTAAGTGAAAGTCGTATAGTCGAGATGAGACAATCACATAACACTAGGTAGTCATAACGCTTTGCTAGAAGCCACTTATGATCAATGAGTTGAGAACTCATTGCTAGTGTTATATGATCCTACAGGGTCACACACCTAAGCAAACTGGGCGTTAAAGACGAGGTTGATCATTAATGTAATGATCCAGAGAATGCATATTTGATATGCATTCGATATCAATATTCTGGGGCAGTGTCGATCGTTGCACATAGTGCATCGATCGATGCAACTCGCGGATTAACCAGATTGATACGGTTTAATCGTTGGTTAATTCCGTTGTGGTTTAAGCCGACATATATAAGATATATGGTCGACCTAAACTCCTTTCTAACCCAATTCACAGCCACCAGAACATAGAAAGAAACCTCTCTGGAGATTAGATCTCTGTAAGGCACTAGCATCCCTGCGGTCCAGTTTGTGTGCGTGTGGATACCAGTAGAGGCGCAGCATTTGAGGCGCTTCGTGATCTCGATTATCTGCTAATACTTCCGCTGCAAATCAACAGGTAAATCTGAGATCCCATAGATTCAATTATATGAACCTTAGATCCTAGGCTCGGAATTCAGACTAGGGTTGCTAATCCTGATTAGAACTGCTAGAAATTCCTACAGAAGCGGTTCAAAGCAGCTATTTTGCCAGTCAGGCGTTGGAATTCTTGCGTTGTTCTGGGAGATTTCATCTCCATAAATATCCCGATCTGTTTAGGATTGGCCTCGATCCTCTTTCGGTTACCAAGTAACCGAGGAATTCTCCTGATGGGACCCCGAATGTGCACATCGCCGGATTGAGTTTCATCTCATATTTATTGAGAATGATGAAGCATTCTTTTAGTTGGGGGATATGATCCTCGTACCTGGAAAATTTGACCAGCATATCGTCGATGCAAACTTCCATGGTTTTTCCAAGGAGTCCTGAGAACATCTTGTTGACGAGACGTTGGTAAGTTGCTCCTGCATTTTTCAACCCGAAGGGCATGACTTTATAGCAGTACGTGCCTCGATCAGTTATGAACGAGGTCTTTTCCTGATCTTCAGGGTTCATCAGTATCTGATTGTACCCGGAAAAGGCATCCATGAAGGATAGCAGTTGATGTCCTGCAGTCGCTTCGACCAAACGGTCGATATGAGGGAGTGGAAAGCTGTCTTTTGGACATGCTTTGTTGAGATCTGTAAAGTCAACGCAGACTCTCCATTTCCCATTCTTTTTCTTGACCACTACGGGATTCGCGAGCCAATCGGGGTATTTTACCTCCCTGATCGATCCGATTTTTAGCAGGCGGTCGACCTCGTCATTGACAGCTTTGGCTCGTTCGGGGCCAAGCTTTCGACGTTTTTGTCTGACCGGTTTATAAGTAGGGTCGACGTGTAGTTCGTGACTGGTTATGTCGATGTTAATTCCTTTCATGTCCGCAGAGGACCATGCAAAGGAATCGACATTCTGTTTAAGGAAAGAGATCAGTTCGTTTTTAACTGATTCCGCTAGGTCGATCCCGATGCCAACGAGTCTTTCGGGGTGAGCGTCATCTATGCAAACCTGAGTGGTGAGGTCCTTTGGGGGCCCTTTTTGGCTCGGGTCATTTGACCTTTTGGTTTGCATTGTGGTGAGCTCTTCCTCCTTCTGTAATTGCTATGCGTGGGATTTCTCGATCTGTTTGTACCCGTTCATGTAACAGTTTCTGGAAATCTTTTGATTTCCATAGACTATTTTTATTCCTTTCGGAGTTGGGAACTTTACGCACTGGTGGTAGGTCGACGGTACGGCTTTCATGTCGTATATCCATGGTCGACCTAGAATGGCGTTGTAGGGAGCTGGTCGATCCACTATGACGAAATCTGTCATTTTTCGGACTCCTCCAGCTATTACTGGGGAAAAGACGGAGCCCATTGAATACGTTTTTTCGCCAGCGAAGCCCACTATGGGTGTTTGTCCTTCGACAATCTCGGAGTCTTCAAACTCCATCTTTTTGAAAGCGTCGTAAAAGAGGACATCCACTGAGCTTTCTGTGTCGATCATTATCCTCGAGAGTTCGACATCCCCGACTACCAAGCACACGAGGAGCGCATCGTCATGTGGCTTATCGAGGTCTCTCGTCTCACTCTCGTAGAAGGTGATCTCATGGTCTAGACCTTGCATTGGGATTTTCTCCCGTTTATCGGTTTCGACCCTTCGCTGAAGAGCTTTTATCGAATTGATCGAGTCTCGGCATAGTTTGGAGCCGCCAAAGATGAAGTCAACTCGTTTAGGGGGTATAGCACATACACCGCACTCCCCCCCCCCCCAGCAGAGGCGAGGGAGATTGATTCGTGACCGTAAACTCTTGACAGGGGCTGGAGGTGGAGGTAATGTCGAGCCTCCCGGGGTACCGCATAGACTGAGCTCGCCGAGGATAACTTTGACTCGCTTCCGCGACCCTTGGGGAAGAGCTTCAGGGGATCCTGACTCCTTAGAGCACTCTCGTTTGTTCTGGGAAGACTTTTTTGATTCTTTGGTCTGCTTGTTTTCCTTTTTGTCTGAGGGAGTTTCCTCCCCGACTTCGGATTCTTGGTTGTTTCTGGACTCTCGTTTTTGCGCCTCGAATTTGGCTCGAGTGTAGCACTCTTCGGTCGTGTGTCCTTTTTTGTTGTGAAAGTCACATAATTTATCTTTGTCGAACTCGAACTTCTTCGAGCTCTTCGGGCTCTCAACCGCGTTGACGTTTCCAGATTTACGGGAATCTTTCTTTGAATTCGAGCTCTGCGAGCCCGACTGGTTCCTTTCTTTTCTGTGTTTCTCTCTGAGGATCGTAGTTTCGTCCTCAAGGCGAGCGAAGGCCGATGCGAGATGAAGGGCATCATCGAGTGTGAGAGGTTCGCGGACTGTTATTTTCTCGCGGAATTTGGTCGAGTACCATAGTCCACGCCTCAGTGCCTCTATAGCTATTTCGTCGTTTGGGTTTGCGATTTTGGATTTTATTTCCTTGAATCGATCAATGAACGAGCGAAGTGTTTCGTCGGGTTTTTGAGAGACGCCAAATAGGGCTGCCTCGGTAATCTTTACCTCAATAAAGAGGGAGTATTGTTTAAGAAAAGCCATCATGAACTGGGTAAAGTTGTCGATGGACTTTTCTTCCAGTCCGGCGAACCATTCTAGGACAGAGCCCGATAGGTTTTCGGCGAAGAGTCTGCAGAAAGTCGGCTCTCTCTCCTCGTCAGGGAGGTATACCCTTGACATTGCTAGCCGGAATGCCCTGATGTGGGCTTTGGGGTCTGATTTTCCAGAAAATTCTGGAAATTTCGTTTTCTTGATTTCCCGGATTCTTGCAAAGGCGATCAGGTCTGTGAACGGCGTTTGTCGCGTTTCCTCGATCATTCGATCGATGTTAGGTGCCGCGCTTGTTGCCACGTGGACTTTCGAGCTCAGGCTGACGAACTGGGCGTTAGCCTGCTCGATGTATTGCCTTAGCATATCGTGTTCGTCGCCTGTTATAGGCGCGAACAGTGTTTGAGCCTGATTCGACGTCTGCCCGGGGAAGACCAGGTCGAGGAGATCGATTTTTGGAACCGATCTCGTCTGGTCGATATGTGGCGCTTGGAATTGTATCGGACTCGATCCGTTAGGGTGTCCCGAGCTCGAGGCGAAGGCAGAGCCTCATAGTTGCCTCGGTCGGATATTGGAATTACTCGGCAAATGAGGTGGTCTGGGTAATGGTCGGTTTCCCGATACGGTTGGATCCGTGACCATAGAACTCGAACTGAATGGAGTCGGTGTCGCAATAGGGGTCGTTATAGGGCGGAAACTGCTATTCGACGTGCTAGCAAAATTTCCCGACGTTCCAGGTGGTGATGCCACCTGGGAGAAGTCCAAGCGTTTTCGCGGTGGAAGAATTATGGGAGGTAATGGATCGCGTATTGATCGACCTCCTTGGTTTTGGCTAGCGAGCTCTTCGAGACGGGCGTTAATGCGCCATTCTTGTTCATCGAGCTGCGCGGCCAGAGCACGATTTGCGATCTATTTGGCATGGGCGTTTGCCTCGTTGCTTCTTGTTCGATTTACCAACAGGTTCAACATTGAACGGATTTCAGCGAGGTCGTCCGGACTTTGTCGCGGTGGAGCAGGAGGCTGTGGCGGGTTAGGCCTGAGCGTTTCGGATCCGCTTCCTGGAGCGGGGGCGGAAGTTGAATCGTTTCTCATCCATACCCAGTTCCTGTTCAGATCATTAGTTCCTGACAAAACGTTTGTTGGAGTCTGGCTCATCGCGATTGTTTGAGCGACTGAGCTGGTTGGTGCCGAAGTCGTGGAGACTGAGGCAGAGCTCGTCATCACGCCATCGGTCTGACCCATGTCCTTACCCCGGTGGTGTTCTGAGGAACGTCGTCGACCATTTGAGGGTGGTCGACTGGTGGAGTGGCGCTGGGAGAGCCAGATTGGTCGGGATTCATCTCGATCTATCGAACCTAGGATCTGATTCTTAAGATAGGAAAAACTATATATAGTCCCCACAGTCGGCGCCAAATGTGAGATCGGAGATTCACACCAAAGATTTATAATCGTGGATTTGGACTTTGTGTAAAAAGATGATATAGATTTCCTATGAATCAAAGACTTTATTGAGATTTACCGTCGAGATAGAACAAACACAGTCAAAAAGAGAGTACAAAGTATGAGAATCGAGCTATCTAGTCGAAGTGTTCTTGATTAAGGTTGGAATGTCTTGAATGAATCTCCACTTCTTCTTTAAATAGTCTCGACTTTTATCTTCTTGTTCCGATCTTTCGGCCTCGTCATGACAACGATCTCCGGGATTCGCGGGAATTGGTTTAACTGACAAAGACCAGGTCGTTCTTCCTCTACATCCTCTTCTATCGAGCTCGAGCTCGATCGCCTCTAGTTCCGATGTTATTTGGGCCTTGGTCAAATCATAGTCGCATGGGCCCAGAATCTATGACAATCAAACTCGTTTCCTTGATTGCGGATCGGGCTCATGATTATGGGCCCTTGTTTTGTCTGTTAATGGGCCGGATTTCCTAGAGGGAAATCCGGCGCCAACAATTTGGTTGCTAGCTATGTTGTCTAGGTACCATACACCTTCTTAACCTCCTTTAATCTCAAATTTCTTTGGTATGATGTTTTCTTCATTTAAGAATACAACTTCATGCATATACAAGGCTGGATCTGCTTCTTCAGTTTCAGATTTATGTTCTTCATGAAGTTTTTGTATTCTTTCTGAACATTTTGATGCATAATGACCAGTTCTATCACAACGAAAGCATACCACTTTAGACAGGTCCTTATCTTTCGTGGTGTTGTGATCACTTTGACTTGTGGTCCGATCTTGAGAGTTAGCTCTTCCTCTGCCTCGTCCCCTGTTTCCTCTACCTCCTTGATATATCATGGTTTTTCTAGGTTTTTAACCATGATATAAGTGTATATATTGAGTCTTTAACCTTGTATTTCGAGTCTATTGAGTCTTTTACAGGTTAGCATACGAATGGAGCAAAGCTATGAGTTTTGGGACATTTCTGGAGCATTCTGCAAGAAGTTAAAGTTGGAGACGTAACCAGACTTTAATGTCGACCGACATTACCCTTAGTGTCGGTCGACACTGAGCCCTGAACAGAGTTATGCGCGAGTGAAGAACATCTTTTAAAAAATTGCAAAGAAGTCCAGAAGTTTCATTATTTCTAATTTAGCCATAAACTGTTGGGAATGTCCTGAAATCACACTTGTAATCACTCTAGAGATAGTTGTGTTGTCGAGATTAGACATTCATATAATACTGGGCAATCATAATGCTTTGCTAGAAGCCACTTATGATCAATGTGTTGGAATTGTGTCCAGTAATCTCGGTACTGTCTCTAGAAAGTAAGAGTATGTCAATGATCAGACATAAGTCATATAATACTGGGGGTCATGATGGCTTGCTAGAGTCCGCTCATGATCTATAAGTCTTGGACTTATTGCCTTTATTATATGATCCCATATGGGTCACACGCCTAAGCTAACAGGAAAATGTGTAGGAACGGTTTAGCAGAAGTACGGTAAAAGTGCTAGGCATTTACTGTACTTAGAGAGAATAAAACGGTTTAGCCACTGTGTGTCGATCGATACACAAGGGGTGTCGATCGACACAGTGCGCGAATGCCGTCGAGTTAATTGGTGTTTGGGCCAAATGGCCCAAACGGAACCGGACAAGTTTTATGAGATAAAACTCGAGTTCAGAACAATTAACCTAGCCCCTTAGCCGAAAACTCTCTCTCTCTCTGCGCCGGTTTCCTGGTGGTCTAGCAGCCGTTTTCTGTGATCGCGTGTGTGAGCCTTTGGAGGATTCATCTCTCGGTGTTTCTCTGATCTCTGACCTGTTCTATCTCCTTCCGCTGCAACAAACAGGTAAAAGGTGAGATCATCAATTGTTTCTATTCGAGAAGAACCTAGATCAGCATGTTTAGGATGATATGAATCAGAGAATTGAATCAGGATCAACTAAACATTCCTTCACAATGAATTTAGAATTCACTGCTAGTGTTATATGATCCTACAGGGTCACACACCTAAGCAAACTGGATATGTTTCATATGGGGTTGATCATTAGTGTAATGATCCAGTGATTGTATATTCGATATACATTCATAACGAATTTCTGAGGTTGTGTCGATCGACACAGAAAGTGTGTCGATCGACACAGGTCGCGAACCAAATTGCAGATTTTGGTTTATGACTTAATTAACACCGGTTAATCCCAGGTTAATTAGGTCGTCGACATATATATATGATATATGGTCGAACTAGACGAAAAAGACCTAATTCACAGCCACCAGAAAGAAACTGAAACCCTCTGAGAGATCCGATCTCTAAACGGCACAAGCATCCCGTCCGTTCCAGTTTGTGTGCGTGTGGATACCAGTAGAGGCGCAGCACTTGAGGCGCTAGACAATCTCGAATACCTAATCATCTTCCGCTGCATAACTTTACAGGTATCTTCGAGATCTGATGTAGATTCAATGATATAAACATGAACCCTAGATCCTAGGCTATGGAATTCAGACTTAGGGTTGCCTAATTGGATTAGGAACTGCTAGAAATTCTTTCAGTGGTATCAAAGTCTTAGGGTTCTATTGAATCAGTAGCATGTTGATTAGATTAGTTGAATCTGGATCTCTGTATAGTTGATACAAGCATGCTAAAATTCGTTTTGTTCAAAGTAATCTAGTTTAGGTTTTTTGTTTGAAAACGATTTAGGGTTTATCGCACTGTGTCGATCGATACCAATCCGGTGTCGATCGACACATAATAATAACCTGAATAAAATTCAGGTTTAACCTACTTGTGACGATCGACACAAGAGTTGTGTCGGTCGACACAGACCTTGCGATTAGGATAATCGGTTCAATTGGATTGGACCGGTTATCGAGCTTGGTTAACAAAATTGGTTAAACCGCTTAGAACGGTTTGTTGCGATTGGTTTGATTTGGTTGGCGTCGACCGACACTAATGTAGCGTCGATCGACACTGACCGGTTATCGAAACCAAGTCAATTGGATTGATCGGTTATCGCAAATTGGTTCTGGTATGTTGCATCGATCGATGCTAGTGTAGTGTCGATCGACAAATAATTAAATTGTTCGGTTATTGAACCTGCAATTGCAGAACCAAACCAGAATTAAACCCACTTCTTAGAATTATTAAAGCCTAATTAGATTAGTTGTTTTATAAGTTCTAAACTTTATAGGATGAATATATGATATGCGTTAGACCAAAAGTTCCGTTCCTCAAACTAAATATCAAGTAATCCTTGATGTCTTCCCGATCTTGTCAACTGTCAAGACTCGTTTCATTGTGCGATAGATTTGCAGTGCAAGGTGTCCACAATTACATGAGTAAGACAAGAGGTAATCGTGTTGATGGACTTGCAGTGCAAGACATCAACAATTACATGACTCAAAAGATTGGTTTACTTGAATGGGCCATCAAAATCGTTTTGGGCCCAGAGACATCAGGTGGATTGGACATGAGATGTCAGTCCACAACCAAGAGTTATATTGGATATAACTAGCAAAGAGTTGCTTACCTAGATACCTAAAATTTGGGCGATAGCCAGTGGCTCACTCAAGTTTCAGTGAAGTATGGGTTTTGGATCATTATATTCATTTGAGGAAACATTGTCTTGAATATAATGCGAGTCTTCTTAATAGTTAAGATTTCTCATTTCTTGAACATCATAACTAAACCTCTCTTGTTTTCAACTATGTCTAGCACAAACCATCATAACAATTTCTCCCTGCGATCCGTCCTTGAGAAGGACAAGTTAAATGGATCCAACTTTCTTGAATGGTATCGGAACTTGAGAATTGTTCTCAAACAGGAGAAGAAGGACTATGTCCTTGAGAAAGTTCTCCCCAAGAAGTACCGAGCTAATGCCTGGCAGTCAGAGAAGGATGCTTGGGATAAGCATTCTAATGATGTGGTCGATGTGTGTTGTCTAATGTTGGCTACCATGAACTCGGACTTGCAGAAGCAATATGAGTCCGTGGAGTCGCCAATAGAGATGATCACTGTCCTGAAAAGTATGTTTCAGGAGCAGGCACGAACTCAGAGATACAAGACGGTTAAGTCTCTAATTGAGTGCAAGCTACAAAAAGACGGACCAGTTAGTCCTCATGTCATTAAGATGATGGGTTATATTGATAACCTGGGGAAATTGGATTGTCCCATTAGCCAAGAGTTGGCTACTGACATCATTCTGCAGTCACTGCCGTCAAGCTATGATCAGTTTGTTATGAACTATAACATGAACAACTTGACGAAGACGTTGACTGAATTGCATGGGATGCTGAAAACTGCTGAACCTAACATCAAGAAGGACACCCCAAATGTCCTTATGGTACAAAAGGGTAAAAAGTTTAAGAAACTTGGTAAGAACAAAAGTGATGGCAAAACGAGCTCGATTGTGAATCCAAGCGAGTCTAACTATGTTCCTAAGGTTAAAACCGGTCCTTCTAAAGATGATAAGTGCCATTATTGTAATGGTTATGGGCATTTGAAAAGAAACTGCAATAGATTTCTGGAAGATTATGAGAAGCTGAAGAAGACGTACGAGACTTCTTCTTCAGGTATTTATGTTATAGAAGTAAATGTTACTACTTCTGGTCCTATTTCTTGGGTATTGGATACCGGCTGTGGTGCTCATATTTTGTGAAAATATGTAGGGACTAAGCAATAGTAGGACTTTGGAGAAAGGACAAGTGGATCTATGCGTAGGAAATGGAGCAAGAGTTGCTGCATTAGCCGTAGGAACATTTCATTTGTTTTGCTTCATGGCATGTTTTAGAAATTAAGAACTGCTACTATGTACCTGCTTTAAGCAGAAATATTATTTCTATTCCTTGTTTGGGTATGGAAGGATATCAGTTTTCAAATTAAGAATAAGTGTTATTCATTTGATTACAATGATATATTTTATAGTAGCAGTCCATTAGAGAATGGACTTTATGTTCTAAACCAAAACGTGCCTAACTATAACATTAGTACCAAGAGATTCAAGTCAAATGATACAAATCAAACTTTTTTCTCTGGCATTGTCGTTTGGACCACATAAATGAGAAACAGATTCAGAAGCTCCATAGTGATGGGCTTTTGGGCTCGTTTGATTATGAATCATGTGAGATATGCGAATCTTGTTTATTAGGTAAAATGACGAAGGCCCCTTTCAACAAAAGGTAATGTCGATCGTCACAAAAGGTGCATCGATCGACATAGGTCGCGAACGAACAAAAAGAAAGGGCCAGTGACTTATTAGGCTTTATACATACGGATGTGTATGGCCCGATGAGCCCAAGTGCTAGAGGAAACTTTCAGTACTTCATTACCTTTACTGATATTTTCAGTAGGTGTGGTTATATCCATTTACTGAGAAATAAATCGGAATCTTTTGAAAAGTTCAAAGAGTTCCAGAATGAAGTACAAAATCAACTTGGCAAAAGTATTAAAGCTCTACGATAAGATCGTGAAGGTGGATACTTAAGCTAAGAATTCAGTGATCATCCGAGAGATTGTGGAATTGTTTCACAATTCACTCCTCCTGAAGTGGACTTTATTAGATATGGTTCGATCAATGATGAGTCACTCAGATCTTCCATCATCCTTCTGGGAATACGCTCTATAAACATCTGCGTTTAAACTAAATAGGGTTCTATCAAAATCAATTACAAAGAGACTACATGAGATGTGGACTGGAGATGTTCTTGATTTGTTTTTCATGAAGATTTGGGGTTATGAGGCTTATGTAAAACGTTTAATCTCTGATAAGCTCGCATCCAAGTCTGATGAATGCTACTTAATTGGTTATCTTAAGGAGACCAAGGCATGTTACTTTTACTCCCATCGATCAAATTAATGGGTATTTGATACACATTAATATACGTGTTTAGAGGGTGTGTCGATCGACGCAAGTGTTGTGTCGATCGATGCAAGGCAAAGAACGACACAATTAACTGTGTTTTTCCTGAGAAAGATTTTCTTTCCAGGAAGAACAGTGGGAGTAAAGTACAACTCGAAGAAATTCGAAAATTCGAGGAAGAGCAGCAGTTGGATCTACAAAGAGTTGTAGAACCCACACCTGTGGTGCCTGAAGTTCGCAAATCCGAGAGGATTCGTCACGAACCCGAGAAATTTGGATTTCTCATGACCAATTGCCATGATCTGTTGATCATACACAGTGACGAGTATGCGACTTTGAAGAAGCAATGATGGGCCTTGACTCCGAAAAGTGGCTGAAAGCCGCTGAATCCGAAATGGGATCTATGTCACAGAACCAAGTATGGACTTTGGTTGATTTACCCGATGGTGTAAAAACCATTAAGTGTAAATGGATTTTCAAGAAGAAAATTGACGTAGATGGTAATATTCAGATATACAAAGCTGGGTTGGTGGCAAAAGGTTTCAAGCAAATTCATGGTATTGACTATGAAGTAACATATTCCCCAGTCACCATGCTTAAGTCCATTCGGATTCTCCTAGCAACCGCCACTCATAATGGTTATGAGATCTGGCAGATAGATGTGAAAACAGTTTTCCATAATGGAATTCTGGAAAAGGATGTGTACATGACACAACCTGAAGTTTTCATTGATCCTAAAGCTTCTCGGAAGGTATGCAAGCTTCATCAATCCATTTATGGATGGAAGGAAGCATCTCGGAGTTGGAATCTTTGTGTTGATGAAGCAGTCAAAAGGTTTGACTTCATCAGGAACGAAGAGTAACTGTGTGTTTACAAGATGACTAGTGGGAGCGCAGTTGCATTTCTGGTATTGTGTGTTGATAACATACTGCTTCTCGAAAATGAAGTTTCATTGTTTCAGTCTGTTAAGACTTGGCTCGAAAGTTGTTTTTCGATAAAAGCATGGGAGAAGCTGTGTACATTCTTGGAATAAGAATCTATAGAGATAGATTGGACGAGGTAATTGGATTGTGTCAAGATACTTATATTGATAAGGTCTTGCACAAGTCCAGTATGGATGATTCCAAGAAAGGTTTCATGCCAATGACTCTTGGCATTACTCTTAGCAAGACGCAATGTCCTTCGACACATGCTGAGCGAGAGCGAATGAGGGTCAGACAACTACTAAAGGCATTAGATGTGTTAAGATGTGATCTTAAATTTAGTGGGAGTTGTTGTTGTTAATTTTAGTTATGATATGATGTTCATGTAAACATAATTTGATTATGTTAATGATTTCTGACATCAGTATTATTTAATTATGTTATTAAATAATAGTCCCGAAGTAATTTATGACATTTTATAGGTCATCAAGTATGTGACTTGATCATGAAACCCTATAAATGATAAATGACATAAATTATGTTGGTCCCTGGTCAAGGTTGTTAAAGTGGGACATTAACAACCGCATGAGACTAGTATGTGAGGTGACTGATGACTAAGTTTCATGAAGTCATTAATAAGAATATTAAAGTCAATCACATATATATGTGTTGGAGAACACAGGATCGGACATGACCCACTGATGAGAACTCTTCGGGATAGTTATATAAGTGTCATGAGAGTTTTCATTACGACTATAGAGTATAGTCCTTAGACCTGAGTTCATCATGTTTTCTTACATATGAATTGGTCCGCTTTAACCTTGTCAAACGTCAGCCGTAACTGGTGACTATAAAGGCATTGATTGGGCGTATCATGAAGTGTGTGGAGGAATAGGGATGGAACAAGATGGGATTTGTCCGTCCTATATAACAAGAGATAAATATCTCAGGGCCCATCGAAGATTTGATACTGAGAAATGTGTGGCCGCACTCAAACGAGGTGATTGTCAGTCGTTTGTCTTGTCAGTATAAATCGGAGTTTGATGAACATGATTTTGGCTTAATAAGGATGACACGGATCTTGCCTTATGCCAGATCGAGATATAGAGACGAAGGGATTATGGGAATAGATGATTCCAGTACAAGTGGGAGATTGTTGGGAATGTCCTGAAATCACACTTGTAATCACTCTAGAGATAGTTGTGTTGTCGAGATTAGACATTCATATAATACTGGGCAATCATAATTCTTTGCTAGAAGCCACTTATGATCAATGAATTTAGAATTCACTGCTAGTGTTATATGATCCTACAGGGTCACACACCTAAGCAAACTGGATATGTTTCATATGGGGTTGATCATTAGTGTAATGATCCAGTGATTGTATATTCGATATACATTCATAACGAATTTCTGAGGTTGTGTCGATCGACACAGAAAGTGTGTCGATCGACACAGGTTGCGAACCAAATTGCAGATTTTGGTTTATGACTTAATTAACACCGGTTAATCCCAGGTTAATTAGGTCGTCGACATATATATATGATATATGGTCGAACTAGACGAAAAAAAAGACCTAATTCACATCCACCAGAAAGAAACTGAAACCCTCTGAGAGTCCGATCTCTAAACGGCGCTAGCATCCCGTCCGTTCCAGTTTATGTGCGTGTGGATACCAGTAGAGGCGCAGCACTTGAGGCGCTAGACAATCTCGAATACCTAATCATCTTCCGCTGCATAAATTTCCAGGTATCTTCGAGATCTGATGTAGATTCAATGATATAAACATGAACCCTAGATCCTAGGCTATGGAATTCAGACTTAGGGTTGCCTAATTGGATTAGGAACTGCTAGAAATTCCTTCATAAACGTGTTTAGACTATTAATTAGGTTTTTGAGAGTTGTGTCTCTTATCTTTTGTTCTTGCTTTTGGTTTTTGGAGACTTGAGTAGATTATTGCTATTGGGGCTGATCTGCTACATGTAACCTTTGAGAGAAGGATTTCGAACCCCGTTATTATATCTATTCAGTCTTTTGGTTTTCTATTCAATATGTGTTGTCTGATTGATATCATGTTTGAGTAGTAACATTTGTTAGATTTAGGAATTCTCATAGGGTTTTCATGCTTTGTTAGATCTCTAAATAATTAGGATTATTAAACTATATGTTCATCACCTAAGTTGATATTAAAACTGAATTCTGGATTGATCACCTAGGGTTTAGATCTTAAATTAACAATTTGGCACGAGAGTGTGAATTATAATCTGACAGAACTTAGTGTGAGCAATATGACTAGATACAAAGAGATTTGGTTTAGAAGAATTGTGAACTAATTAACTTGCTATTAATGCTTGTCTAGAACTCTAAGATTGCAAAGAGATTTGAATCGTTAGGTTGCTAGACATAGAGAATAATTGCAGCGAGAGTTGAATTATTTGACATTTGTGATTCTAGTTCTTGAACATGTGCTTAATATGAATCATGATTAGTTAAGTGTCTGACATTGCATGATTTCTCGAGAACTTCATAAGTCTAGCGCTTTTCTCCCATCGAAGACACACTTTTAATTACTTACATATTTACTGTTTTCATCTGTCTTGCTTAGCTTAATTCGACTACATATAATCTATCGTGTGAAACTTGAGTCTTTGTGGGTTCGATACCTTAGATATTACATCGTTCGACACTGTACAATTGCAGTTAGAAATAGGGATAAGATTTGACCTATCACTCCTCTACCTCGTCCTCTCCCTCTTGACGACGAAGTGCTCTGTTCTGAGGTTGTAAACAATAGCTTGCCTTGCGACTCACTGCCATTATCCTCATCGAGAATACGTTTCTCATAAGCTTTAAGTCGTCCTATAATGTCCTTAAAACTTGTATTCTTCAGGTCAAGAACTTGTTCGAGGGAGGCGATTATATGGATATATGTGTTCCTTGGTAAACTATTGAGAAACTTCTTTACTAATTTGGTTTCTTCAATTGTTTCTCCAAGTGACGCTGCTTTTGTTGATAACTCCGATAACTTTCCCGCAAAGTTATATATTGTGTATGAATCTTTCATCTTAAGTCTCTCAAATTTAGACATTAGAGTTTGCATGCGAGCTTCTTTAACACGGTCTGCACCCAGATGTCGTGTTTTAATCGCTTCTCAGATCTCTTTTGGGGAGTCATGGTCGCCTACTTGTAGTATTAGGGTTTCCGGAATGGATTGGAAGAGAAGAGAAATTGCAACACCATTCTTGCTTGATTCTTCTGTTCTCAGATCTATTGTCTCCCAAACTTTGTGAATCCTTAAGAGAACTTTCATTCTCATGACCCATACATTGTAGTTTGAAGAGTTTAACATCGGACATTGGATCGAAATCGATTTGTCCAAGTCTTTAGCTCGAGGAGTATCACCCATGGCTCGGTTTCTCCTTCACGTCGTAGAGAAGCTACGATTTGATTATGATCTAGATGATCGAAAAACCTGCCGCTCTGATACCAAATAAAGTTTGTGATTCAAGTGTTTAATCTCTTTATTGATTTAGAAACTTAACTCAAAACTAAATCTCTCTCAAATCACTTCTTAAGATTGTTACATCTCAACAACCTTATTTATAGGCCTTAACACACTTTGTTAAACCTAGTAAAAATAGGAAATAGATAACTCCTATTCTTAAAGGGATTTGAATCTATCTATAACTCCTAACCAATTTGTTAGTAGTTATCCTAATCTTCAAATCTTTTGAAGCTTATCCAACAGTGTGGTCCCATATTCTTCTCTGTAAAGTCATGCACATGCAGCTGAGGCGGCAGAGACTCCAGTCGTGTCATCGTCATGCTTCCTCTTACATGAAGTTAATGATGGTGAGTGGTGACAAGGCTTTGATGTCTTGTTGTCTTTTGGCCTATGCAAGATCTATATCCGCTACTTGTCTCCACTATCCTTCTATTTTTCAGCTTATTTTTCTTTTTAATCGTTTATTAAAAAGTCAGTAGCAATTCAGACAGAAAATTTGCTTGTAACCCTTGCACAGATAAATGAAATCCTTGTTTTTTCCTTTTTTTTTTTTTTTTTTTTTGTTTGTTCTTTTCGGATGCGTTTGCGCCAATTTTCTAATGCTTTACACCCTAAAAAGTTTTTGATGCCTTTGATATCTCACTGACCTTCACTTGTGTCGCGGCCTCCAAGCACTCATCATGATTTCCGGACATCTAAGTCTGCTTGAGGTTCATCTTTCTCTACAGCCCGAGGGATATCAAGGATCCGAGCAGCCCCGGGGGTTTCCCTTGGTCTCAGGATTCCATGACTTCTTTTTGAACCACACATATCGCACAGTTTTTCTAGCAGAGTCGTCCATGCTCCGTTCTTGGGCATCTGTGGCCCTTGCTATTTGTCCATCCCGTGCGCAGTGAGCACGAAATTGCCTATGTTTCATGGCAACATGTGGAACATGTGATTCCATCTTTTGTTGTTCGGGCTCCCCCAAGGGGATATGAACTCATAGATTTGTACGTCGATCCTTTCCAAGGCTTCTCAGAGCCATCATTTGGGATGACGCCTTGCTCTGGTTTGGTATGGCTACCAACAAAGGTGGGGATGAATTCTATGTCCCGATCGAAGCGTCATTGCCTCCGAATCGTGACATGGCTGAGGAAACGGTCCACGAATCGGGTGGTCTTCTCGAGGAATGATCCGTTGCAAATTCTTCTTGTTAGGGCTTGGATTTTTCTGGAAGCGGCTTCCTCCTCGAGGCTCTGACCACTTTGTTACACTCGAATGTCTTTGTTTAGCGTGTTTCCCCAAAACACATTTGATCTATTTGCTTGTCTTTCTTCTTATTTTTTTGCGCCAATTATTCATGACAGTTTTATAAAACCGTCTTTTACATACAAATTACGCATTAGTCAGGGTTGTCTACCTTTGGGTGGAATAGCTGGTGAGCGGAAGGTGTCCTTGTCCTTTGGGGAGATGAGAAATTGCCTCACCTAGTGGCTCCTAAGACGATTTTTCGTGGGCTGCTTTGGACTTATGCTTATCATGCACATGGAATAAATACTTCAAAGTAATTTGGAAGGAAAACAAGGGTTTTTCTCCTGAAAACTCTATGATGCCAAAATCATATACTGATCAGCCAAAAGTGGTGATTCGAGGGTTATGTGTGGTTTTATTGGAGGAATTTCGTCCGTAGATCTAAGCTCTTATTTGTTTACGAATGTTTTGGTGAGTCGTAGTCGTAGAAGGAAGGGAAGTGAAGTTTAAGCTCTCCATTATTATTTCTTAATCGTGATTTCTTAAGATTCAACATGAAGTAACTTCCCCTTTTCGATACTTTTCCCTTTCTTTTTATAGAAGAGGAAACTTTGTGAAACGGCTTTCTTCCGTACTTATGTGGATGTTGTGTCTGGGTTTCACATCGATTGTTGTTGAGCGGTTTGTAAGCTTTTTATTATGGCTCAACGAGATTTTTAGATACATTAATAATGTGTTCGTCCATACTGAATTGATAAATTGATAATGTTCTTTTACTACGTGTTGAATTCGATAAAATCGGCATATGGATTAATTAAATTACGGTCATCGTACTGTTAAGTAAATTGATGATATCTTTATATTAATTGAAAAGTATTTTTGGCTTTATATTCATTCTCAAAATAACTGATTACTAGTGTCTCATCCGCGTTTAACGCGGATTTATTCTTCTTTTTATTTAAATTTTTAGATTTTGTGGGACAATAATGTTAGAATATTTATCATTTTTTATTATATTACAATTTATGTTGGCTGAGTTTAATTTTATTTTTTATTGTCATGTTATGAATTAGTTTTTGTTTTGGTTTTTATGGTTTTTAACACTTTATATCGTTTTGTCAGTTTTTAGTGTTGTATTTTAGTTATTGAATTTATACCCGCACACTAATACAATATTATATACTATTTTCTTATTTTAATAATAATTTATTAATTTTAATGATTATATAATTTATAAAATAATTATGTATTAAATTATATAATTATATGTACCAATTGATTTAGTAACTTAATTATGCTTGATTTTATTTCTTTAAGTTAAATTTTAGTTAAGAATAATTTATAATATTTATTTTAATATTAATTTCGAAATTAATTATTATTTTATTAAATTTTTGAAAAAGATTTTCGTTAGATATGATTAGGATAGGAAAAAGAAAAAAAAAAGATATTATAAGATATTATGAATAAATCAAATATAAATTGTTCACTACAAGAAAAACTGTTTTTAGCCACGAACGAGCCACAAATAGTTCGTGGCTAAGAATTTTTCAGCCACGAATAGCTACGAACCAGCCACGACTATAAAAAATAAGGTTTGTGGCTAATTCGTAGATATTCGTGGCTATTTAGCCACGAAAAAACATTTGTGGCTATCCGTGGATAATTAGCCACAAATAGCCACGAACTAATTGTGGAAGAGCATAGCCACAACTAGCCACGAAGATATTTGTGGCTACATAGCCACGATATGAATCGTAGCTATTTGTGGCTAATTTAGCCACGAATAGCCATGATATTATCGTGGAAGAGATTAGCCACGAAATAGCCACGATTTTATTCGTGGCTATTTCAAACCCTAAACCCTTAATATACCCTAAAACCCCAAACTCTAAACCTTAAACTCTTAATCATAAACTATAAAATCAAAATACAATCTTTTAATTATATATACATAAAACTATTATTCAATATCACAATTGTATAACATGTATATATATATATATATATATATATAAAACATAAACTCTAACCCTAAATAAACCCCAAACCCCTAAAATATAATTTTTCCATTACTATAACATATCCAACAATAAGATTATTAATTAGTATAAACAAAACAAAACTAAATACTTAAAACTCTAAACCCTAAACAAACTCTAAAACTCTAAAAGTATAACCAAACTTATTAATAGCATTTTAAATATTATAACATGTTCAAAATTAATATTTAACTCTTATAAACCTTCAAACCCTATACTCTAAACCATAATCAAACTCTAAACTTTAAATTCTTAATCATAAACTATAAAATTAAACTCTTACACTTTAAACCCTAATTTATATTAAAGAGAATTATTATTATTATAAATAAAAATCTAAACAAAACCTAAATTATAAACAATCTAATTAATAAACCTCAAAACCCTTCAAACCCTAATTTATTATAAAAAGATTTATTATTTCCAAATTATAAAATTTTCCAACCCTAATTTAAAACCTTAAATCTAAACAAGAATCTAAACAAACCCTAAATTATAACTTTAAATTCTAAACTTTATATTTATAAACTCAAATCCTCTTATTTATATATTAATTAGTTTTATATTTTATTTGAAAAGTTTATACATTGTAAATTTTAATCTTTAAATTTTACATTAAACATAAAATTAATTTTTTGTGGTTGAAAAATGATTTTGTAAAATAATTTTATAACTAGCTTAATTTCTATTGGTTGTTAGAGAAAGACAAAGATTAAGTTTTCCTTTAATACCAACCATTGATTAATTTTAGATCTGATGGTTGTTAGAGAAAGACAACCTCCTTAACCTAATTATTTTACTCATCTCAACCCATCGCCGTAACTCTATCTTCGTCTTCCTCTTCCTCCCATCCGCCTCATCCCCTTCTTCTCTCCTCATTTCATTCTTCTCTCCTCACGATATCTCAGATGCATGGTTTCAATGATGAATCTATGAAGCTGCACAGATTTCATCCTGTGTCTCCGCCGTTTCATCAACTCTTGTACTTAACCTTTTTTTTTAAATCCAAAACGAGGATGAATCGTTGGAGAAGATGAATCAATTATGCCATGGGAAGACATGAGGATGAATCGATGTGCCATGAATCATTGGAGAAGATGAATCGATGGGCCATGAATCGTTGGAGAAGATGACTCGCTTCCTCAATCGTGAGTCAGACGGAGGAGACTCGGTCTTGACTTGCTTCCTCGTTTCTGCAGATCCGGAGCAGCAGCGATGCGTGTCCGAAGCTTCAGATGCAGGGCCAGACGAAAGTGATAGAGTTCCATGAAGCAGATGATGGAGATCGAAGATGAAGCTTAGGAGCAGCCGGATTCGTTGATGAATCGAAGCAGAGCAGCCGGATCCGACGATGCGAAGACGAAGTCAGCACCTTCTTCCCGGGCCGGCGGTGTCTCCATCTTTGCCGGCGGTCGTCGTCACCAGTCTCCACCGGAGTGGACACCTTCTTCCCGGGCCGGTGCATCGCCGGCGTCATTGGTGCAGCGGCGGAGACATTCAAAAATATATATATATTTATATTTGTATGCATATGTGTATATATATGTATTGTATTTTTGTTTTTGTATTTCTTTTTTCTATTAATATTTTTTATATTTTTGTATTTTTTTTTTGTTATTTTTTTTAAAAATAGCCACGAAATATATTGTGGTTAGGCGTGGCTATATAGCCACGACTATATCGTGGCTATGCGTGTCTATATAGCCACGATCTTGTTTGTAGCTATTTGTGGCTATTAGCCACGAATGAGTTCGTGGCTAAAACGTGGAAACTTTGTCACGATTAGCCACAAATATACATTAGCAATGAGCTCGTAGCCACGAAATATATTCGTGGCTATTTGCGGCTAAAGGCTAATTAGCCACGAATAATGGGCTATAGCCACGAAATAATTCGCGGCTATATACAGATTTTCTTGTAGTGGTTTTACCGTTTTACCTTTAATGAAGAATACAATTCCTAATAAAATCAAGGGCAAATTTCGGAAACAACATTTATGTACCATGGTCAATATCCAGTTTTAATAGTATAGATTATTTTTTTCATTAGTAAAATTAGAATAATTACGGTGTTAACCTTAATTTATATTAGTAATTTTATTATATTTTTTAATCTTATTACGGATATATACATAACCTTGGATAAAAAATAAGATGATAAATATGAAATATGTTTAAAAAATATACATAACCTTAAATAAAAAAATGAAGTAAAATGAGATGATAAATATTAAAATAGCTATGAAGATTTTTAATTTTATTTTAGAGAAATATATAACCTTTAATAAAAAAAAATAAGATGATAAATATGAAAACGTTTATAAATATTTTTGAAGATTAATAAATATTATTTTTGGATTTTATATAGTAAATTCATATAATTTATATAATTTTGAAATTATATATATAAATGATAAAGTATTTTTAATAAAATATTTATGTATTGATTTTTATACATAAAAAATATAATTACAATTTATTTTATTAATATTAATTTTATTTATAAAAAAATTATAAAATATCTTATTAAATATAATACTTTATTTATGTTTAACTATAAATAGTCTTATATAAATTTTTATAATATTATTATTATTGTTATATTAATTTGATAATTTTTATTTTTAAAAATTTATGTTTAATATCATTTGTGTTCACATATGGTGCGAGTGAATCATACTAGTTATTTATTATTCAGTAAGTATGAAAAATATATTTGAATTAGTTTGGAATAGCAAATAAAGTACTAAATAAAATCAAATTAACAATAACTAGCAAAACTAGATATCAAATGTATTTAAGTACAATCTGAAATATGTACCAAAATTATTTTTATAGAAAGATGGAGTATATTCAAAGTGAAAATTTTGTTAAAAACCAGATCAGAAAAATAAATAGCTTATTAGGAAATGCCACCTCAGATCTGGGTTTGGTCAAATGTTGTAGTACTAATCTAATAGATAACCACAAATTAGTTTTAATTTGACTAAATCCGCTTTTCGTGTTTTTGAAGTCTCTCATCTTATCTCACCTAAATTTTATTACCTTTTCAGATTTCTTTCTATTTTATTCAAAAAAAAATATCTTCACATAAATTTTTTCTTAATTCCCAAAATATATTAGTAAAATTTTGCAGAGGAAGTTCCGACACTTGGGAGGGACTATATAAGTATACAAAGATCCCTCGCACTCTTCAGATCACACCAATTTGGTTTTAGGGTTTCATCAAAGCTTTGTTTCATCGGATTTCGATAGCGATCTCGTAATTTTTCTCGACCCTTTCTCTAATCGAAATCTTCATTTCTCTGTTGATTGATCCGTTTCATTTCTTTCAAAATCTATAGGTTTGTGACCTCAGAAATGGCGACAAGTGACAAACAAACCAGCCCAAAGCCTCCACCTTCGCCTTCACCTCTCCGGAATTCCAAGTTTTTTCAGGTGAAATTAATACTTTGGATGAAAATTCTCGATTTTGTTTCGATTCCTGCGATACCCATTTAATCACGTGTACGTTGCTTGATTAGACCGTTGTATCTCGTGTTCTGATCCATGTTTGTTATGTCGGATATTTGGTGGTGTGATCCTATTTAGTCATTTGTTTCGTGCGGATCATTTACTTGATCTCGTTGGCATTGTATGGATATCTGGGTTAAGTGTTGTTTTGATTGGTCGCAAAGATCATTGAGATTAAATCCTAGATCTGACCTGTAGCAATCTTGTTCTAAAAAATGGAAGAGCCTGCGTTATTTGCTACATTGTGCCTTGTGATGGTGTTGTTGTACATTGTTCTGGGTATTGCGCATATTATTGACTATGATTTAGTAAATTTGTTTGATGGGTCTCTTGTGAGGAGTTTCTATTTGTTATTTGGTCTTAAAGAAGATGTGCTGAGTTGGTTACATTTTCTCATTTGTGTAGTCCAATATGAGGATCTTGATCTCAGGAGGAGCTGGATTCATTGGCTCTCACCTTGTCGATAAGCTGATGGAAAACGAAAAGAATGAGGTTCGCATTAATAGTTTATGTGTCATTTGATCAACTACTGATGGTTTATATCTTTTTCCCCAGGTGATTGTTGCTGATAACTATTTCACTGGTTCCAAGGACAACCTCAAGAAATGGATCGGTCATCCGAGATTTGAGCTTATCCGCCATGGTATGGTCTTGAAACTCTCTGGCTCGTTGCTGCTATTATGACGAGAAGATCAACGTTTCCTCATTCGTATTTGGTTTGGGTTTTAACAGATGTCACGGAGCCACTGTTGATCGAGGTTGATCAGATTTACCATCTCGCATGTCCTGCATCTCCAATTTTCTACAAGTACAACCCGGTGAAGACGATCAAGACCAATGTGATCGGAACACTTAACATGCTAGGTCTTGCCAAGCGTGTTGGAGCAAGGTTTGAGATATAATCCCCACTTAACTGGTGATCTTTACACGCCTTTCTCACTAAATAGCTCTTTCTTCTGAACAGGATTTTGCTTACCTCAACCTCGGAGGTGTATGGAGATCCTCTCATCCATCCCCAGCCCGAGAGCTATTGGGGAAACGTCAACCCAATTGGTAGGCTCATACACTTCATCACCTCATAATTTATGTGTGTCACTTCACTTCACTGTCTTACAAATTAGATGCTATGATAATAGGGGTTAGGAGCTGTTATGATGAAGGCAAGCGTGTAGCTGAGACTTTAATGTTTGACTACCACAGGCAACATGGAATCGGTCAGATTTCGCTTTAACCTTTTTTGCATGCAGTTTCATCAAGATTCTCTCAATTACCTTGTGTTTGTTTGTTTGTTCTCTGTAGAAATCCGCATTGCCAGAATCTTCAACACTTATGGTCCACGCATGAACATAGATGATGGGCGTGTCGTAAGCAACTTCATTGCTCAAGCACTTAGGTGAGCCCCTTTCCTCTATACGTGAAACAAGTTTCTTTTTCTTTTTCTGAGCTATAATTCGGATTTTGTTCTTGCCTTGAACATATAGGGGTGAGGCATTGACTGTTCAGAAACCTGGGACACAGACCCGTAGTTTCTGTTATGTGTCTGACATGGTCGATGGACTAATGCGCCTCATGGAAGGAGATGACACTGGTCCTATCAACATCGGAAACCCAGGTAACACTCCCCCATTAGAGCAATATCTTCAGTTATGGTTTGTGTCTAAATCTTGACTTTCTCAGGTGAGTTTACGATGGTGGAACTAGCTGAGACAGTGAAGGAGGTGAGAGTCTAGTTTTTCGATTTGATAAGAGTAAAGTGATTTTCAGATTCTTGTGTGTTTGAGTAATAATATACTGGTTTTGGTTGCAGCTGATAAACCCGAGCATAGAGATAAAGATGGTTGAGAACACACCGGATGATCCAAGACAGAGGAAGCCGGATATCACAAAGGCTAAACAAGTGTTGGGGTGGGAACCGAAGGTGAAGCTCCGTGAAGGCCTTCCTCTTATGGAAGAAGATTTCAGGCTAAGGCTCGGAGTCCCCAAGAACTAAAACGTGATGGCCACTATAAGTCAGTTCTACTTGCAAGTGGTTGGTTTCATATAGTATGTTTCTACTTTTTATAGTCGGAATTGTTCTTAGAGAAAAATAAAGTTTACGATGAACGAAAGCTATTTTCAATAAACAAAGAAGAAAAACTTTCTTGATAGTGTGTTTGCTGCTACAAGCTTTCTCATATGTTGGTTTAAACAACTTTGGCTCCAAAGCCAATGCAGCCACAACCTAAAGAAACCTTGAGGCTACGAGAAGACTATAGAAAAACTCTCTAGCAAAAAGCTAATGACTAGTTGAGATTAAAAACCAAAGTGTTTTTTGGAACATATGTCTAGCTTCATTTGGTGTACTTCATTGGTAGTTAACCGAAATTCAATCAAATTTGAAACTAAACCGCTATTTTTTTTTTTTTTGGTAAAAAAACTAAACCGCTATTTATTAACTGGTTTTTCTATACTAACGAAACCAAACTAAATACAACAAAAATGATAGTAAACCGAATTGTCAAAACTTTATTCTAGTTCTAAGTTTATCTAAACCAAATTCATTAAAATCACAGGGAAGATCTGCATACATGATTTTGATCCAAACCGACTTTGATCATTTAGTATTATTTAATTTGGTTCTCTATGAATATTACACAAATATATATATATATATATATATATATATATATATATATATATAAAAAGTTCAATGGGCCAATACAGATGAGCTGGGTTAAGAACTTGGCCCATAGAAAAGGGAACCGGCTGGTGTTGTGTTGGAAATAACATGCAAAACGTGTTGACTCCCTGGAAATTGATACCACATGTTGAGTGCAGGGAAGCGGCGACCATGCAAACCGTCGGTGAAGTTCCGACCACCGAAATCATGTCGTCTGTACAGTTGTATCGTCCCTCGGATCCAAACGAGCAAGACCACTAAAAGACCACCGTGTTTCAAATGTGAATCGTTGCTTTTCCAACTGTACCACCAAATTCGATGCGCTTCATTAATGGTAATCCATCGAGGGATTATTACCACCAATTACAGATGATCCGTCGGACCCATTCAAACTCGATCGGGTAGAAGTTCCGACCACCGAAATCATGTCGTCTGTACAGTTGATTTTTTTTTTTTTTTTTTTTTTGGCGTTTACCTCCTGTGTTGCTGGACGAACTTGGAGTTTTTCGCATCCTCCTCTGAAATTATCACCATTTGTGAAATTATTAGGGTTTCCACAATCAAAATACGAGAACCAAAGAAACATAAAATCCGATTTAAATCCACAAAATACATATTGGTCTTTTATTATTTCAATAGAAGATGGATCCGATGACTTACCAGTAAGTCCGGCAGTTAACTTGGTGATGAGGACGCCGGTGACCGCAAAACCGGTGAGGAATGGCCAGCAACGCTTCCATTCCCTCTTGAAGAACACCGGCCATGGATCGAACAGTCTCATTTTTCTCTCTCACTGCACAAATGACTTTGACTGCTTCGCGTCAGACAGAACAAATCTGAACTAGTTTTGTATAAAGGATCGGCTCGTTTCTATTGTATTTGTGGGCTTGTAGCGTAGTAGCCCAAAAATGGCACATATCATGGGTCGTCATCTCAATCAAAGACCTTTATCTCCGAAAAGAACATCTCATAACATCTCATACCCCGTTCTTATTTAAATTTCTTTTAACATTTTTTTAAACTTCAAATACGAGGTAAGTGACCATAAAACTTAGTGAATATATGGAATTACGATTCAATATATCATGGGTCGTCATCTTAACCAAAGGAAGGATGGGTAAAGTGTAACTATGATGTATCTCATTATGAAGGTGATCGAGCGTCAGGATTGGGTTTTATTACGAGAGACCACTGCGGTAATCATCTTTATAGTGGTATGGGTAGATTTCAAGGTAAGACCACGGTGATTGAGGCGGAATGTACGGCGCTTCTATGGGCTATCCAAGCTATGTGGTCTATGGGATACCAGACAGTGGAATTTGAGGGAGATAATTATCTTCTTAATAGGACCTTGCATGGTGGGAAGCCAAATCTGCGACTCGAAAAGTACATTCAGGTCATCCGACAATGGAGCACCTGTTTTGACAATATCAGATTCTCTTACAGATCTCGAATGAGTAACAAATGCGCAGATACTCTAGCAAAGAAATCTTTGTCTTCTCAATATGAATGGTGTTTGTATAACCAATGTCCTCATTTCATTTGGCAAACAGTTTTTAATGAACAAAGTTGATTAATGAAAGCTGTGAAGTTGGAAAAAAAAATATGGAATTACGATTCATACCCGGGTCAAACCCAACCCAAACAACGCAACTTTTACGGGTTTGGCCCGAGAATTATAAATTAAAGGAAATTGGGAGAAAAGTCGGGTAAAAACCTAATTTTCGATCATTCCCTCTTCCCCAAACGGTTCTTTCTCTCGTAAAACTACCTTTAGTTCTACTCGATTATGAAAATGGTGTCTACGAGGCAGTTGACGTCGGCGGTGAGAAAGGCGGGAAAAGCAAACCCTAAAGACGACGGAAAGAAAGAGAAGAAGAAGATGGAGAATCCAAAGCCGAAGATTCAAAAGAAGAGAATGCATCGAAGAAGGCTAATATGATTGTTGTAGAAGAAGAAGTTGAGCCCTCGCCGGTGAGTTCATCGGCGATTCCGACTGTTGATCCTGAGGATGGAGTCAATAACCCAGAAGCATAGCGGCCCGAAAAATCCGGAACCGGAGAAAAAGAGGAAGAGGAGAAGTTCGATGCGGCGGATTCGGATGAAGAACAAGAAGTGGAAGAGGAGAAGGAGCCTGAGGATAAGGCGGAGTTCGACGAAGAGCAAGGGGAAGGAGAAACCCTCTTTGAGAAAGAGAAGGATGATGGCAAGACCGATGTTGCTGAATCTGATACTGTTGAATCTGAAGCCGAGGAAAGTGGAGAAGAAAACTTGCAAGCAACAACTGAAGAAGGAGGAGATGGAGGAGACGCAACCGAGGAGGAGGAAACCGAGAGCGACGACCATCCAATGGTAAGTAGAGAAAACTATATTGAATTTATTTGTAAAATTGGTAAAACTTGGTAAAGTTATGTTGAATTGATAAGTAATATTGGGTAAATAGGTAGATGTAGGATGTATTGATAAGTAATACCGGTAGAACTAAGGAAAACTAATGTGTATGTTGTTGTAGGATATCTCGGTAGAACCGACAGCTTTACGAACTCTGAGAATTTACTTTCAGCCTACGGAGTATAGTAAGAGTGTCAAGCTATCCACGAGTTGTTACATCGAGGACGTTTTGAATACGTTTGATAAAGTGAAGCTCACTAACAAGAAGAGGTTTTTGTTTGAGAACCATCCACAGTTCTCACACTTTTTCACATGCCAAGGGACGACAATCACAAGGTTCAACTTATGTGGATGCTCCTTCTTCGTACGGCAGAAATCCAAACGAAAAAGGAATCTTGGTTTGTTGTGAATGGCATTTCCATCCGATATGGTTTAAGAGAGCACGTGTTGATATCGGGACTCAACTACCGGAATACCCACTAGATTGGCGGCGACTAGGCAGTATGGACTTCGTGAACAAGCATTTCGTAGGGTCTATAAGACTGCAAGATGTGAAAGCTAAGCTAGAGGAAATGGAACCTGATAGGAATGAAGATAGGTTGAATATGGCGGTTTTGTATTTCTTATCCAGCATTGTTTATAGCCCGACAAAACAAGGAAAAGACGCTACGCCCGTGTTGGGAAATCTTTCAAAGATTGGTGAATGATCTTAGGTTATGCATGTCATTTCCTTAGGGGAGATTCTCCTTTGGGCACATGTTAGAATCTATTAGAACACGATGAAACATTATAATGGCATGGTGAGTGGTAACTGGCCGTTTCCAGGTTTCTGTATTCCTTTGGAGGTAAGTAAATTGTTTTACTCATTGTTTAATATTTCTTATACACTAAGCTAACTGTAATTTTATGTGTTGTGTAGCTTTTAGCAATCGAGGCCATTCCACAACAGAGATACAACTTCCAAGAAGCTTATCCAGATGTGCAAGGATCTTGGGCCAATTCTAACAGATTCAGAATTGCATCAAGTTCCTGAAGCCTAGGATCTAGGGTTTGTATATTGAATCCTTACCGATGATCTCGTCTTTACCTGGAACTTTGCAGCGGAATCCGCCGGGATGCTAGTGCCAGAAATCGGATCTCCTGGGAATCCCTGTGTTTTAGAGGTGGCTGCGTTTTTCTGTCAAGAAAAATTCTCAACAACGGCTCGGGTTCCAGGTCGTCCATCTAAGCCTTTATATAGACCTGGAATGACTAAAACCGATCATTGGATAAATCCAATTCGTTTAAGTCATCAAACCGAAACATCAGGTTCGAAACCCGATCTGTGTCGATCGACACACCCAATGGTGTCGATCGACACACCTCTTAAAACTCGAATTCAATGTGCATCCAATACACATTGGCCAGACCATATGCCAATGATCAATCCCATACAAAGTGTATCCAGCTTGTTTAGGTGTGTGACCTTGTAGGTTCACATAATACTAGCAATGAATTACAACTCATAAGTCATAAGCGGCTTCTAGCAAAACATTATGATCACCTAGTATTACATGAATTGTCTGATCTTGACAATACAACTATCTATCAGAGTTAGTACAATATGATTTCAGGACATAATCCCAACAATCTCCCACTTGTACTGGAATCATCTATTCCCATAATCCCTTTGTCGCTATATCTCGATATGGCATAAGGCAAGAAACTGTGTCATCCTTATTATAGCCAATATCATGTTCATCGAACTGCTGATCTATACTGATAAAACAAACGACTGACAATCACCTCGTTTGAGCACGGCCATGCATTTTTCTCAGTATCAAATCTCCGATGGACCCTGAGATATTTATCTCATGTTATATAGGAGGGACAAATCCCTTCTTGTTCCATCCCTGTTTCTACACACACTTCATGATACGCCTAAGTAATGACTTTATAGCCGCCAGTTACGGAACGACGTTTGACAAGGTCAAAGCGTACCAATTCACATGCTAGAAAGCATGATGAACTCAGGTCTAAGGACTATACTCTATAGTCGTAATGAGAATCTCTCATGACACTGATATAACTATCCCGTAGATTTCTCATTAGCGGGTCATGTCCGATCATATGTTCACCAACATATATCTATGTGATTGACGTTGATACTCATATCAATGACTCCATGAAACTTCGTCATACGTCACCTCACATACTAGTCTTAACGGTTGTTAGTGTCCCACTTTAACAACCTACGACCAGGGACAAATATAATTTTATGTCATCTTTCATTTATAGGGTTTCATGATCAAGTCCTCAACTTGATGACCTATAAAATGAACATAAAATACTCTGGGACCATTATTTAATTATCCAACAATTAAATAATGCTGATGTCAGTTTTTCATAAACATGACCATAGCATGTCTATGTGAACATCATAACTAACATAACTCCCACTAGAATCAAGACCACGTCTTCAGATATCTAGTACCTACAACAACAACATAAAACTCATGCTTAGGTTGTGAGAGAGGTTGCGGTGTTCTTGTTTGGAACCATTCCTACAAACCACACCGCTATTCATTAATAAGCACTATTCTACGGTCCCCTGCTTGGAGCCCTTCCAACAGATAGCACCGCTACACAGACAAAGAGACATAACCAGGTGGGAAACGGGAGTCGTCTTTGTCCGTAAAACTACTCTTAACATATTCGTCACTTCCTCAGTTAAACAAGAACCTATCCTTAGTGTTCCTCAAACACTTGGGGATATTCCTTACAACTGTCCAGTGACTTTTACCGGAACATATTGGTATCTTTTCGTCATGCTTTATGCGTAAGCTGCATCTAGACGAGCGCAAAATATGGCATTCATGATGGATTCTATTGCAGAAGCATAAGGAATCACACTCATATATACTAGCTCAGCCAGTGTCCAAGACACTTCTTCTTGCTAAGATAATTGCCACAAGACCTTTGGTGTGAAGCCATTCTTGGAATCATGCATATTGGAACTGTCCAATGCCTTATCAACATAAGGATTCTGACACGATCCAATTACCCCAATCCATTTCAATAGATCCTTATTCCAATAACTCACGCGGCTTCTCCCATGTCTATCGTTAAGATGACTTCCGACCCAAGTCCTGATAAGACTTAAGCGACGGAACGTCGTTTATGAGATTAAGTATGTTATATACATACAATGTGAGAATTTCAACTACGCTCCCACAAGTCTACTTGTAAACGCACGGTTCATATTCTTTCCTGATCAAGTCAAAACTTTTGACCGTTTTAACAGAACGTAGATTCCAACTCCAACATGTTTGCTTCAATCCAGAAATGGATCGGTGAAGCTAACATGCATACCTAGCAAATTTTCGGAGTTGGGGCTCACCATCGCTCCTTTGAATTTCGCAGGCTTGTCACTTTTCAATGATCAATAGATCACGGCAATCGGTCACGAGAAATCACTCTCGGGTTAGTGACGGATCCATTCGGATCTGCGAACTTCAGGCTCCACAGGTGTAGGTCCTACAACACTTTGTAGATCCAACCGCTGCTCTCCCTTAACAGGTTGAGAAGCCTCCTGTGTTTCTCGAATTACTTCGAGCTGTACTTCTACTCCCACTGTTTTTCTTGGAAAGAAACATTCTATCTAGAAAAACAGAGTTCCGAACAACAAAAACTTTGTTTTCGTATTGGTTGTAAAAGTAATAAGCCTCGGTTTCCCTAGGACAACCAGCGAAGTAGCACTTATCAGATTTGGGTTCAAGGTTGTCTGTTGTCAACTGTTTTACATAAACCTTGCAATCCTAATTAATCAGGAAAACATACTTGGAAAACTTCCAGTCCACATTCAATGTGGTGTCTTTCAACTGATTCTGATAGAAACCTATTTGGCGTAAATACATACATTTCTAGAGCGTGTTCTTAAGAGAATAATGGAATATTCGTGTGATTCATCATTAATCGGAGCATATCCAATAAGGTCCGATTTATTCTCTCGGAAACACCATTCAGGTTTTCCAGGAGAAATGAGCTGTGAGACGACTTCACACTCACTCAGATGATCACTCAATTCTTGACTCAAGTATTCTCCTCCGCGATCTAATCGAGGGTTTTTAATACTTCTGTCAAATCGGTTCTATACTTCATTCTGGAACTCCTTTGACCATTTCAAAAGATTCCGACTCGTGTCTCATGAAATGAACACATCTATACTTACTGAAGTCATCAATAAAGGTGATGAAGTACTGAAAATTTTCTCCGGCACTAATGCTCATCGGACCACATACATCAGTATAACCAAGGCCCAATAAGCCTCTGGCCCTTTTCTTTAGCTCTGCTAAAGAAGCCTTAGTCATTTGGCCCAGTAAGCAGAATTTCATATCTCATATGATTTATAATCAAATGAGCCCATAAAGCCCATAACTATGGGACTTCTGAATCCGCTTCACTCTATGTGGTTGAAACGACTATGCTAAGGAAATCGATTTCGAGTCATCAGACTTAAACCGTTTGGTATTAATGTTATATACAGGCGTACATTGGTTTAAGATTTAAAACCCATTTTTCAAAAGGGGTTTGCTACCATAGAATATTTCATCAAGATCAAAAGAGCAAAACTTGTCCTTTATCAAAATGAAAAACATTCAAATTCTTACAAGAAAATGAAAGACATCTCTGCTTAAAGCAGGTACATAGTAGCAATTACTTAATTCCAAAACCAAGCTTGAAAGGCTCCTACAAGTGGAGAATCCCTACGGCTAAGGCAGCAACCATTGCTCCCTTCAAGACTCGCAGTTCCACTTGTCCTTTCTTCAACGTTCTACTGTTGCTTAGGCCCTGCATATTTCAAAAATATCAGTACCACAGCTGGTATCCAATACCTACGTAGAACGTGAAGTGATAACACAATACCTGAAGAAGAAGTCTCGTACATCTCCTTCATCTCTTGTGAATCTTCCAAGAATTTAATGCAATTTCTCTTCCAATGCCCAAACTCTTCACAGTAGCAGCACTTACTAACATCAGATGGGCCGGACTTGGGCTTATCAGAAAACATAGGCTTGTCCTGATTCCAAATCTGGACGGCCTTGCCTCTACCCTTGTCTATACAAGATTTCTCAAACCTTTTACCCTTTATGATGTTTTGCTCAGCTGTCTTGAGCATGCCATGCAGCTCAGTCAACGTCTTCGTCAAGCCATTCTTGATATAGCTTTTGACAAACTTATCATAACTTTACGGCAGTGACTGCAGGATGATTTCAGTAGCCAGCTCTAGGCTAACAGGACAATCCAGTTTCCCCAGGTTATCAATGCAACCCATCATTTTAATAAATGAGGACTCACTGGAGCATCCTTTGGTAGCTTGCACCCAATGAGAGACTTAACCATCTGGTATCTCTCAATTCGTGTCTGTTCCTGAAACATCAGTTTCAGGCTGGTGATCATCTCTATTGGCGATTCCACGTTCTCGTATTGACTCTTCAAGTCCTAGTTCATGGTAGCCAACATCAGACCACACACATCTACCACATCAATATAATGCTTATTCCAAGCATCATATACTGCATGTGAGGCGTTGGTTCCAAGCTTCTCGGGGAGAGGTTTCTCAAGAACATAGTCCTTACTCTCCTGCTTGAGAACAATTATTAAATTCCGATACCAATCCAGGAAGTTGGATCCATTTAACTTGTCCTTCTCAAGGACGGATCGCAACGAGAAAGTAGTTTTAGACATAGGCTGAAATCTAAGAAAAGAAAAGATTTAGTTATGAAGTTCAGGAAATGAGAAATCTTATCTAATAAGAAAACTCGCATTATATTCAAACAGTGTTTCCTCTATGAATATGATGATCCAAGACCCATACTTCACCAAAATCTGAGTGGACGACTCGCCATCACCCAAAGTTTAGTTATCTAGGTAAGCAAATCATTGCTAATTGTACCCAGTACAACTCTTGGTCGCAGATAAGACAATCCATGTCTTATCCACTCTGATGTCTCTGGGCCCAGAACTTCTGATAGCCCAGTCAAGTAAACCAATCTCTTCAGTCTTGTGATCATTGACAGTCGCACTGCAAGTCTATCAATGATCACCTGCCTTACTCATGTAATTGTGGATACCAAGGACTCCAAGACTATCCAACAACGAAACGAGTCTTGACAGTAGACAAGATTGGGCAAGACATCAAGGTCACTTGATATTTAGTTGAGGAAACGGAACTCTAAAAAGTTAGTAAATCAATCTCTTAGGTCATGTAATTGTTGATGTCAAGCACTGCAAGTCCATCAAAACGATTACCTGCCTTACTCATGTAATTGTGGACACCAATCTCTTGGCAAGACTATCACAACAACGAAATGAGTCTTGACAGTTGACCATATTGAAAACTAAGCTTTGATCTAATACACATCCAATGTGTATTCAATGGGTTTTGAACATGTTTAACTTTTAATTTTAATTGAGTTTTAATTGTTCTAACAAAAGTGGGTTAGGTCATTTGGTTCGGTTTCTCAATCATTTGGTTCAATAACCAAACGATTACGGTTCGCATCCAACCTTAACAAAAACCCGATAACCGGTCAATCCAATTGAACCGATTCAATCAGTTTTAACTAATCGCGATAACCGGTCCAATCCAATTGAACCGACTTATCCAATCAAACTGATCTTATCCAATAAAATTGGTTTATACTAATTGAGATAACCAGTCCAATCCAATTGAACCAATTCATCCAATTTAAACCGATCTGATCTACCTTAACCAAGCATGATAACCAGTTCAATCCAATTGAAACGATCAACCAATCGCAAGGCCTGTGTTAACCAAGCATGATAACCAGTCGATCGACACAGTGCGATCTCTAAGATCGATACCCAAATTTTAATAAGCGTATTCGCGGTGCATCGACCGACACAAACTTAGTGTCGATCGACACTGTGCGAAAACCCTAAAGTTTTAAGATCGTTTTCGCGGTGTGTCGACCGACACAAACTTGTGTCTATCGACACTATGCGAAAACACAGGTTTTTCGTTTTCGATAAGAAACAAAATCCGAGATTATTTTTCATCAAAACGAAAACTAGCAAGCATTAACCTCTTCAAATAAATCATTATTCGAATTACATGCTTCAGATTCAATGATTAAAACCCTAAGGCTCTGATACCACTGCAAGGATCTTGGGCCAATTCTAACAGATTCAGAATTGCATCAAGTTCCTGAAGCCTAGGATCTAGGGTTTGTATATTGAATCCTTACCGATGATCTCGTCTTTACCTGGAACTTTGCAGCGGAATATGGTCAGATAAACGAGATCGAGAGCGCCTCAGATGCTGCGCCTCTACTGCAGTCCACACGCACACAAGCTGGAATCCGCCGGGATGCTAGTGCCGGGAATCGGATCTCCTGGGAATCCTTGTGTTTTAGAGGTGGCTGCGTTTTTCTGTCAAGAAAAAGTCTCAACAACGGCTCGGGTTCCAGGTCGTCCATCTAAGCCTTTATATAGACCTGGAATGACTAAAACCGATCATTGGATAAATCCAATTCGTTTAAGTCATCAAACCGAAACATCAGGTTCGAAACCCGATCTGTGTCGATTGACACACCCAATGGTGTCGATCGACACACCTTTTAAAACTCGAATTCAATGTGCATCCAATACACATTGGCCAGACCATATGCCAATGATCAATCCCATACAAAGTGTATTCAGCTTTTTTAGGTGTGTGACCCTATAGGTTCACATAATACTAGCAATGAATTACAACTCATAAGTCATAAGCGGCTTCTAGCAAAACATTATGATCACCTAGTATTACATGAATTGTCCGATCTTGACAATACAACTATCTATCAGAGTTAGTACAATATGATTTCAGGACATAATCCCAACAAGATGTTCTTGACAATTGTCCTAGGATGTGCAAATACAATTGGAAGAAAGGCGACATGAAAGGGTTTCCTCTTGATACGGTGTATAAAAAAAACTAGGTGTAACCACGGTTAGTCATATTTAGTTTGGGTTGTTATGTTTTTGATATCTAGATTATGAAAAACTATGTTATTTAAATTCACAGGACATTGATAGTTTGTTGTTACCTACGAAAGAAGAGAAGTATATGTGGAATGAAATCTTTGAAAAAGATGACGACGTGGATGTGCATGATCCTATTGTTGAAAGCTGGATAAACCGTCTTAACCAAGGGTTAACCATTAAGTTTGAAGAGATGTGCGCGGAAGATTTGAAAGTCCGAGCAGATAAGAAGGCGGTGAATGCGGTGATTGAGGAGGGAATAACCAGCAATAAATGACATGCCCCCGAAAACACATCTCTCACTGAATTGGTAAATGCAGTAAAGACCATGACAGAGCATATGAAGGTGCTTGAGGATAAGGTAGAGAAAATACACGGGTTAGAGCAAAGAATGTTACCACTATAAGATTTTGTGAAGGATAAGACCAAATCGGCGACTACAACGGTTGGAGCAAATGATGTCACCAAGTAACTATTTATAAAGTATGGGAACAAAGTTGTTTTTTTTTTGCATTTTGCTATTTATCGTGGATTATTGTCCTAGTATTTATTTTATCTTTGAACTTGGTTTCATAAGTGAAAGTCGCTTTAGAAAGTAATCGTTGTGACAAAACTAGAAAACATAATAAGTCTTAAACAACAAACAAATTGGACAAATCCAAAGCCAAGCCACACATACATAATGTCTTAAAAACAAACTAACAGCTTATTAAACATCCTTAGTAAGCCCAACAGCAGCCACCAACTCCTTAAGCTTGGAAATCTCTTCAGCATTGCTTTAAACCTCCTTACGCATGTATTGAATTATCCCACGCAGCTCATCAACCTGCTTCGTTAACTTCACAATCTCCTCTTCGAAACCGAAAACCCATGGTTGACGAAAATGGATGCCATCATTCTACAAACAAAAAGCAGATTCTCATATAGTTTGACATAGTATTACTAGTTTTACAACCCAGAAATCGCATATAGTTTAACATAATGTTACCTTAAATTGATTGCAAGTAAAGTATCTAAGTCCTGGTAAAGTTTAAAAATTGCTCGTATACTTTGGAATAGGAGAGACTTTGTGGATTATTCGTACACCACATGGACAACCTTTTGGGATCCTATAGTAGGCATCGGCGATGAAACCCAACATGTCGTAATGCTCCTTCAGCTGCTTCATGCGCTTCCTTTCCTCGCGAAGATCCATAACCAAGGATTGAGAGAAATCAAGATTGTGAAAGAGAGAGAGAGAGAGAGAGAGAGAGAGAGAGAGAGAGAGAGAGAGAGAGAGAGAGAGAGAGAGAGAGAGAGAGAGAGAGAGAGAGAGAGAGAGAGAGAGAGAGAGAGAGAGAGAGAGAGAGAGAGAGAGAGGCGTATGTCGGATGAGAATGAATTAAGAGAGAGACTGATTTGATCTTAAAAGTTGAAAAATAATTGAATTTTGGTTTTTTGGGTGCTTCCCTAAACTTCTAGTTTTTTATGTTCCCACCAAAAAAATTTCACTTAGTTTTACATAAAATAGTATTTGTACAAAATTTTCGAATAGTTATACTTTGGGTGTTTTCCAATTAAAAGTGTTTCTAAAAGTATAACGAATGTATTGTCTAAATAATTTTATAATAACACAAATTTGCTAAATTTGTCGAAATTTTCTTACATTATTATTATTATGTAGTTGTGACAACACAATATGATTTGATGTGGTGCTTTGATGTAGTTTGTGAAAATTATTCTTATTTTCTAAGTCAACTAATATCGGTAATACCAGTTTTACAAGTTGTACGTTAGTAATACGCAGTTATACGAAAGCAATAGTCTTTCATAAAGGAAAACAACTTAGTTTTTTACGTAACAAAAGCTTAAAAACCAACCAAAAACTAGAAGTGGTCACCAAAGATCATCCACGATAGTGTTCTTGGCCACCTTTTATTATGTGTCATTTTCCGACGCTTTTCTCTGGACGATGGATACCTTAATACTCTCTTTTGACCTTTCTTTATGATGCGATCCCGAGGTATGAACTGCTTATCTTTGATGTAATCCAGGACATTCCATGTAGACATATCCAACACTACATAAATCGACCTGTAATATGCCAATGCCCACGACTCCGTCCAATAATATTTTGAGCACAACTCATGTAACTCTATTTGGGTATCACGCATACGAGAACCACCTCTATCAGCTTTGGTTTTTGTGAATGTGATGTAACCAGCTAGTGCGTGAACACAAGGATACCTCTGAATATCCCAGAACTTGCAACTGCATCTTTTCGATACCAAGTTCACCAAATAAAAATTTGCATCATCACCGTCGATTTTGTATTCAAGTGTGTAAATGTTTACCTCCCTCACAGTTAACCTATTAGCAACAGTCCATGTATTGTGCAAGAAGATCTCAAAAAAAGGCACCAATTTTTTATCAATCGATCCTGACACGGCCCCTTTCCTATGCTCGTTAAACCAAATAGAAAATTATCGAACGATCGTATCGAGCATGGGTATTAAGGAATACCTCCTCGCTTCCCTAAAGATTTTGTTCAGAGATTCCACAGAATTGAATCTGTCTAGGTTGTATCTGTCAGCAGGAAGAAAACATCTTGCCCATGTTTCTTTCTTGGTGTTTTCCTCCACATACTTGGCAGCGGTAAAGACTGTTGAACTCAGCCACTGTGTAAGCCCAACCGCACTCCTGGAATTTATATGCGACTATGGATTTGTTTCCGTTAGTAGCATGACCTTTCACATTTTGAGACAAATGCCATAATCAATATCCATGATGAGCTTCTGGATACACATTAGCTATGACATTGATGAGGCTTATAATTCTGTCACTCATAAATACCAATTCAGAAGAGTCGGCTACAACGATTTTCGGAATCTCGAAAAACCAGTTCCAACTTGCATTGTTATCACCGTCTAGTACACCAAAGACTATGGGATAAATGTGACGATTAGGATCCTGAGCTATGGCGAAGACTAGTACACGACCATATCCGTTCTTTAGAAAAGTTGCATCCACAATTATCACTTTCCTCATGCATTGAAACCCTTCAATACTTGGTCCCAAAGCTATGAATAAGAACTTGAATTTTACCGCCTCATCCAATTCCACACTCGTTATTGTTCCAATATTGACCTCCTCCAACACGAACAATTAACAATACAACATCCGATAGCTATCTTCAGCACTACCACACAAATCACGAACTGCTTGACTTTTCCCTTTCAACGTTGTGGAGTATGATATATCAACACCACGTTTTCTCTTGAAAAGATCAATGATGATTTTAGGACTTGGATTTTCTGCAACTAGTTGCGATGAGCCTCTCCTATTATTGCTGCTTGTACTCCGGTTGCATGTGTGCATCTTCGTGTACGTTCTAATCGAGAAAATATATGGGTTTGGAATCCTTGATGCTCGTAAACCCCATTTACAGCTTGGTAGAGAACATTTAACCTCCCATCGTACTTTATCAGAATGTTTTATAACATATGTAAAACAATTAACAAATGCGACATTATCAACCAACTCTACAGTTGCCTTCTTATTTGGAAATTATTGACCCACAACCACACCCAAACCGTCTTCCCAAGGCTGTAAAAACTGACTAGATTCAACAGCAGGTGGTTCCACAACATATTCATCACGCATATCAAATGGATCAATATCGTTAGCCTTCTGAATCTTACATTCATCACGTAATGTATCATCACCATCATCATCCTCTATCACCTCCTCTTGTTGATTTGCTTGTTCGTTGTCTCCGTACAACGTAATGGCATTAGGTCCTATTTCTCCAATTTTATCATCAGTTCGATGCAACTCGTCATAGTTCATACCAAAAGAACCTTTCCCCACTTTCGACTGTGGCTCGGGTAGTTCTGATGTATTCCACACCTCTACATACAAAATATATTTACGGTTCTCTTTATCAACATACGTTAGATAAACAACCAGATCCTCATCATCACGAATAGTCCACTGTTCATCACATCCAACCATCATAGGAATGTAACTCAAATTCAATTTAACATTACTTTCATCTAAACAAAGCTTCTTGTATATCCTAGCTTCTACCATCAACACTGTTATCTCCTCCACTGATGTCTTCAACATAATATTGTACATGCGATCTTGGAATTTAAAATGTATGCTAATGTTGCTGCTCATTCTATCCTGCAAAAATGCCAATTATTCATTATTTTCAGTAATATCAGTTTTACTAGTTATACAACATTTAAAAATAATACTAGTTCTACATAGTTCTCATATCGCATAGACTCAAATTGGATCGGTTTCGGGTTCTAATTTACTTACAATGCACTACGATTCAACCATTGAAATGCATTTGTTACCAATATATAGTCCTAATCGACCCAGAAACAATGGTTAAACGGTTAAATCAATTCAATCCATAGATTCTTTCAATTTCCAATCAATCCCTAAATCCCCAATTTAGCTCAATCCAGAATAATGTATCTGGATTTTTGACCTCAATGCATCTCAGCTAAGGCTACGTGATGGCGGCAAAGGAAACATCGACGGTGGAGGAGAACAGAGATGGCGTCGGAGGAGGAGCTGGTTTTGAAGGGTTCGGTTTCGATACCGTACCCGTCGCCGTTTTTTATAAAAAAATTATAATTTTATATTTCATTAAGGGCAATTTGGTCAATGTTCATCTCATTAAAAATGAGAGGGATATGAAAGATTAAAAGGGGGTACATATAATTTTCATTTCTCAAATAGGGGCATTTGAGACGATTTCTCTATGATATGCTTCTATATCAAAGAGTTTGAAGGCTTAGATACTTAAAAATTATCAATTGTATTAAAATTATTTTTTTATTTATTAATATTGGTGAATTTGGTCAATATTATGTTTGGGACAAAGAACTGCAATCTATAACATAAAAATGAAGTCAATTAGGTGGATGACATAGTCAACCAATATTTTGGTCATGAAACTTCCAAATACACCTCTCTACTATTATGACAAAACACATTTTCTCTCTTCCACATTCCACAAAGTATAGACCACATCAACGTCATTAATTTTTCGTTGGTACCACACACATTTTTTCTCCTCTATTATTCTCTAAAGTATATACATAAATATTTGGATCTTGAAAAATATTACTCTCCGTTTTTCAATATAAGAGGTTTTAATGAAATTCACACATATTAAGAAAATTTAATTTTTTCATTTAAATAAGAAATATCATTTAATATTTTGGTTTTTCAAGATTTACAAGAAACGTTTTTAGTTGTATTTTGACTTTTCAATTTTTTGATATCAAAATAAAATAAAATTTTGCATAGAAATATGAGAAACTCTTATATTTGTTTAAAAAAAACTAAAACTCTAACATCCAGTATTGATAATGGAGGGAATAATATTTACGTCATAATAGACAACTTTATATGTAAATATTTTGGATATCGAAGAAAATAGACAACTATTTATGATATAATAGACAATTATATTTTTAAATATTTTGGATATCGAAGAAAATAGACAACTATCTATGATATAATAGACAATTATATATGTAAATATTTTGATCTCATAAAAAATAGACTACTATCTATATTATAATAGAACTATATATGAAAATGTTTTTGATCTCGAAGAAAATATACTACTGTATATATAGTTGTCCATTATATCATATATATTAGACTATTTTCTCTGAAATCCAAAATATTTACATATATAGTCGTCTATAATATCGTATATAATAGAGTATTCGAGATCCAAACATATACAATAAATTAAGTAGCAAAAAATAGAGGTTGAAGAACAAAAAAAAAGAAATATATATTATGGTTGGACTATGTTTTTTACTTTTTGTAAAAGAGAGTAAAAGATATATATGGTATTATGAAGAAAATGGAATGACTTGTTTGTCTTTTTGCATCTTCCCATGTGATCTTTCAATGTTGTCATTTATATAATTTCCTTATTAATATAGCGACATTTTTCAAAAATATATATTCCTTGTTTACATTTAAATTATATATCTTGCGTAGAAAATTGAGATTAAATTTTTGACAAATAGAATCATAAATAAAGTTCAAATAATAATAAATTTATTGTTGTTATTAATAATATTTCTAGCAATAACAAAAGAATATATATTTTTCTATATTTTTTAGACCGATGAATACACTTACTCAGGTATGATGTTTGCATAATACCTTACACTGATGTATTTAATTATCTAAGGGCATTTCTAACCTAAAATTGCATTTTTTAATTCTAAAATTGAATTACTTCAAAATAAAAACGCAGTTGATTTTTGCTTAAATTCTGTTCTATTTTGGAGTAAAAAAATGAATAATAAACAAAAAATGGAGTAATTTCATACTTTTATTCCAGTTATGGAGTAATACTATTTTCTACTTCATTTATAATTGCAAAATAAAATGAAGTTAAAAAAAAATTTACTGTAAAATATAGTTTGAAGTAAAAAATGGAATATGAAGGAAAATGGTCTAACAACTCATACGGATTTTGTGAGTAGATGCGTACTCGAACAATGAAATTAGATATTAGATTATGTGCTATTATTATGAACAACTTTTACCAACTATCATGTTTTTTTAGTTTTTTAGTTTTTTTTTTAATGTAAGTAGTGTTTAGTTTTCAATTTGTCTATGTTTAAGTACTTATATTTGACTATATGGTATGTATTGTTTTAGTACAAATGCTTGGTTTTTTGGGTAAGATTTTAAATTTAGTTTTCAATGGATAATCAAATGATAATTTTCAAATATTGGACATGAAAAAATACAAATATTAATAAACAAGACTCATGGATATAAATACAAATAGTAAATACAAAAAAATATCCCCAGCTATATATTTTTTGCATCTTCCCATGTGATCTTAACCAAGTCTTTTCCTATGAGATGATCGTGTGGTTCTTCCTCTATCGATGATGTCTGGTTTATATGGGTTATAAACATAACGCGAGTTCGGGCCTCTTTTATGAGGATTATTCTGTAGGCTGAAAACTTTAAAAAATTTCGAAGAATCGCATCTAATTCTGACGAAAAGGCTGGCATATCTTCTGAATCTTCCATCATATTCACCAAAGTAGAGTAATTTGTTTCAAAATACAACTTCATAAGAGATTTGTCCGGAGGCAAGTCATCGCACAAAGTAACCCGTATATCTTGGCATGAAGCGCCGGAAGGCTTCGTCGGCATACTGGTATCTCGATGACCACTTGTCCCATATTATCCCAATAATACCATCTGATCCCACTGACATGTGCGTGATCAATCTAAGAGGCATCGATTTAGCATGTTAGATAGAGTGTCATGGGGGTGACATGTTGTTGCGAAAGTACAGTTTTCGTCTATTTCCTCCTTGTTTTCATTTTGGTTCGCTATTGTCCATCTCACTGTCGACAAGGTCGCTAACTTAATGGTTTCCAACAAAGATTTATTTTATTCTAATAACTTTTTCATTTTGTGCTTTCCATATGAACCATTTGATCCAAGGGAATGTATCTCTTTGTGGTTCATGTAGACCCACATATTTTTCCTTCAAAATTGAAAATCCATAATACGATATATTGAGGTATTCGGAAAGAAAAACTGAAGGGATAGAAAGTCCGATATACCAAACATGCAAGGTTGGGAGGCATTCAAAGAGCATATGGTTTATAGATTCTTCTAGACTGCCACACCTTGGACAACTCGTATAAGAGGCCGCCAAATGCCTATAAACCAGCTTTTCACATGTTGGAGCACAACCCTAAAGTACTTGCCACATGAAATGATTTATTTTCCTCATTATGCGGACCTTTCACGCTTGTCTCTTAAGACATGTGATACTTGGTTCGATAACCGTATAAATACCCTTCTTTGTTTGATTCCATGCATATCCATCGGAGGAGAAATTACGACTATGTCTTAGACCTAAAATAAGAGTAATGTCTTCTGCTTGAAAGTATTACCTCAAGAAAGGTACATTCCATGGGCGGATCTATGTGTAAAGGAGGTGTGGCAAGTGCCCCATACAAATTTTAAAACATTTTGTTTTTAGCCATTATGTATGATATATTTGTTAGTTCATTTGGCTAGTATTGGCCCATAGTTATGTCAAGATCACGAGTTCGAGAGTTTGTTCTTTCTTTTTGCCAATGCTTTGTTTTTAATTTGCCCTCATATTTCTATCTCTTAACGTTTCTTTTTTCAATACTATCCCATGTTTTTATATCTTTACCATATTTTGATATTTTCTTAATCATTAATTTGCATGTTATATTTCTTTCTTTTCTTTTATATTTTTATTAAAACATATTATTTATTTTTATCTTATTTTCTAATTATAATTATAACATATTAAATCTCAATTTATTAAAGTAAATTATATAGTTGTGTATACATTAGTAAGATACAATATTTAGTAAACCTATTAAAATATATGATTTGGTTTCACTATATAAATATTAAAGAATCGAATTATTTTAAATAAAAATATTTTATTATTTATAATTTTTTTGAAGGTCAAATATATATGTAAAATCTAAAAATCAATGGAAGGATATTTTTAATAACCTTAATTTGTTTTCATACTTCAAAATTTAAATATAAATATAACTACTATTTAATTAAAATATTAGTTATTAAATTTCTTATATTTAAAATTATTTATGCCCCAAACAAAATATTTTTTTGGATCCGCCCCTATTCCACTCATAACTTAAGGTCTGTAAATTATCAGAGCTGAAGATGAGTTATTGTTAGATGAGAATTATAAGTTTTTGAAGGTCATACAGAAAAAGTGTAAAGGATAAAAACGTTAAATACTTTTTTAGAATTATCTTTAAAACAATTAGGATTTTTTGCTCAATTATCTTTTCAGATCCGAATTCATTAAAATTTTAAAAATAAAGTGGATCTATTTTAGAAATTAATAAACATAATATTTTAGAAAAATAAAACATTAACTCAAACAAAATATGTGATTTTTTTATTCTTAATTTTGGGGTCATTAGCTTTTTTTTGCCTTTAGTTTTAAAGATACAACTCAAAAATTAAGTCGAAAAAATAAAATTGGTATAAAATCCTTTATATTATATTCTCAAAATCTAATTTTTTGTAAATTATATCGAATCTTTTAAGAAGTTCATAAAAAGTTCTCAGCCAAAAACTTGAATTGAATAGAGGAAAATTTGGCTAATTGGGTCAAAAAAAAATTGAACTTTGTCCCTCTATACCTTTTTCAACTTACCAATGTCCCTTTAGTATTATATTTTTTGTAAATCCATTTATAACCCTAGAATTACATATTAAAATAATTTAGAAAATAATAAACTCTTTAAAACAATTAAATAATAAGTTAAAACCTAGAACAAAGAACTTATTCCTCGTGTTCTCCGATTTCTATTTTTTTTCTTTTGCTCCTTAGCCACTATACCCCTGGTTCCGCACTTCCTCCGCCGGAGTGCCTCCGCACCTCCACCACCGGAGCGCCTTTGCACCTCCTCCGCCGGAGCGCCTCCGCAACTCCGCCTTGGCCTCTGCAAATTTGTCTATGTGCATCTGCATCTACCTAAAAAGTATTTCGATAAACTTGATTTCTTAAGTTGGGCTTTCAATACAAACTTCATCTATTGTGGAATTGATTATATGTTTAGGATCGTGCATGCCCATTTTGTAGAATCGTGGACTCTAAACTGAGGAAAATGTTCTATGAAACATGTAGTTAGCCATATACATTTTTGTTCATAATACGAAATTGGACTCTTTTATCGTTTGTCTAACGAAATAGCAATTAACCTTGAATCCAAGAGAGAATCTTCTCTTCAGTTCCGAATCAGAGTTATTGATAAGTGAGAGCTTGAATGAAGCAATAATTTAACCAACTTTGGCACAATTGAATTGTCTCATCTCTCACTTGTCTTAAAGCCTGAGCCTTTTTTTATCACGAATGTGTTAACTCTGATTGTGATTTCACCAAAACCTTTTGGAGGTCAGAATGTTTATATTGATGATCTTGCAGTAGTAAGTAGTATGCCTTTTCATATTACTTTTGTTGTTGTGTTGTTAATGACATATAATTTCACTGATTATTCTCTGCAGATTTCTGCTTCCGCCGTGAAAGAATCCTTAGGCAATGTAAGTCAATAATCCCATCTAACTTTTTTTTTTTTTTTTTTTTTTTTGCATTCTCAACCCGTTTTGTAAGGATATAGTGTAACCTCTTAAGATTTCCTTGATTTTGTGACAATTTTACTAGATTTGGGTTCTTGTTCAATTACTCTTGTTTTGGTGTAGCTATTGTTGTTTTGCCTTATTCTGTTGTTTGAAGACCTTAGCTTGATTTGATATCTCCATACACTATCTCATGTTATCATTCTCGTTCTGTATAAATTATTAGGCAGCATTAGGACTTGCATTGGACATTTTATTGAGTGAAGAAAGTGGATGGATCGATCTTTCACAAGGCATTGGACGCCTTATAAATGCTATTGCTGATGTCCTTGGTCATGAGCTTTCTCCTGGCAGCATTCTCTTTTCACGCTGCAAGGTACTATTCTGGACCCTTCCAACCTTCTATTTCAGTAAATGATGTATCCTATGTTTGGCCTTGTTGGATAAGTAAAGGAAGGTGTATGTGTTTGTATGTAAGGAAAACTATTTTGCTCGTTCTAAATAAATTTTCTTGCCGTCTGTTATTGCAGAGATTAGTTGTTGGCAAAAAATTACAACACTACTTGTGTAAGTGAATGCTTCTCTTTGTCACACTCATTTTAATCCATTGTTACTTCTGTATAGTTATCTAATTTTTTTTTATCAAACTTAATTGTTTCTTACATCTAAATGTTTTCAGGAGCATATGTTTTACCCAGCAGCTTATTCTTTTTGCTCCACAAGTTGTTTCAGTGCATTTACATGGGAAAATCTCTTTCTGACGCTGGCATCAAGACAGGTTTTTCTTTTTTTTCTTTTGGCTATCTCTTCTTTTCATAGACAAGTGAATTTGTAAGTTTATATGCCGCTTGATCTAGTTGTATGAATCAGATCAGATAATACTGCTCTTGACTTCTTACTTCATCGGATCTTTGAATGTCCGGTTGTTTAGACCTTCCTTATCAGCAATTATACCTCATGATAAAAAGTTGTTAATCAAGCTGGGCGTCGTAATAATCGACGATGTCTGCTTTGCTCATTTAATAAACAATTTAATTCTAACTTTTGCAGGTCTCTGCTCCACTTCGGAATCTGCTGCTCTCTTTACGCGTCGAACAAGATAACATAATCTTCCATATAATAAAGCATGTTTAGAAAGTGACATACTTAGAATTATAGTTGTTCTTTGTGGAAGAGAATTAAATTCGCTAAGTATGAGAACTAAGTTTTAGTATTTAATCGAAGCTTAGAAAAACAAAGAAGAAGAAAATAAATGATCAAAGAGCAAAACAATTTCTTTATTGTGAAGAACCTCTCGTGGAGCTCTCTCTTCTTTCTTTAACACATACAAATATATTTATACACAGAGAAACTTAAACTAGACATAAAAAAATTGGCTAACAATTGATAGAATATAAAATAATTCTGCCCACTTTTGTGCATGCTTTGAAATGAATAAGAACAAATCAGTTCAGTTATTACCTTCTTCTCTAATACGTGTGTGTGAGTGTATCCATCTATGTATCACTCTGTTTTGTCCATTGAATCTTCATCCTCTTTTGAGACCACTGTCGAAGTTGAAGAAGGAATGGAGGTATGAGTTCTGTGTGCTATCGAAGAAGGAATGGCTCTTGGTGGTGGTGAGACTTTGGTGCATCTCTCCACTGTTATTCATGACATTAAGGAGAAGTTGGATGATGAAGCAAGCAAATGTATGAAGAATCCGAGAGATCTGCAAGAACATTTTGTATAGCATTTATCGATATATATAGAACTAATCAAATTCATGTTCACCACCCATTAATAGCACACAAAATCTATACACCACACATAGCATAGATACGAAGCATGACGATCGATGAGAAAAAAGAAAAACAAATTAACATAAGGATTTGAAGAAGAAGAACAAAAAAAAATCATAAATTTTCGAAATATTCAAGCAAGTTTCATGGTATAGAGTATGGATTTTGATCAACATATTCAAAATAAATCCCTAGATTTTCTCAGATTTTGTAACAACTTCGGCAGAATATACATTCCACTACTGGTAGATCACAGTGAAAGTAGTAGATTGTATATCCTGCGGATGGTAGAATATAGAAGAAGTGGTAGAAAACATATACTACCAAATGTGATGATTAACAGAACAAAGATTAAACCGTAGAATTTGTATTCTACGGTTGGTAGATCACAGTGAAAATGGAAGATTATATATTCTACCATTGGTAGATCATAGTAGAAATGGTAGAATATTGTAGAATGTGTATTCTGTAATCCGCAGAACAAAAGAAAAAATAATTAAAAATTAAATATTCAATAATAAAAAAATATTAAAAATTTTCATCTGTGTTTATTTACTTTATCTTATTTTTAACAATTTTGTGGGTTTTGTAACTATTGAAATTTGATATTTATCAAATATATATAAGGGTAATAATGTCAAAATTGAGTAAAATTTGAAAAAGGTGTGACAAAGTCCAATTTTTTTTTGACCCAATTAGCCAAATTTCCCTTGAATAAAAGTCACAAAAAACCCAAGGCAATATGATGGAAAGAAAAAAAAGAGAAGAACACAGAACCTATTTATGATTTTAATAAATTTAAATTTATTTATATATTAGTTTGTAAAAGTCATTGTAAATACTGCATAATATTATACTTGATAAATGAGTGGATTAGCCCAATCTTTTCTGAAACTATCAAAATCAACTTCATTAAAAATATAGGGGAAAATTCCAAACGAATCATAAACTATTAAAAAATATCTAAACTAGTAAGTTTACCAATAAATTTCCAAACTATTGATTGACTTCCCCACAAAAACATTAAAGTTATAATTGATCTGACCAATTTAGCACTCTGCCAAATAAGTTAACAGACTGATTAGATGACATTAATCAATCCATTTATTGATCCGTCGACATCGTATCATTTTATTAAAAAAATTAAAACCAGCCTTTAGCTGGATTCGAACCTGAGCGATTAAAACCACTAGGCTAATGTTATTTCCTTGCTAATGTATACATACATATTCTAATAAACTGTCTTTATTTTTTTATCAGGGCGGACTCTTAGGGTTTGCAGGATGTGCATTTGCACAGAGTCCACTTTGTATTTTTTTTATTTTCTTTAGCTAATTAGGGTCAATTTTCAAAAACTAAATGTAAATTATTTTTATTTTTAAAAAAGTAGTGGGCACAGGGCCCATTTATTGTTTGAGACGGACCTGTTTCTTATTCCTAATAAATTCCCAAAACCCCCCAAATCTATTTATCCAGTAGAACCTTAATTTCCTGCACAGAAAATCGATTTGGGAGATGACGCTCGAAGAAACGAAGAGGGGAGAGCCTTCTGAAAGCATCCACCTCCATTTCCGATGACAAGTCTGGAGATGAATCCCGTAATTCCATGTTTTGCTACTGCTTATGTCACCAAATAAGAGAAGAATAACCGAATTAACAATTCATAATGCTAAATCAAATTACAGACGAAACGACAAAACAGCAGAGAAAAGTGTCAATAATTTTCATATGAAAAAATGACAGACACAACTTCATGCTCGTAGAGACAGACAGAGAAACATCAGTCATCGACCAAACGTCTGGCTTGAAAGCAACACAAAGCAATAACTTTTTTTTTTCCTTTCTGAAGGAAAAGGCAACAGATTTGCGTCAATTTCTAACAAGCACTTTATTTTAAGTTCTTTAATCCAACCCAGAAGCCATTTTTTCTTTTCTGAAGTACTTTTATATTAAACTGCAACAAAAGTTGCCTATTACACTTTCGATCCAAGCCCAAAAAATTGCTTGAACCTTTTTAACCTAAAAAACAGCTACGGAGAAAACAGAGCAAAATACATTTGAAGCAAGGAAACAAAGTTTAAAACACCTCCTTGATTTAATCTCCTCCACAAGAGCCCTTGTCGTCCTAATCCCCGGAGAATGGATACAAACATTTCTTTCACGCCAAATCAGATACAAGGAAGCTTGGAATGAAAGTTTAATAAGCAGCAACCTATTCTTATCTCTAGTTGGGTCTCTTATCCATCTAAGACAATCCTCAAAAAGGTTAGGAAAGGATACCTGAAGTTTAGATGTGAAATAAGACCAAACTTCTCTACTAAAAGTGCAATTAAAAAACAGGTGTTGTCGAGTCTCCATGCCGTTATCGCACAGTACACAAGTCTCGGGTACGTCCAGACCCCAATATCTTAATATATCTCGAGTAGTTAGTCGATTACGAGCAGCAAGCCAGGTGGTAAAAGCATGTTTTGGCACCCTATCGAAAAACCACACCGCTTCAAACCAATCCACAGTCTGACTAATTGGGTTTAGATACTTCCACACCTCACTCGAAGAGAATTTGGTCGATGGCGGTTTATCTCCAATCCACCACAAGAAGGTATCGTCCTGACCATCTATCAAGACATTGGACGATACTGGTAAGCACTCTCGGAGAAGAGTTATTATCGGGTTTCTACTCCGACTGGTCTCTATCCACCAATGCCCATCAATCAACGCCTCTTCCACTACTTTATCTATGCACAACCTGAACGGGCAGGTCCCGCCTCGCTTGTAATCTCTATTAACGGGCCAAGTCATGTCCAATCATCTAGCCAAAAAATTGCCGTGATCCCTGAGCCAATTTTGCAGAAGATGAATAGCCGAGCTAAAGGTCTAAGTTTACATAAGCTCTTCCATATCCAACTCCTCGAAGAGGAAACATCAAATTCCCAAAACGCTTGCATTACCCAACAGATTCCTCCTTGTCCAAGAGACCCATAATGAACCCCCTGAAACAAATAAAAGCCAAGCTTCAAGCATAGCACCTTGTTTCAAGAGCATAGATTCCTCAACCCTAAACCTCCACAAGCTTTAGGGGTGCACACTGATGACCATCTAACCTTTGCACCACGAGCTGATTGAATAGCTCCCTTCCATAGGAATGCACAAAACATTCTCTCAATCTCATCAAGGCAGCCTTTAGGTAATAAAAACACTGATGCCCAAAAAGTGATTGTGGAGTAAATCACTGACTGAATAAGCTCCAATATGCCCGCAAAGGATATGATTTTACCGTCCAAGAGGCAAGCCTCTGCATAATTTTATCAAGCAGAGGTTGGTAGTCTTGGCGCCTCATCTTTCTTGAACTCAGTGGAAGCCCGAGGTAACGAGCAAGCAAAGAGCTCTGCTTGAGCCCAAATTTATCGGCGAGAAGCTGACTTCTTTCAACATTTCTACCGTCGAATAACAACGCAGTCTTATACCTGTTGACTCCGAGACCTGGCCAAGTTTCAAACTCCTTCAGGATGTCCAGCACTCCTCTTAATGAATCCTCAGAACCGTCAAAGAAAACTAACACCTCTGTCAAATTTCTTAGACAGAACATCCATAGCAAGAACAAATACGAGGGATGAGATCGGATCTCCATGACGAAGTCCTTTCCTGCCTTCGAAAAAACTCGTCAATTCTTCATTAAATGCCACACTATAAGATGGAGAAGTAATACACTCTTTGATCCACTTCACAAATGTACAAGGAAGGTCTAAAGTACTGATCATGATAAAAGCATTGTGCATTATCAGTTTGTACATCAATCGTATAGTCAGCTATACCAGGGAACTATATCAAAGAATGGAAAATATATCAGAGAACATAATCAACTACATCTGCAAACTATGTAGTCAGCTACATCATCCATCTATATAAGACGGAAAAAATAGAGTCACGTGTGAAGTTAATGAAGGAGCTGTCCCTTCTTCTCGTGACAGGCTGGCTAGCTTCTCTTGTCTTTATTTAGTTTATTCTTTTTTATTCTTGGTGTAGCCCTAGTTAACTCACTATATATGACTTGTATTGTAAAAGTGAGAAATAACCTTAAGGGATTTATTCTCCCAGCTGCCGAGTCTTTCTATTCTCTTCTTCTTATTCTCAGTTCATATAATCTTAAATCTCTAAATTCTAACATGGTATCAGAGCAATAGTGTTATTGTTCGTTGATTCTCTTTATTCTCTCTTCATTCTACTATTCTCACGGTTCAGATTCTTCCTTTTCTCTCTACTTCTACCCTTTCTCATCTCTGTTCTTAACCTCTCTCAACTACATCCATGGAAGATACTGTCCAAGTTAACTCCAGCTTAAAGCCTACTGTTATCCCAATTGTTCTCAAGAGTTTAAACTACAAAACGTGGCAGAGAACAACCAAGACAACAATATGTGGCAGAGGGCTTCCAACCGAGGATGACCCAAAAGGAAAGAAGGATGAGGAGACCAAGAAGGAAGAAGCAAGGTGGTTTCAAGAAGATCAATCAGTCCTTGGCTTCTTCCAAAACTCTTTGGACTCCTCCATCCTTGAAGCTTACTCCCATTGTGAAACTGCTAAATCACTTTGGGACACTCTTAAGAAGGTGTATGGTGATGTCTCCAACCTCAGCCGTGTGTATGACGTGAAGAAGAAAATCAGTGACCTTCACCAAGAGGATTGTGAGTTTACCAAGTATCTTGGGAAGTTCTCTTCTGCTTGGTCTGAGCTTGAAATCTTAAGGCCAAACACCATGGACCCAAATATTCTTAATGAAAGGAAGGAGCAAGACAAGATCTTTGGACTCCTCCTCAATCTGAATCCGGTCTACAATGATGTTATCAAGTCCATTCTAAGGGATACTATTCTTCCTAACTTTGAAGAAGTGTGCTCAAGGATCCAAAAGGAACAAGGAGCATTGGGCTGTTTGGAGGAAAGGGGGAGCTTGTCACTGCCAACAAAAGCGTGTTCAAGCATGAGGACATGAAGCATTTTTTCTGTGAGCATTGCAATAAGAAGGGGCACGCCAAGGACAAGTGTTGGACCCTCCATCCACACCTCAAGCCATCTAAATTCATGGATTCAAAAGCCAATATCTCTCAAGAAGTGACTGAGCAAGCGACTTCATCTACTCAAGGAGGAGAGCTTGCCTTGTTCACTAACACTGAGTACGTGAGAAGGAGTGATCTGGAGGATCACATCAAGGCTTATGCCTCTAAACTCTCTGGTATCACTCTTGTCTCATAAGTTACTCGCACAATCTGGTCATAAGATGGTAGTACACTCAGTAGCTCTCACCATATGATTAGAGATGCTAAGTTGTTAAAAGACATTAAACCTGCCTTAGGCAGGGTAACTATTGCTGATGGTCATGGCATTCCTATTGAAGGAACATGAAATTTAAGAGTGTTTATCAAGGATAGTGATGCTCTCTTTGTGCCTAAGTTTAAATCCAATCTGCTATCTGTTAAAAGGATTACTAAAGACTTGAACTGCAATGTTATTTTTGGGCCTAACGAGGTGTGCTTTCAGGATATTAAGAATGGAAAGGTACTTGGCAGAGGTGGAACACAAGATGAGCTTTATTCTCCTTGAAAACACCACTCCAAGCAATTCGGATTCCTTAGCATTCAATTCCTATTTTTCGGTTAATCAAAACGTCTTGTGGCATGCTAGACTAGGTCATCCTCATGCTAGAGCTCTGAACTTGATGTTGCCTAATGCTACCTTTGATCATTCGACTTGTGAAGCTTGTATTCTTGGCAAACATTGCAAAACAGTCTTTCCTAAATCTACCACTATCTATGAAAACTGCTTTGATCTAGTGCATTCTGATGTTTGGACTTCACCGTGCCTGTCTAGAGATGGGAACAAGTATTTTGTGACATTCATAGATGAAAAATCAAAATATACTTGGGTCACCTTGCTTCCATCTAAAGATAGAGTTTATGAAGCATTCATTCACTTTCAAAACTACATCACTAATCTGTTTAATGCAAAGAACAAAGTGTTCAGATCAGATAATGGAGGAGAGTACACAAGTCAAAGATTCAAAGCTAATCTGAACAAACATGGAATCCTACATCAAACAAGTTGTCCACATACGCCCCAACAAAGTGGAGTGGCTGAGAGAAATAACAGACACCTCATGGAGGTTGCTAGATCCATGATGTTTCATGAAAATGTGCCTAAAAGATTTTGGGGAGATGCAGTCTTGGCAGCTTGCTACCACATCAATAGGATTCCAACCAAAGTTCTAAAAGACATCTCACCATTTGGGGTATTAAACACTTATGGGTGTTTGGGTGTGTGTGCTTTGTCCATATCTCCGGTGATCAAAGAAACCAGCTAGAGGCTAAGAGCATCAAGTGCATGTTCCTTGGATATTCAACTACTCAGAAGGGGTACAAATGCTATGATCCAGTCAACAACCATACCTATGTCTCAAGGGATGTCAAGTTCATAGAAGGAAAGGGCTACTTTGGAAAGAGAGATTGGGAAGGATTGAAAGACCTCTCAAGATCACCTTCTGACCTTGCCACAAGTCTGAGTTTTCTCTTGGATCATTTGTGGAATGATCTACCTAAGGCTCCAAGATAAAGGGAAACAGAAACAGGAAGTAACCAAGAAGAGTTACAAGAAGAAGAACCAGTGATAGCTGATCAAGAACTCATTCAAACCCAAGAGGAAGTTCTACCTTAGAATCAAGATCAAAGAAACTAGAATATGGATGAGGAGGAGACTATTCATCATGGAGAAGAGATGGGTGCAGAAGAAGCTGTTCAACCGGTGCAACAACTCAGAAGAAGCACTCGAGAAAAGAAGGATCCATCAAGTTGGATAACCATTGGAGTCTACTTCAAAAATCAGGACGTTGCTCATCCCAACCAATCCATGTGTTCTATTGACTTGTTACCATCAAGCCATTGCGCCTTTCTTGGGAAGATAGAGATGAATCATGTTCCTAAAACCTATGAAGAGGCTAAGGAAACTAAGGTCTGGATGGATGTTGTGATTGATGAGAAGGAGGCTATGGAAAGGAATCATACTTGGAATGTAGAGCCTTTACCAAAAGGAAAGAAGGCTGTTAGCTCAAAATGGGTATTCACAATCAAGTAGAAGAGAAATGGGGATATAGAGAGGTATAAGGCAAGGCTAGTTGCTAGAGGGTTCACTCAGACTTATGAAGAAGACTACACTGACACCTTTGCACCAGTAGGAAAGCTTCATACTGTAAGAGTCACCCTCTCCTTAACACAAACCTTTCATGGAATTTGTGGCAGATGGATGTCAAAAATGCTTTCCTTCAAGGAGAACTTGAAGAAGAGGTGTACATGACTCCACCACCAGGCCTTGAAAAGTAGTGTAAGACAGGGGAAGTGTTGAGGTTGAGAAGAGCTATCTATGGTCTGAAGCAGTCACCAAAAGCCTGGTATCACAAGCTGAGCCACACTCTTATGGATCATGGATTCAAGAAGTCTCAATCTTACCATACCTTGTTCACTCTTCAAATCTCTTCAGGCGTGGTTGTAGTACTTATATATATGTGGATGATCTGATCATTACTGGCAGTGATAAATCAGGATTCCAATCCACCAAAGCATTCCTCAAGAGTTCATTTGACATCAAGGACCTCGGTGAGTTGAAATACTTCTTGGGAATTGAAGTGTGCAGATTTCAAGATGGTCTGTTTCTATCTCTAAGAAATTATGTGAAGGACTTGTTGACTGAAACATGAATGCAAGAAAGCAAGATAGCCAAAACTCCTCTTGAAGATGGCTACCAAGTCAATAGAAAGGGGGAGAAATCAGATGATGAGAAGTTCAGGTATGTGTCTCTATACAGAAGAATGGTTGGGAAACTCATCTACCTTACACTCACTAGACCAGACCTATGTTTTGTTGTGAACCAAGTGAGCCAACACATGCAAACACCTACTGTACACCACTGGAGCATGATAGAAATGATACTCCGATATCTAAAGGGCTCTCAAGGACAAGGCATTTGGATGGGTAAGAATGGCAGCACTGAGATTGTTGGGTATTGTGATGCAGATTGGGCTGGTGATAAGAGTGATAGGAGATCCACACCCAATTATTGTACTTTCATTGGAGGAAACTTAGTGACTTGGAAGACCAAGAAACAGAAGGTTGTCTCCTGCTCAAGTGCTGAAGCTGAGTATAGAGCAATGAGGAAGCTCACAAACGAGCTGACATGGCTGAAGGCTCTCCTTAAAGACTTTGGCATTGAGCAATCAAGTCCTATCACCTTCCATTGTGACAATCAGGCTGCAATCCACATAGCTACCAGCTCTGTGTTCCATGAAAGGACTAAACACATTGAGATAGATTGTCACAAGGTAAGGGAGAAGATTGAAGACGGGACGGTTCTACCTTGTTACACCAAGAGTGAAGATCAGCTAGCAGACATATTCACTAAGGCTGCAAGTCTTAAGGTTTGTGATCATATATTTAGCAAACTAGGACTTGTAGACCTTCCTACTCATGATTAGAACTTCCCTGACTCATGTGCAACATACTCTTTTTTCCTTGATGTGGTTTTGTCCCAAGTGATTTTCTACATCAAGGTTTTTAATGAGGTGTTTCCATGATCATTCCAAGTTCAATCTTTAGGGTGATTCCAAAGTCTTAAATTGAGGGGGAGTATTGATCATGATAAAAGCATTGTGCATTATCACTTTGTACATCAATCGTATAGTCAGCTATACCAGGGAACTATACCAAAGAATGAGAACTATATCAGGAAAACATAGTGTAACATCCCGGTTTGTGGTATATACGGAAAGGCTTAAAAGAAATAATTTGACTACCTATGTCACCAAGTGCACTTACCTTTTCCGGTCACTTGCCTGAAAGAACTCCAGAGTTAAGCGTGCTTGGGTTGGAGTAGTCCCAGGATGGGTGACCTTCCGGGAAGTGACTCGTGGTAGCATGTGTGTGAGGACAAAACACATGGGAAAAGGTCAGGGATGATTATAGGGTCAGTAAATTAGTCGGTCAAGCCTACGAAAAATAACGCACCGACCATCGGACAGGGGTGGGGCCCACGAGCCCGAAAGAGGAATGGGTGACTCATCGGTAGGGGCGGACGGGACGTTACAAAGTGGTATCAGAGCCGAATCCGAGGACGCGTGTGGAGTCAGTGAGGGCTCACACCGTCTAGGATAACGATCCTGGTGCGCAACGAGGGCGTTGCGCTCTGTGAGAGTGGGTGAATTGTAACATCCCGGTTTGTGGTATATACAGAAAGGCTTAAAAGAAATAATTTGGCTACATGTGTCACCAAGTGCACTTACCTTTTCCGGTCACTTGCCTGAAAGAACTCCAGAGTTAAGCGTGCTTGGGCTGGAGTAGTCCCAGGATGGGTGACCTTCCGGGAAGTGACTCGTGGTAGCATGTGTGTGAGGACAAAACACATGGGAAAAGGTCGGTGATGATTATAGGGTCAGTAAATTAGTCGGTCAGGCCTACGAAAATAACGCACCGACCATCGAACAGGGGTGGGGCCCACGAGCCCGGAAGAGGGATGGGTGACTCACCGGTAGGGGCGGACGGGGCGTTACACATAGTCAACTACATCTGCAGACTATGTAGTCAGCTACATCATCCATCTATATAAGACGGACAAAATAGAGCCACCTGTGAAGTTAATGAAGGAGTTATCCCTTCTTCTCGTGACAGACTATCTAGCTTCTCTTGTCTTTATTCAGTTTATTCTTTGTTTATTCTTGGTGTAACCCTAGTTAACTCACTATATATGACTTGTATTGTAAAAGTGAGAAATAACCTTAAGGGATTTATTCTCCCAACCACCGAGTCTTTCTATTCTCTTCTTCTTATTATCAGTTCATATAATCTTAAATCTCTAAATTCTAACATAAAGCCTTGAGGAGATTCAGCATAAATTCCCAGCTGATATTGTAATAGTCCTTAGACAAATCGATTTGCAAGCAGCCTCTCGAGACGTCTCCTTGCATATGAAAATCCGATACGAGTTCTGAGGCCGAAAGAACATTTTCACACAACAACCTCCCTTCAACAAATCCCACCTGGTTGTTCTGCACTGTATCGCCAATGAACAACTTCAACCTATGCTTAATTAACCTTGCAATAACGTTATACAAGGTAGAGCACAATGCAACATGTCTAAATTGAGATAACATGCCAGCTCCAACTATTTTAGGAATCAGAGCAATTACCGTCGTATTGAACCTCATGAGCATAGATCCCGAAACAAAGAACTCCCTAACGGCGGCAATTGTGTCAGCCCCAACTATATCCCAGGCTTCAGTAAAGAACTCCACCGGAAATCCATCAGGGCCTGGAGCCTTATTCTTTGGCATTGAGAATAAAGTCTTCATAATCTCCTCATTAGAAGGGATCCAAACCAACTGATCCGCCAGACTTTGTGTACGCCTAAACGGAATAAGATCTCTGATTTCTTCAACTGAAGGTGGCCGTACCGCCGTATTCTCCGAGCCTAACAACTGCTTGAAAAAATCAGCTATCATCTCCTTCACCTGAGATAAATTTTCCACTCTGTTATCATCATCATCCATCAAATAACGAATGCCGTTTTGCTATTGGTGAGCCAGAACTACTTTGAAGTAAAAATTCGTGCAAGCATCTCCTTCACTCAACCAACGCACTCTTGATTTCTGGCGGTAAAATGACTCCTGAGCTTTTTCGAAAAACAACCACTTCTTGCGAGCAACAAACTCCTGCCTAAACAGACTAGCCGAGGGGGCAATGAGCATAACTTGTTGCACCTGCTCCAAATCTAACAGAGTTTCCTGAGTCCTTTTCTGGATATTGCCAAAACCTTCCTTGTTTAACCTTCTACAACATATCTTTTCCGCTTTTAACTTCTGACCCAAGGTAAACAATTTCAATCCAACCAACATTGAGATACTCCACGCCTCTGAAAGTCTCTCTTTAAAAGACGGGTGAGAAGATAGAAATGAAAAGTATTTGAAGGTGACCTTTCTATGATCCACAACTACATCCGAATGCACCACACACGGTGAATGATCCGAGTCCCCTGGCGGATCAAATCTGGCGAAAGAGTCCGAAAACATCTATCCAAGCTTGATTTACTACATCACGATCCAATTTTCTGGATATCGGATCCTCTTGCCTCCCGTTTGACCAGGTATGGAAGACACCTTTAGTGGCATGGTCCGCCAATTCATTAGCATCCAAACACTCCTTTAGCTCAGCCATTCCCCTTAGAGGCAGGTCATGGGGAATAACCGAGAAGTGCTCATTAGTGGTTAGAATTTGGTTGAAGTCACCTAAAATAAGCCATGGTCTTGAGCTTACAAGTGAGGTCTCCTTTAGCTCACTGATTTCCCTCCAAATTTCACGTCTCACGACCTCAGTATTAAAACCTTAGACCACCAAAAACGAAAAAGAGATTTTTGAAACAGGATCAAACACCGTTGCAAAAATCATCTAAGCAGTCTTCTTCATGATTAACACAGAGATAAGCGGATTCCAAACCAACCAAATCCTACCGTTCTCCACAGATCATAGTTACTATCCCATCACCATCCCGGGAAAGTAGACGAGATTATACTACTAGCACTATCTTCACATACATGAGTTTCCAAAATGCCACCTATAACTGGCCTATTCTTATTCATCCAATTTCTGACAAACCTCTGTCGAGCTTGGCTATTTATGCCTCTAATATTCCAGCAAAAAAACCTTCATATCTACATCAAAAGGTGAAGGTGAAGACGAATATTCAGAGGATAACCATCTTGTATGAGGCATAACCTCGCGCCTGATGGACTAAACTTTGCGACTTAACACTTGGTGAAGTAACAATCTCAGACTCCCTGTAAATCAATTGCCTTTCCTTCTGCCTAACTTTTTTCAGCATTCGGCTGGGTAGACTGAAACCATCCAAAGCACAAACAGGTATGGATACCTCTTCTGCCGGCGGAACCAATCGAGTGATAGAGATAACACCTGAGTTATTCTTGATTCCTGAGTTACCACCAGACGAAAGCACCTCAGTTCGACGTTCGTACTGCTCCACCTTTGATCGAACGTCTTTATTTCCCATCAAAGTAGAACATCCAGCTGAATTTAACGCCCGAGATGTTTTATCAGGTGGAGGGACACTTTTAGGACGAGAGAGGCTTGTAAAGTGATTCTTACCCTTTCCCTTAGACTTTCCAGGTCCCTCGGGTTGAACAATAACAACATTCTGCTGCTGAACATTAACTTTCTCCTTAACCTTTCTCAGCGCGATATCAGTAACCGCCAAAGCAACCTTTGAATCCGGAAGCAAAACCTTGTTGTGCTTCATAAGAGGTTTTGGACATATACTGAGCATGTAACCAAATCTCTCACAATTAGAGCATTTTGGAGGCAATCTAGGATACTCCACCTGCACTCTAACCGAGTTTCCAAGAGAGTCTCTAACGATGATCACTTCCGGAGGACTTGTTTCTAGGGTGATTTCCACCTTTACTTTAGTATCACCAAAGTGAAAAGGGTCGAGTTTAGAATTTTCCGTGTTCAATGGCTCTCCAATAGCACTTGCTATTACACTAATGCCGTCAAGCGAATACATTTGAGGAGGGACATTCTTCAATACAGCCCACGTAGGGGCATAGTTGAGTTCAGGCATCTCTAACGAGCCACCAGGAGCCCACGGAAATACCGAGAAGGAGCAGTTACCGGCTTGCCAATACCCCACATTCAACACCCATTCACGAGTACCTTGGTAAGGAACATGAATCAGTCACGATGTAGAGGACATGGTACGAATGGTGATTCTCCCGAATTTACCCCAAGCCCGATTCAGATCATGAAATATCTTTGCCGAGGGAGGGATGAGTCCGTGAAACTGAGCCACAATATGGTCTTTCCATAAAGATGAGGTCTCTAACAACACCGACGACGGTGCCTGAACAACCGGCAGCCCGTCCTCCATTACTATTGGTGATGATATTTTCCTGAGATTCCTTAAGGATGCTTTGAACTGCTCCGCATAAGACAGCACCTCTGAGGAAGGGATAGTGACCGGAGACGAGGTAGGAGGTAGAGACCCTATAGGTAGAGACTGGGGAACAGTAGGTACCTCACCATTAACCATAGCAGATTGATATCCTTTTCCTACCAGAACAGGACTTAAAAAGGTGCAGACGCCTACTGCCGTCTGAGAAGAAGAGGAGGCTAGACCTCCTACCTTGGTCGAAGGAGGGCTTAGAGGAGCCACAGCCCCTATTGCCTCGGTTCTCTGAAGGGAGGATTCTACTAATGCCAAATCTGACTTCAAATTCCTGATGGATTCAAGCCCAAAGACCACATCGACTCTTGAATCTGATACCAGAGGATCAGAAGATACTTCCAACGAGCTAGGCGGAAGAGAATTCGAAGGAGGGTTCGGAGTAGAGGTCTGAGCTGATTTGAGCGAAATCGGAGTTGATTTCTTAGGTTTTTTTTTTGGGTTTCTTCTTGGCCATGGAGAGAGTGGCCAAAGGAGCGAGATCGATGAGAAATCACCGGCAAGAAGCCAGCAACGGTTGACAAACGATAGAGAACTCACAATTTTCAAGATGAAAATTGCACTTTTTAGGAGAGAGAAAATCGCATTTTCGCCCATATTATAAACCAGCCCTGGAAGTTTTAATAGCAACACAAGCAAAAAAGAAAAAGAAATCGATTTGGGGGTTTTGGGAATTTATAGGGAATAAGAAATAAAGACAGTTTATTAGAATATGTCAGTATATCTTATCAAGGAAATAACACTAGCTCAGTGGTTTCAGACCTATATCCATGACATAAGAGGCTCAGGTTTGAACCCAGCTAATGGCTGGTTTTATTTTTTTAATAAAACAATACGACGTCGTTTTGATTAATTTCACTTGGTTTACGTCGTATCGTATTGACGGGCCAATAAACAGATTGATTAACATCATATATCAGCATGTTAACATATTTAACGGAGTGCTAAATTGATCAGGTCAATTATAACTTCAATGTTTTTGTGGAAAGTCAACTAATAATTTGAGTATTTATTAGTAAGCTTAGTAGTTTGGGTATTTTTAGCCAATTTTATTTAGTTCAGGATTTATTTGACATTTTCTCGATTCACATACTATAATATTATCAGCTAAAAGTATAAATGTGTTTACTTATAACTGAGCGGATTAGACCGTATGTTTTAGGTTAAATATTTTTAGTTTATGAGAATTATTGTTGATGTTTATCTTTCTATATGGTATTAGTGGCGGATTTAGGTTAGGAGAAGGGGTGCAGCTGCACCCCATGAATTTAGATAAATATTAATAAGTAACATCTCGTAAGGATTAGATGATTAAGTTGTCATTGCCCCCCCCCCCCCTCCTAATATAATACTCTTGCCCCCCATCTTTTCAAGTTCGAGTCTCACATCCATTTACATAATTTACTTTTTTTTTTAAACTTCTTCCCAATCCATAATTGAACATCATCGATCTTTGTCATCCCCTCTAATTTGATTTTCATGCACGATCTAAATAGCCGATTTTGTAAGCAAGACCATTCCACAAGTGAACATGATACATTGAGATCAAGCGATAATTTTAAATTGAATTTTTAAAAAACTTCGAAGGAGTTTTTTGTTTATTTTCAGATCATTTAGTTATCGTATTTTATCATAAAAATGTCCATTTCAATTATTTGATCGTATAATAGTTCATATTATAATACCATACAGTGGTGGATCTAGAAATAACTTTGCCGTAGATATAAATTCATTTGAATAAAATAAATTAATCTAATTTTAAATGTATCAAATAATAATATAAGAAAATAATATATTATCTAAAATTATTTTTTTAAACCACAATATCCAGTCACAAATACATATATCTTTCTTATATTATAAATAAAATTTAATCATGATATTTACAATAATATATTTGATGCATTTCTATTTAAGCCAAATAAACTAAATATACATGATATAATGAAAACAAAATTAATCAATAGAAAATAAAGATAAGAAATTAATGGATATTTAATAGTAAATAAATATGATATCTAAAAAAAAATATAAAGGCTCCGAATGGTAACAGCAGATTGAATTGTCTGGATTAAATGGATAATCTGATGTAGTACGGTTGAAGTGCGGTTTTATAGAAAACACATACTGTGGAACAAGAGCGGTTAAAGAAAAAAAAGCAGTGCGTAATAAAGTTTGAATGATATTAAAAATAACATGCAAGTGTCGAAATGATTGTGAGAGCTATAGATGGGTAAATAATAGATGTATTACAGGGAGTGTGGACAGGAGTCGAAAAAAACTTTTAATGGTGAAACAGTTATAAGCGGTGTTTAATACAAATTATAAATAAATATTTTTACAAACTGAAATAAATAATAATATTTTTTACAATCGAAACTACAATATTTAATTTATTTAATCAATATAAATATATTTTCATATATTGTTTATAAACAAAAAATATTTTGAATTTAAAAATTAATTTATAAGTACAAAAATATTGTCCGGAACCCGCAACTTGGAAGACATATTAGTTATGTTCTTTGTATCTTGTTGCAAAAAATACAAAAAAAAATACATTTATGTTAAGAAATTGTAAATTTAAAACAATAAATAATTATAATACAACACATACAATAAAAAAAAAAATCAACATCTGAGAAGTTTCAAATTTGATAAAATTATGTAATCCCACTATAGCCATTATCACTCTCTTTAGTATGTTAATGTTAATGTTGTATCTTGGAAAATAAGAAAGAACCATTTATTTCTTCTTCCAACTCCAAAAATCCTCTCAATAACAGAACGTTAAGAAGCATGACGCCGATTGAAGAGTTCTTCTGTATTTCTCGGAGGAGGAACATAATTGATTGGGACATATAATACCTCACAACTCTATTATGTGATGATCAATAGAGAGATGGAAACCCTTGTTTGTTTGGATAGCCATCATTGACGAGGTAATACTTGTCAAAAGGAGGCATAGGAAACTCATAATCACTTTCTTTTTCCATGGAAAGAACGGAATGTGTCGTGACATGATCCTAGAGTACCATTCCAAATATATGTGAATAATATATTGAAATCACATATTGCCATGATGTCCAAAGATGCATTATCATGTCTATTTATACATTTCTTGTAACTCAGGTTTCACTTTGACACAAACATGAGTTTCATCCATAGCTCCAACACATCCCCTAAAATATGAATAATTTACTCGGTATACTAGAAGTCTTTCAGATATTTATTGTAGTTCTTGTCTTGTCAGAGTTCTAATATAATCACATGCAAGTAGTAACCATTAGAACTTCACTAAAATTTATCTTCACAGTCTCTTGATTTCTTCCAATCCTTAAACCAACATCTCCTTGAACTTTAATGTGTTCATATATTCATAGAAACATAGACACACTTTTTTCAATGCTTATATTTGATGTTGGTTATAATCCCTAATTTGTTTGTAGAATTGTACACAATGTTTTAAAACATGGAAGTGACATTCGTAGTAACTGAATACAACAACATCATCTTTTTGTAGTCGACACCAAATATTTCTCTATCCCAAACCTCTATCAGTTTGAACCGATGCTCTTTGGAAAATATAATCGTAATATCTTAAACTTGGTTGAATTACTAACTCTTCAGATTTCTCATTTTTCACATTCCACAATTCAATTCTCTCTTCATAGCTTAGATTATGCATGCCTTGTGATCGCAAATGACAAATACGAAAAGCCTGCAATTTTCATAAATTGCAAAAATAGATAAAAATAAGAATATTTTATAAACCAAATAAAAATGATAAAACATTTTCAGAACAAACTAATCTCTGTCTTCTGCATCACCATGATTTTCTTGCGTGTTTCCCCGTATGTTGTATAAACCTCCTTGTCTAGGTTGTAAATTTTATTCTGCGTCTTGTTGGGCATTAGGTCAAGTTCCTATTGTTGCTCCGTCTGAAATTTCATGTTGATATCCTAGGGAAAATCCATATTGAACATTTGTTGGAGTCATTCCTCATTGTCTGCCATGTCCACAATTAGGTCTATTGCGTCTATTTGTCGGTGCCCCCCCCCCATTTTTGAGCATTTGTCGATGCCCCTATTTTTGAGCATTTGGTGGTGTTTTCCATTCTTGAGCATTTGGCGGTGTGCCTCATTGTTGAGCATTTGACAGTGTGCCCCATTGCATAGCATTTAGCAGTGCACCATATTGATGAGAATTAGGCGGTGTGCCCCATTTATGAGTATTTGGCGGTGCCCCATTGTTGAGCATTTGGTGGTGTGCCCACTGTTTAAAACCATAATTGTTGTCCACTAAAGATTAACTCCCATATGATAGTCCTCCAAAATGTCGATTCTAAAATGATTGGCCTAACCCAATTGTTTTGGAATATCTTCGTTGCTGTGAAAAACACCAGTCATAGCTTTTAGAAGTTATAGTTTATCCTCATCGGTGCTTGCAGCTATATAAATAAAAAAACTTAGGCCAAAATTTTAACTCTTGGTGTGTTTTGTAAATTTTAATTCAGGGAATAACGCACGATATGGCAATCACTTTCCGATAGGTCACATATCCTTCAACTACTCTAGCTCAAGCATGCTTAACAATGGGGTACTCTCTCGACAAGTGACCAAAAAGATAAATGCACTTTGGTAACATAAATAGCCAAATCATTTCTTTTAAACCTCTCCACAAATACCACAAACTGGGAATGTTACAAAATTGCTTAACCATATACTTTCTACCAAAAGCTGTAGGATCTTTTAGAGTGTAATTATTCAGAGAAATTGCATGCTCAAACAACTCAATTTTTTTTTTTGTTCGTAAGTCTATTTGAATCTCTAGGTACTCTATAAATAATGAAAATATATACAGTAACTATTACTTTCTATATAACTAAAACTAATAGAATATTTAGTTTCAAAACAAATAATCTTGTTCTAGTTTTATTAGAAGCATTTCAGTCTTTTGTCTAGAAGAACTTGTGTTTCCTCAATGATTGGATGGCATTATGCATTTATAGTACACTATTAATAGTATTAAATTTTAAAAATAAATAATAATTACACGTCAATTTCATTTATCTAAATTATTATTAAAATTTAAAATATTCATCATATTTTTCTATTTTAAAAATATTTATTTTAACTAATTATTTAAGTAACATTATTTATTATATATACTTATTATGAAAAATGTTTTAAAGTTATTTTATTTGGTAAATCAATTTATAATTCTAGTTACTACATAAACGAAAAATCTTTTATTTGTAAAATTAACTTTAACACATAATTAATAGACATAAAATTAATTAAAAATATATATTTTATAGAATCAAAATTTATCTAACATTACATAAATTATTTATTTATATTCATATATAAAACCGGTAAATAATTATTTATATTATATAAGTCACATAAAATTTTATAAATTATAAATAACAATTTACTACTTTTTATAAATAAAATTAAACTAACTAGATTTTATTACAAATATTTTAAGTTATTATTCAATCACACAAAATATAAAATTCTTTTTTTTAATATAAAAGCAATATGTCTGTTTAAATACAAATTTCCTAAAATATTATGTATAATTTTAGTCTTTATAGTTATTAATTAATTATAATTTTAAAAACATATAAATTAAACTAAATAAGAATAACACACATAAGTTCAAAAAAAAAAAATACATACCTCGTTTGTTCTTTAAAGACACCAAGTGATAGATCTTTGAAGACAGTGATAGAGAAAAAAAAAGAGAGCTCAAATCTTAACAAACTTTTTTTAAATAATGGTTATTTATTTTATAAGATAATAAAAATATTATTATAATATACTAACTTCACATAACCTCACCTACTTTAAACGATTGTGAAACATATGACGTATAATATACTAACTTCACATAACCTCACCTACTTTTTACGATTGTGAAACATATGACCAGTGTTTTTAAAACCGGACCGACCCGTCGGTTGGATCGGGTTGAACCGCGAACCGGAAGCATATTCGGGTTGGATTGATTATAAAATCCAATGGTAGTTGAACCGGTTAAAAAAACGGATTGAACCGCCAAAAAACAGGAAACCGGCGACCCATTGAACCGTATCAAACCGGGTTTTATACAAAAATATTATTTTATATTTTTTAATTATTTTTTCTTTTCTAAACAATCAAATATAACTATATTAATTGTAAATATTTATTTAAAAATAAGATTAAATGTGTTATTATATCTTATCTCTTCTTTCAATGGACGAATAACATAGAAAGAAAAATTATAAAATCTAAGAGGCATGATGTATATGTTGGTGAATAATATGTCTTGAAAATAAATTGTTCATTTAAAATGTTTCAGAACGTCTTTTGGTCTATATTTCAAAGTCTTTTAAATATGTACGTTATTATTTTACATTTAAACTTTTGAAATAATTTTTAATGATTGTTACACATGTTTTTAAAAATTATGATTATTTAAGTGTCTTATTTGATAGTTTGAAATTAATAACATATTATATATATTATTTTTTTAATTATCATTAAATCTGATGAACCCGATCGAACTCGGTCGGACCATATTAACCCATGACCCAAAAACTTTACCGATTCAGTCGCCGGTCCGGTTTTAAAAACATTGCATATGACGTTTTTGCTATGGTCAAAACCACATCTACTTTATTTTTTTATTTTTTTAATTAAAGTAAGTGCAGTTATCTTATTTGAATGGTGACTCTAAATTGTAAAACCACTTCAGTTTCTGCGTACCACTCAAAATATTAGCACCAAAATATGATAAAAGAGGAAGTAAGACACAAAAGCACGAGATGTAATAGACACGAATAAGAAGAAATATTGCAAATATATTATGAAAAAATCTAAATAGTTGATAAAATTTATTTTATGTGTTGTATTATATTTATTTATTGTTTTAAATTTATAAATTATGAAAATAATTTTATTTTTTAATTTTTTTTATAAATAAAAACTTAAATTCAAAATAATTTTATTATTTTTGCGATTCTTAAATAATATATAAAAGTATAATTCTCTTGACTATATAAATTGAAAATTTTAATATGCACCATTCAAATAATTGTTCCACAATGCATGGTGTTTTTGTTATCATTCAAAACTTTAGTATGCACCACTTTTTTCTTTAACCACTCTTGTTCGGCATTATGCGTTTCCTAAGAAAAACGGCCAATTCGTACCCGCACATTTAGAACTGGTACCAATTAGTACATGTGTAGTTTTGAAGTGCTAATCAATACCCACACTCAGGATTATCTGAATATCCAAACACACATAATTTTTTTTGGTGAATCCCTCCTTTGACCAAGATTCCGTTAGTCAGCGCCGTTAATATACTAACGGATGCTTAATCACCTGCCATGTTAATTTATTTAAAATGACATCGTTTTGATTTTTTCTAATTTTTTTTTTTAAAAATTTACAGAGTTGGGGTTCGAACCCAGAATCTCTCGGTGACAAAAAAGCCTTATACCACTGCGCCAAAAGTTATTTTATTGTAAATACAAATACGTATATATATATATATATATATATATATATTGATATAAAATAGTCAGCGGAGTGAAAGATCTGAGCTTTAGCAGCTCCATCAAATCTTCAGCTTCCATAGGAATAGTAAAAATTTTGGATTTGAAAGATCTGAGCTTTAGCAGCTCCTTTTGTTATTCTCCGGCAAAATTCGTGGGTTCCTCATATCATAGACGAGATCACTCAAGCCCCATCTTTGTGTTTCACGGTCCAGTCTCGTATAGCTGCAGCCCTCCCATGTGAATATCTCGCGATCGAAATCTCGATGGAAGCTTCCATGGCTCCTTTCGCGTAGGTGTTACCGGATTTTTCAATGGATTCGTAAGGAAAGCCGTGGGCTCGTGCGTGGATTACGAATTGGGATTGTCTTCTGTCGATGAGATGACGTTTTCCATGGAGGATGGTTTTGGAGCAGAAGCTAGACAGCCATATGCTAGGGATTTGCTAAGACGTGCTCAGTTAATGCACAAAATTTTGCAGCATTGCGTTGAGACTGCTATGTTGTTGGATAACATCGGAGCTAACTCAACGGTTGTTGTCGCTGGGGTTCTTCACGATACCATGGACGAATCATTCATGAGCTATGATTATATTCTCAAAAACTTTGGTGCAGGAGTTGCTGATTTGGTCGAAGGGGTAAGAACCAATGAACATCTATTGACATTTACTGGTTTGAGAAGCCGTGCTTACGGATCTTGTGCATTTAGGGAATATGACTATTTTATATCAATATATATATATGTGTTTGCATTTACAATAAAATAACTCGTGGCGCATTGGTATAAGGGTTTTTGTCACCTGAGAGATTCCGGGTTCGAACCTCAAATTTAAAAAATTCAGAAAAAATTAAGACGACGTCGTTTTAAATAAGTTGACGTGGTAGGTGATTAGGCATCCGTTAGTATATTAACGGCGTTGACTAACGAAATCTTGGTCAAAGGAGGGATTCACCAAATAAAAATTTGTGTGTGTTTGGATATTCAAATAATTTTGAGTGTAGGTATTGATTAGCACATCAAAATTACACATGTATTAATCAATACCAGTTCTAAATATGCGGGTACAAATTGGCCGTTTTCCCGCGTTTTCTATAAAACCGCACTTAAACCATCATCATATTATCCACTTAATATGCACCGTTCAATCCGTTGTTACCATTCAAAGCATTTTATATCCTTTTTTAGATATCAGATTCATATTTATTTATATTGATTGACCATTAATTTTACGTATCTTTCTTTTCAATTTATTAACTATGTTTTCATTATATCATGAGTCTTTAGTTTGTTGTGGTTTAAATAGAAACTAGATGACTCGTCCGCACCTTATGCGGGGTGAATTTTTTTTTTGTCGATGATTGTTTAATTTTGATTAATAATATATAATTAGTTTTCTGATGAATATGTATTTGTTTCTTTTATGTAGTAGATTGTCTTATAAATAGATTTAATTTTTATAAATATTTGAATAATTGTAATTTTTGGTAAGTATTTCAATAAAATTTTAAAGTAATAGCGGGGTTGCTTTTGTTTTCTTTGTTTCAAACTTCTATTGCCTTAATTCAGAAAATAAAATAATCTGAACATTAATTAGAGATTCATATGTGTATAAAAATTTGATTTTGGAGACATAGAAATCAGATTAGTAATTTAATTACTTGAAATTGATAGATGTCCTAAACGAAAAAAATAGCACCAATTCAACAACATACAAAACAAAGCATTAAACATAAGTTTGAGACAAAAACAAAAAGACTTAAAACATAGGATCAATCGTGAATTATATCAACTCAGACATTCTTGGAGGAGAGGAGTTTTAGGACAGGAGCAGTGGCATTTTCCCAGAAAAGTTGAAGCACAATTGCTTGGTTGGCTTTGATATTGTTTGCCAACAAAAACTCTCTTAAGCCGCCACTCTAACGTATATGACGTTTGTCAGTATAAGAATGGAATGCAAGCTCAACATACCATTTCTCTCTAGCATCATTGACCATGGATATGGTGTTGCCAGCAACCTTTTCTAACTCGTTTACATCCACAAAAGACTTTTGAAGATACTGCAAAATGAACAACTATGGATCATGTAATAGTATTTAAAACCAAAATACAAAGGAACAACTTACGATTCTGCTGTGTTTGATGCCGTCACTCGTTACCTTTAAGGTAACAAAATTCTCCTCGGTTCCTTAAAATTTTTTTCCTTATTAGTCAAAATATTAGAAAGAGTGAAGAAAGTATCTCGAAAATAAGAGAAAAACACTTACTCGTGCTTACTTCTCTAGTCTCCATGTGATGGGTATTTTCATATGTGATCTCACAACAGTGCAATCCGTAATGTTGTAACATATGAAAATCGGCACCTCCACGATACTTAAAAATTAAAAATCTCCATCCTGTAATGCATGTGCTTTAAAGAATCTTCTACAGCCTTCTGTAAGCTTATCACCAATACGTTTGATAGGGAATTGTTCTGGCCTTGCATCAGATGTGAGTTTACCGAGTAACATTGGTTTTTCCACGTATATAAGTCTTAAAGAACTTTTTTGGGATAGTCTGCAACACAAAGTTTATACAATGATTGACCGAAATAAATTATGTACAAAAACAATCCCAATAAGAGAAAGAACTAAGATTACATACCAGACTCTTTCTGCATTTGTTTGGCATCATAGGCTTGAAAAATCGTGGGTTTGTCATCTTCTTATTTGTTCTGAAAAGCTAATATGTCTTAATATAAATCAGAAATCATCAGATACATGTACACAAAACAAAATGAAATAGACAATATCACAAAATATAGAACGATTTGTAAAGTTGACTAAACATAAAGTCTACTTTAAAATTTAAACTTGAGTTTGTGTTGCATAATCGATGAGCTATTGTTCGTTGGTCTTTCACAATCTGATTTTCTCTATATAAATCTGGGAATTGGTTGAATAGAAACCCTAATATTAAAAATCGTTCTACTACAAAATTTAGGGTTACCTGGTTGAATGAGTTGTTGATTAAACAGGAACCTCTAACTTGATCGTCAATATATTTTGCAGCGGCAAGAGTGAACTGAAGGAATTCCTCAATCGCATGTGCAAATTACCTAATTTTGAAATGATTAGAACGACTTAAAGAAGTTGGTATCATTTCATCTTCATTGATCTTACAATGGGCCATTATAAATTGGGCTTTAATAATACACCTTCTCCAGAAAGGTTATGTTCTTAACATGCCAAGCCCAAATGGAAGCCTAGATTGAAAATGAATAAGCATTATTTATAACTAAGACTTCTCTATTTAGACTCAGTTCTATAATTTGCAATATTGGAAATTATTAGGCTAAATTTCATTAGACAATAGTTATATAACACTTGTAGTTAGTGTTTTATTTTATTCTAAATTTAATTAGAGAATACTTGTTTGCAGATTTTATGAATCATTATTTTCAGCAATTTTCTTATATTAATTTTGTTTTTTATTAATCATCTTGTTCGCCTACAATAACTTTGTTAAATAGTTTTCTATAATATATATATATAAGAAAGAAGCGGTTATATGAAAAATAAATTAGAACATAATAGTTGTAAAAAATACATACAATACATAACATAAACTTAAGTTCGAGTTCAACATGTTTTAAAAGTTACAACAATAAAATAACATCAGGTGATGGCGTTGCTTCACCGTTGGAGGTATAACCAAGGAGTTGTTGGGTTTTCCCAGAGTAACTCCAACATGGAAGTGTTGTTTGGCTTGATGTTGTTATGCCTAAGAAATTCGCTTAAGAAACCAGTTAAACGCAAACGACGTCTTGTACTTCCAAACTCCACTACTAAAAATCCAGGCCACCAATCACCATTCTTACTTTCCAAAAAGATTCTTTTTCCTATTACCTTTTCAAAATCATTAGACTTTACAAAATCCTGAGGCAAAAACTGCATTATACAAATGGTAATGTTTCTCTAAAATTCTGTTTTCATGAATGAACAATAAGTAAAACAATCATCAAATTATAGATGTGAAGCACTTACAATTCTGCTATTTTTTATGGTGTCCTTGGTGGCTTTTAGTTTCAAAATACTGTCTTTGACAGGGTTATTCTGCATTAACGATCAAACATTTTTAAGAAATTCAATAAAAAAAAATTAAGTAACATATAAAGATAAGTATAGCAGAAAAATACAATTGCATACCAAATCATGAAGGGATTGTGGGAGGAGAGGTTTGAAAAATTCATGATCCGCCATTGATGTTGTGAGATATCGTATGTTACTACTTTGATGAAAAGAACTGATTACATATATTGTGTATTTAAGTTGAAATCAGTGGAAAATAAGGAAGGGGACTGTCGAATGGGTATTTGAAAGTATGAAGAGAAAACGTTTTCAATTGTATAGTTAATCTGTAATATTTGTTGTTCATAAACCCGAATATATCAAATATAGTAACAGAATTTACAATTTTAAGGGTTAATGTTAAGTTTACATACCTTCGATTGAGTCATTGTCTATTCTGAATAAGGAGTAAGGGAAGGTACAATTTCCAAAAAGTGAAGATATTATTACTTAATTTGGTTATTATTTATTGTACTTTTTTTTTGTTTCGATATTATCAATGTTGTTAAATATTTGAGTTCGGACCTTAAAAATTACTTGTGAATCCTAAATGTAATGGGCCTTTTAAACGGGCATAATACGATTTGAGCCATATAAAATACAAAAGTATCTATTTCAATTAGAATCAATATTTAAGAAGTAAAAATCTATAAAATACAATGCTTTCCAATTACTTATGATGTAAATATAATTTTGTATAAAAAGATCGTACTCTCCAAAACAATGCGTTAAATTAGATCTAATATAAATATTTATAAAATATATATGCATAACTTAGTAATTGCCTCACATTTATCTTAGCATACTATACTATGTTAATTGAACTCTGATTATCCTAAATTAAAGATGCATAATAATATTATGCAAAATAAAGAAGAGTAATAATAAATAACATAAAAGGTAATGTTTAACGATAAAATAAGTTAAAACACTTAGTTGAGCAATACGTCCAAAAGAAAAATTAAATGTATTACAAATAACAAAAAAGGTTCTTAATGTAAAAGGACTTAGAGTAAGATGAGGAGGATCATGGTTTGAAATTGACTCCAGTGGCTTTGGTCCAGCGAGCCATAAACGGTAAATAAAAAAGGTGTTAGACTCTAAATCCAAAAAATTATATTATAGTATTGTAATTGTTAAAAACATATGACTCTTTCATCTGCTGAACCTCTTCCAACTCAGGATCAAATTCAATTTGGAAAATCATACCGGAATCTTCTACATAAAGTGTACCTAAGAGAGAAACAATATAATATATTTAGATATACTATAGTTATAATTTTCCGAAAAAAGGAATTAACTAAATAATGTAGAAAACATTTGTACTTACCCAAACTACGACTGACTCTCCAAAACCTCAAGACAACAATTGTTTCATAATTTCCGGACTAATGCCAGAATTCGTGAAACTTCATTGCATGGGGACCCTTAGAAAGGCATTTTATGTAGGTTCCACTGCAATGATAAGATTTTAAAATAGTTGTTTTTAATAAAGAATATATAAACATGTAAATGAAATAGCAAATGTTAATGGTGTCGTAAATGGTTATTAAAAAAATTCAAACTTAATAAATATATTAACTTAGATTCTTACTTCATCTCCCTAAGATTAAACCAAATCTGCTTCACCGAATCGGTTGAGATCTGCCTCCTGTTAATCCTCTCCTGATCACATGATTCTAGATGACCCAGATATTTGATGCATTCAATGACATCTACAAAACCAATATATGAATAATTCATAAAATATTATGCATGGTATACCAAAATATAATTTAAAATAAATGTAAGGATTTAAACTGTCAAACATACCAATGGTGTGCTTTGATGATATTTTCCGATCTAATATTGCTTCCAATCCAACAAAATCGTAGAAATGATCATCAACAACATTAAAGCAGTTGGAAATTTAAGTTTGAGAGTTTATAACAATCTTTTTCGCTGTAGTAGTGTTTCTCAAATCATCTTCACTACTATAGATGACATCAAAGTTTTGGACATACTTCCATGAGCCCTCCTTAAAATTTTCGTTTATTTTTGGAAGACATTGGTGGGTATTGTTGCTTCAATCTTAAAACCCTAAACATGCATATTTTATTTCAAAAATAAATAGATGAATCTAATATGAAAGATTGTTTGATTAAGTATTATCTAAGTAAAATAAATCGCAAAAAAACCTTTTCATCACAGAAGATTACATGACCGCAAGACCACTTGGTTGTACATTAGTAAACCACTTTCCAATGATCTTCAAACGACATTTAAAGTCATTTTTGGTGTTGTTGATGTCCCATAATAGAGTGAAGTTCTCCGTTTTTGTCTGTTTTGATTTTTCAGTTATGAAAGAATATGATTTTGGAAGAGAAGAAGAAATGATAGATATACAAATTTCGTACCTTTTGGTAAAAAATTAAGCAACCGTTTATGAATGAATAGATGTAACCATTGAAAAGTTACGTTCTTAAAAGTTGAAGTGGTAGTTGTGGTTTTAATATTGCTTTAAATGAGGTGTAGATAGATTTATTATGATTGAACATAAATTTAAAATTTCTTAATTTAAGTTATTGGTATGTTTAAATCTTATTTCTTTGATATTAGGTGATTTTAGTTATTTTTAAAAATAAAGAAAATCACAAAAAAGAAATAACAATCACGAATATATCGCTAACGTAATATTTTTTCGGTTCTAATTAGAAACATATATGATTTGCATTTAATATGATCATTTACTATTATTCCTTATATCAATATTCTCGGAATCTGTTATGATATCTTGCATGTCGGACAAAATCTATACTAAATGTTTCTTGTTTGTTGGTTTTTGTCAAATCAATTTATAATCATGATCGAAGACATTTCAATATTTTATTTTAAATGCTGATATAATACTTTCCTTGTTATCAACTCTTTGGTCATTGTATATCTTCTATTCGAACTTCGCAAAATCTATCACCGTTAGAAAACCCTGAATTTATTTTAATAAATTTTGTTAGAAGAATGTAAATCAGTGGATTCATATGATACATCCCAAAAAAATATTTCTATTTGAATAAAAAATAATACTCTAAAACAATTGAAATGAAAACAACTAAAAGTAGAAACAAATGACAAAAATTTCATTGAAACATAAAGGAAAAACTACTACTGATCTATTGAGTAAGGTTTCTAAAAACCTCCTTGTAAACAACATTTGTAGTCTTTTTCAGCACATTTCCATCTTCATCTGTAATAAGAATCTTCAATCCAGACCTTGATTTCACTCTAGACAAAGCGACATATAACTGTCCATGTGAAAACACAGGTCTAGGGAGATACAAACCGACATTCTCAAGTGTTTGACCTTGACTCTTATTGATGGTAATTGCAAATGCTAACGCCACAGAAAATTGTCGCCGACGTATCCTAAATGGAAACTTGTATCTGATGGTGTTACATACATTCTGTTTAGAAGTATCTTTCGACCAATAACAGATTTATTCCCAGTTAAAATCATTACTTCCATGCAATGAGGTATGAGCTGAGTAATAAGTAACCTTGTTCCATTGCAAAGACCATTATTAGGATCAATGTTACGCAAACACATAACTGGAGTATCAACCTTTAGCTTCAAACAATGTTTCGATAATCCATGCACTTTTATGTTGTTCAAAAACTCAATAGGATAATTGGTATCATCATCTATGGCAGCATCTGAAGGAATAATACTGTCGGAGCTTCGATATGTTACTTCTTTGCCTATAACAAAAAACTAAACAGGTTAGACAATATCTTGTAGATAAATTAGTTGAATATGGCTAAAATATTCTAATAAGTAAGATTTTTATATACCTGACAACTTGGAAAACATATAATCATTAATCTCATCAACATTATCGTTGGTAGGGCTGAGTATAGCTCTGTTTTTAAATACCTGACCATTTGTTGAGTTAACAAAGTCGGGACCATAAACTTCGTTAACTATTGTCTCGATTGGTTTCTCACACTCGGTTATTAACAAATCTTCAGGGATATCGATGTCAATGACTCCATCATTTGGAGAATTGATCTTGCCATCACCTATATTCAATAACCATTCTGAAAACGTTTTCAACTCTTCGGCATCTCCATCACTAATTCCACCAAGAAATCTCATGCTCTTTGTAAGTGTTAGAACTTTGCATGATTGCCATAGTTCCGAAGAGTTTAAAGTTGCAAAGATTGTTTCTGATCTTCCTCCCCCAGGAACTACTAGAAGAATCTGCCTAAAATCACCACAAAAAAACCACCTTTCCTCCAAATGGCATGTCCTCCTTTTCTCTGATAGTATCGCGCAAACTTCGGTCCAAGTTTTCAACACAATGTTTACTCATCATAGGAGCTTCATCCCAAACTAACAGGTTAGCAATTTTCATCAATTCAGCAAGATCGGATCCTGGCTTCATATTGCAACTTGCGAACTTGTCTGGATTGATCGGAATTGCAAATCTTGAATGTGCTGTTCTCCCAGATTTCAACAACAAAGCGGCAATTCCATTTGAAGTAGTATTAATCACAATAAGACCTCTGGAAAGAATTGAAGTACTTAATAGACTCCACAGGAATGTTTTGCCCGTACCTCCAAACCAATAGAGAAAAAACATTCCTCCTTTATCATTCAAAACTGCATCCAATATAGTTTCATATACTATTCTCTGCTCGTCTGTTATCATGGCAAGAAGCCTCTCTTCTTCTTTTCTTTCATCCTCACGGTTATAATTCCTCTCATCATCTATGAGACGGTTGCCGTTGTACTCTTCATAATATTCTGGTAGTGTCATCTCAGGCCATTTAGTAAGCGAGCCACCATAACTTTCCAACTTTGTTTGTATCCTTGTCAATGCTATGTTTTTCCTTTGATCATCATTTAAAATCAAATCTGCATGATTAAAACAATGTTAACAATAGTATATCTTCATGAGGTATTTGCATGTTTCACAAAAAACTAATTAAAAACAAATAGAAACAGTAACAACAACCAACAATATTTTTGCAAAGTACAACAATGTACATACCAGGATTCCGACGTTTTCTCCTTTCATCGATTAGAATGTCTTTTGTTAGATATTCCCATGTTGAATTCCACACAACCAAAGGATGGTAAATACTATCTGTTATTAACATCTGAACAAAATAATCCAGAAGATAATTTTCATTCGCCCATTCACTTGCTTCCTCAATTGGTATAATAAATTCTTTGTCATCATCTAGCAATCCCTGAGCATCACATGCATCTTTAAAAGTAGGATATACAATACCTTTGAATGTCTTTATATCCTCATAGCATTCTGGGCCTTTAACATAGTTAAGAAGTATTCTTAAATAATACAACTCACCACATGCTATACTCACATGGGAAATCCTACCAATCACATCACCAAGCTTTCTCTGCCTTAGTTTCCATGACCTCTCTTTTGATACCCATGCAAACTTAGTTGGGAACTGAGAATAAATGATATCCTTTGCAAGATTAGGATATTTCCTACACGCAACCATCCAAGCGATAAACATAGATTGAATAGCAGTTGTTTTGACAAGCAGAGTCTCAATGGGTTCAAATTCATCAAAGTAGACAATCTGCTGGTTTGGAAGATGAAAACCAAGTTTCTCAACAGCTACAGTACGGTAATGTGTAGGGAACGCAAATATACGCCATGTTGCTTCGGGTGGTGAAAGATATCTAGCAATCAAAGAAGGTGAAAAAATGTATTAAAATATTAGGATAAATGTTATACAAATAATAAATAATGTGCAAACAAACGTGTCTAATACCTGCAATTGTAGTAGTGTTCAATTTCGTCAATAACACCATCTTCATTCTCTTTTTCAATAGTAGCCGCAATATAATCATGACCTTTATGAATGTATTTAAACAAATACTTTATGGCTCGCGACTGGACACACCACTCGACATTTATATGTGCACGATATCGAAGCATGAGTTCCTTGTTATATGGAACAACATATCCATTGTCAAGTTGAAATTTTCCCTTTTCAACAAACCTTTTTATCATCTCTACGTCTGTACAAGGAAAACCATTAGTATCAATTGTCGTCCTATTGTTTACTGGCCTTGGATACTTCTTTGAACATATTCTGTTTACTATACAAACACTACTCTTGTTTGCGTTTTCACATGGACTATGCATCATGCATTCTGACACTGCTGCGTATAAGTTCGGTTGTCTAACCTTGTCTGGTATTTATGCACAAATAATCTAATCTATGTCTTCTGTTGTTGGAAATTTGTAACCTTTCTCCATAAATAGTAGAATATGAGCATGCGGCAATTCTCTTTTTTAAAACTCAATCGTGTATATTGCTGTAATATAAGAAAAAAATGTTCTGATTGTCAACTTGTCATTCTAACACGCTTGAAGGTATATAACCAAATATCTAAATATATGTAGTATATTTAGATGAAAACGTAAATAATGAGGAAGTAAAATATATACCTCCAGCAGTCTTGCCAAAGACACCTCCTCCTTTTTTGATCAATTCCATGATCAAACTGTCCAGTTTTGCTTTAAAGATTCGACAAATGATATCTGGTATATCCTCGAGGGTCAATCTAAATTTCTCGAGGAACCTGGTTATCTCCGGCCACTTAGGGTTGCATGTAAAAGTAATGAAAATGTCAGGAAAACCTAAGTATTTGCATATACCCATTGCATCCAAATAATGCTGATGCATATACCTAAAATCACTTGTAAAACTTGATGGAATAAATATGCGTTGACCTTGTTTTAGAAGATTAACACCTCCCGCCTCAGCCATTTTTTGAATTTTCTCATAGTTTTCTGATCGAAGCTTCTTCTGGTTTTTCCACACATAACGCAACCGGTTGGATTCAATCATCGTATATACGTCAACCAAAAACTGTTGAAACAATCTTCCACATCTGTTTATTGTAGGAGCCTCGCCAACTCTTTCACAAATCCTATATGAAAAAAATCACGCATAGAAATAACTTTCCTCTTCCTTCCAGCATCATTTGTCAAACCTATAAGAATTTGTAATCTGAAACCATCCTCTCCGTATGGAAACATAATTGGATACTGGAGAGGCAAGTATGCTGGATGAAGTTCACTAATCCTATGAAATCCACCATCAGTTGTATCTAATATAATGTCCCTTGTCTCCATGTTACAAACAAAATCTCCGGGAATAAGTGCAGCCACTTCATATTTTCTTGGCATATTGTGAGTCCTTGCATATCTCGCTCTACTTTCCATCAATCTGAGACGGAAACCGTATCTTGGGTAACATCAAATCTATCTTTGGCTGCCCTCAATGAGGCCACATAAGGATTAACCTCATCTAACATATTCTTCAATATTTCTACAACTTGAATCCTCAATTTTGATACAGCCTTGTCATTATCTCCCCTATAAAAAGATAAATTAGGAAAAAAATTATAAACAACCTTATGAAGAATAGACAATTAGCATTTATCAAAAATAGTAAACTCTTACCCGTATGCCGCAATTCTATTAGTAAGTTCATTTAATGTATCATAAATGTATAGCTGCAAAAACTTAGGACACTCTCCAACGTTTGGGAAGAGAGCACCAATTCTATGATAATTTTGGCCATGCATCTTGAAAACATATGGTCCACGTCCATCATTGACGGTATGATCAATCTTTCTTCCAAGTGAGGTGAATGCGAACATCATATTATCAGCACGAATAAATTCCCAAAAATGTTTGGACAATTCACTACCATTCAGAAGTAATTCCAATAACGTCATTGGAGGATTCTTGAGCTTTGATAGAACGATTTTTCCTGTCTTACAACACATTGTAAAATCTGGCTGCATTTGTCTATTTCTCTTTCCTATTCGTTCTCCATTCCACATGTATGCTCCACAGTATTGACACTGATAGGATGGATCTCCATCGTCAAAGTAACCTATTAATAATTTGTAAATGATGTTTGTAAAAGTGTTTTGTTATATGTAATGTTCGAAACTAAAATATTAAAACATAGCAATCATATCATCTAAAGCATCTTGGGTATTTACTTCATTTTCTATGTGATGAGATGCATCACCCATATCATCTTCAATTGAATCTATATCACTTGCATTATCTTCATCATCAGATTCACTTACATCGGCATATCTGTTTGCAAAAGCTGAAATAGAATTCAGGCAATATAGTTATACAAATTTAATACTAATACAAATTGTATAAAATCATAGTAACTTACAATTAAATATTGATTATAGCAATGTATACCTTGAGGATGGTAATTAATCTCAGTTATAGGGGGAGCATTAGATGGATTTTCATCATCATTTACTGATGATTGACCAAATGTTTGTTGGCATTTCTCTTTTCCTTTTCTTTGAGATGAATTAGCTTACAATTACATGCAGAAAGTAGACAGTTAGTGCAATGATTTAATTGTGGGTGATTTTTGTATTATAGAATCTTGATGCAAAACCTGATGTAACTACTGACTCCATGGTTTGTAACAATATGGAGTTTGAGCTACCACTTGTGCATTCCAAACTCTTTCTTCCTGTTTAATTTAACAAAAATTGAAAAATGTATAGAATATTGACGTATCAAATATTGAAATTCTATTAAATAGGCAAGCAAATAAAAAGTACCACGAATTTTGGGGTGATTTCTGTGAGAAACATTTTCATTTGAAACATGTGTTCTTCGAGGAAGAAGAATGGTAATATCACGCATGTGAGTGATAGATCCAATTCCATTATCGCTCAGACCCTTTGTTATATTTGAATGTGCCCTCGAAGATTTGGCTGAGGGTCTACCAACTGTTTAAATCAGCATTAATTACATCAATGAATCATCCCATTGTAAGAAATGTGAAGGTATTTTATATCGAAGCAAAACCTTTCTGAAGAGGAGGTGATATAGGTTTGTTCTGTACCTTCTTCCACCTTGCACAAAATAATATAAATGGATATTTGCTAATGTTTACAAAGAAATATATAAAATTTAAGTAACCCACGTTTCTGTAATGGAGGTGATGCGGAATCATTTTCTTTATCAGAATCGGTACAACCTCTTTTCATGGTATTTTATGAATATCTTGGTATTCTCCAATATAATTCTCAAATATTCAAAGAATCATATTATGAATGATATCGCACTCTTGGTGAATAACCAAACCAAGTAGGTCTATTATAATTTTAAAAATCTGTTGCGGATTTGGCTACACCAAATCTTTTTAATTTCGAATTTGTAATTACAATAGAATATTTTGTTTCCTTAGATAACTATTAATTTACAACTAATAAGTATTGATTGAATTACGATACATAATATTTGAATATTAATTAAGTTGTTAATTAAGGAATACAAATAATTTGAATTAAGCGTTTTATGGATGGTTCTTAAGAAAAAAATCATTTATAACATTCAATAACAATGGTACAAAAAAATGGTAGCATTTGGATTTTTTTATTTTTGTAAAGTATGGAAGATAATATAACGGGCCATATACAGTAGATGTCACTTATAGTTGTGAAGACGATTTTTCCTATTTGTTGAGTAATAACTTAATTGAACCGAGAAAATAATTGAATGAGTAATATTGGTGAACGTAACAACAATTGATTCTATTAAGAAGAATCCAGAAAACAGAATTAAAGGAATAAATGGACAAATAAGGAATAAAAATAATGATTTTATTATTGAAATATGTCTTCGTAATGCAAACATAATAAGTATACAAATGTGAACTCTAAAGAATATGCAAGACAACTCTCTACTATATATTATCCTTTTCTTGAACACTTCCTTGACTTCTTGCTTTAATCTTCTTTGTGTGAGATATTTAACCAACACCGATTGGTGAGTAGTTATCTAGTAAGTAAAGATTAGTGACACGAACCATACAAAAAAAAACTATATTTTATTTAGAAAAATTAAGAAAACAAAAGTAAAGGATTAAATTGATGGTCATAAAAGAAAAATAATCATTTTATTATTGAAATAGGCTTTCGTAATGAAACAATAAAAGTATACAAATGTGAACTCTAAAAAACATACAAAACAATATCTACTATCTATTTTCCTTCTATTGAATACTTCATTGACTTCGTACTTAATCTTCCTTATGTGTGAAATTTAATCAACACAGATTGGGGAGTAGTTATCTAGCAAATAAAGATTTGTGACACAAACCATACTAAATGAAATATATTTAAACAAATGATCAAAACTACATAACAAAATTATAACCATGTTAATTGAAATTGATATAGTTACCTATCGTTTGGCTTGGCATGTTACATACATGCAAAATCATCAAAAGAACATCTAAAAATGGTTGTAAGCATGTTAATTGTAAGTGATATAGTTACCTATCGTTTGGCTTGACATGTTACATACCTGCAAAATCATCAAAACAACATCTAAAAATGGTTGTAAGCATGTTAATTGTAATTGATATAGTTACCTATCGTTTGGCTTGACATGTTATATACCTGCAAAATCATGAAAACAACATCTAAAAATGGTTGTAAGCATGTTAATTGTAATTGATATAGTTACCTATCGTTTGACTTGGTATGAAAATAGCTGCAAAATCATGAAAACAATATAACAAATGGTTAAAAGCATTTTAATTGTAAGTGAGATAGTTACCTATCGTTTTGCTTGGTATGTTACATACCTACAAAATCATCAAAACCACAGAAACAAAATTAGAACAATAGAAAAGATACAAACAAAAGAAATGTTTTGAGATGTGGATGTTATGAGTCTGGTAGAGCCTGTATTTATAAGCATCATCATATTTAGGGCTGCACTAAGTTTTCGAAATCTTCTATTAGAAGATTAGTATATTTTTTGGGATATTTGTTTTTCAAATTTGATAATTATTGTCGATATTTATTAGTTGCTAAATTTTAGTCTCGACTTTAGTTTAAATTTGAAAAGTAAGGAAATAAAATATGAAAAAATATAAACTATAATCTAAATTTATGGGAAGAAGTTAAGATTACATTTCGTAAGTTTAGGAAACCACATTTAATTTTTAAAATTAGATTAATTCTCGAATTTTGGTTTTTTAATCAAAAAGTTTCCTAAACGAATTTTGATTTATTTTTAATGTCAAAATGCTCTCGACCAATCAAAACATTTCATTAAAGTCTTGTCATCAATGACATCATAGTTTTGATTGGTCAAGATTCATCCACATCATCCATTATAATAATTCGACTTTGCAAATAATATATAGTAGATGCATTAAATATATTATTGTAAATATCTTGATTAAATTTTATTTATAATAAAAGAAAAAGACATATGCATTTGTGGTTGTTTTAAATAATTTTAGATAATATATTATTTTATTATATATATTTTATAAATTAATTTTATTAAATAAATTTATATCGTGGTGAATTCTTTAATAGATTTGCCACTATATGATATTATAATGTGAACTACTATACCATCAAAATAATTGAAGTAAACATTAATATGATAAAATACTATAAGTAAACGATCTCGAAACAAACAAAAACTCATTCTAAGTTTTTTTGAAATTCAATTTAAAAAGCTAGCTTAATTCCAGTGTACCATGTTCACTTGTGGAATGGTCATTCTTACATAATCAGCTATTTAAATTGTGTACGAAAACCCAATTAATGGGGATGACAAAGTCCGATGATGTTCAATTTTGGGTTGGGAAGAACTATTTTTAGTGGACTTTAGTAAATTTTGAAACTTTATTAGTGTTGAAAAGTGCCCAATTTTGTATTTTTTAGGAGTCTGGTGTATTTTTTGACATTATAATCTATCTTTGTTCTTGAGAATTAGTTGATATCAGGAGTTTTGTGTTAAAGAGATATTTTTTTTTACTTTTACTGTGAAAAAATGCTATTGATTTGCTATTATATAGTTGTATTTTCCCCTAAGATACAAAATTTAAGTGATTATGTAAATAATACTTAGATAGCATCAATGATAACATAAATAGTAGTTAAGTATCAATTGCATTTACTTATGACTTATGAAAAAGTGTGTTTTGCTTACATTGAATTGGACTATTTACATTAATTGCAAAATTTCAACACCCAATGTTTACCTTTTAATACTACATAATTCAACATAGTGTTATCAATAATGGTTTTAACTTATCAACACCCTACTTTTCACTTTTTTTAAACTTCACATCATTTTATTTCTCTTCCGGATCATCTTCTTTCTCTTTCGCCTAATAATTCAATACTGGCTCATTTTTATACTATACAATGATTTTGTTTAATAAAATTCAACACCTTAGCCCACCATTTCTATTTTGTTTATGTATTTTTTATTTATGATTACATATTATTATTTGATTGAAATTAAATATATAAATAATTTGTCTTTTTATTTTACATATTGTTTTTTAATTACAATAGATAATGACGAACAATATAAATTGTAATTATTAAAACACATACATTGCAAAAAAAAATTAAAAACACAATATAATAAGAGAATAAGCACACAAAACAAGTAATAAAACACACATTTAACTTAATTAATATAATATAATGAGTTCACAAACTTAAAATTCTCATTAACCATGTAACATTTCAAATTTTGCTCATATATGTTTGACTAGATCAGCTTGCAATTCATGATGTCCTTTCAAATCACACAATTCGGATCTAGCGGGCACATGATTTAGAAATGCACATACTACCTCCGTCGAGAACTGTGGAGTGCTATACTCACTTGTCTCAGATTGAACATAATCATTTCAGTGTTGAGCATATGTATCTCGTTCATCCTAAACAATCCTATTGTACAATATAATACATGACCTCATGATGATAGCCAAAGAGGATATGTCTCACATGCGAGCTACTTCGCGAATGATTTTAAATGAGCTTGCAATATTCTAAATGCACATTCGATGTCCTTCCGACACCCGTCCTGAACTCGTGCAAATAACTAGTATGGTTCATTATGAGGAATAACATGGTGGTTGAGATGAATATGATATCATTTAACCGTATTATGGATTATCGTTTAGAAGAGCCGACGCCATTAATATATTTGGAGGAAACCATTGTTTGATATATTTTGGGATTTGGTTGGAAGACTGATTTTGAAATGGATAATTTTTGGGATTTGGGTACATAAAAGGGTAATTAAAATAATTTTGTATGTGAAAGATTATTGTTAAAATCCATTTCAAAAAAAAAAAAAAAATTGGGTCTAGATCGAATGAACCAAGTCTTGGTTTAAAGAGTATGAAAATGATGAATTTTAATATAAAATTATATAAAAATAATTTTATTATATAATAATTGATCTCAAATCATTTAGATGAAAGAAATATTCTAAAAATCTAAATATCCCATATAAAAAGACACATGTTTTTATTTAAATTAAGTTATCTTTGTTAAAGAGCATGTCATGTGTTTTATGTGGTCTCCGTTTTTTAGCTCTCAACAAGTTGAATTTTTCCAACTCCTTTTAATATACATAAGCATAATTTTTCCCCAACCAACTCATTGTGAGCATTTAACTATTGAATTAAAATTTAACAGGATCATTGTATGTGGTCTTACAATAGTTTGGTTAATAAAGTTACACCTTCCAACCCCACCACTTTTATTTTCTTTGTATTTCCTATATTGTGAGGACATATTATTAATAACAATGATTTTTTATAACTACTTAAAATAATCAAAAGTTAAATTATTTTATAAAATAATTTTTTTGATTTTGTTTTATATATTAATTTAAAAAATAAACAAATAGGACAAAAACAATAAATATAGATAATTATTACTAAACACATAGTGATGAAATACTTAAAATGTATTACAATAAACTAATAAGTACATGACATAACTATTAAAACACACATAACTTAAAATGGTACAATAGACTCAACTTAAATTTTAAAAAATTTCATTAACCACAGAACATTTCAAATTTCGCTTATATGTAGATTTGTTTGCAATTCGTGATATACATTTGAATCAGGTAACTTAGATCTAACACACACATAATTTGCAAATGCAGGTAGCACCTCCGTCGAGAATAGTTGTAGTATACTAGACCCACTTAAATGGTACAATAGACTCAACTTAAATTTTAAAAAAATTCATTAACCACAGAACATTTCAAATTTCGCTTATATGTAGATTTGTTTGCAATTCGTGATATACATTTGAATCAGTTAACTTAGATCTAACACACATCTAATTTGCAATTGCAAGTAGCACCTCTGTCGAGAATGGTTGTAGTATACTAGACGCACTTGATTCAAATTAATTATAATTCTTCCAATGTTGAGCATATATATCTTGTTCATCCTCAACAATCATATTATGAAATATAATACATGATCTCATGATGATAGCTAAATCGACTATGTCCCACATGCGAGCTGGTTCACAAATGATTTTAACTCAAGCCTGCAACATTTCAAATGCACGTTTGATGTCCTTCCGACATCCCCCTTGAACTTGTCCAAATAACTTGTCTGGTTAACTTTGAAAAGCTGATTTAACAAAAGTAGGATAAGACTGATATATATTGTTAGTTATATCGTCAACGTTATACGAACTTTAAGGTTATACAAACGTTGGATCATTTGTTCAGTGGTCCATTTAGAATTTCTCCAGCGAGTAGAAGTTGGATCATTTGAATCTAGAATGGCTTCATGAACACCTGTCATACCACCAAGAACCATTTGTGTAGATAATTCTTGAAATCCAACTGCTCCAACATTCAAATCAGTTTATTATCCGTAGGAGTATAATATTGAGAGGGTGCTTGAGATGAATATGACATCATTGATCCGAAATTCGGACGATAATTTCGAATAGCTTACGACATGAAGAAGTTTGGTGGATAACCGTAGCTAGGTATATTTTGGGGTTTGTTAGAAGATTGATTGTGAAATTGATTACTGTTGGGATTTGAGTAGTTCAAAGGATAAGTAAAAGAAATTTGGGTGTAGAAAGAGTTATTGATTTTTTCTAAACATGTGTTTAAACCTAAAAACACTATTTTATTGGAAACTAATTGAAATAGTATAGTAAAAGACGGGTTTTCTGTTTCCAAAATAAATGAAATGAATCTCTATTTATAGAGTACGAAAATGATGAATTTTGATATAAAATTTTATATATAATAGTTATTATTATTATCATAAAATAATTGATGTGCTAAATAATTGAGATGAAAGAAACAATAGGAAATAAGAGCAACCAATCAATTTGCTCCACTTGTCACCATCTATATATTTACCATTTGAAAATTCTGAGCGATAAATAATTTAATCTGTGGTCCAATTAAAAAATATCATGAAAAAGGAACGCAGGTTTTGTTTTAATGGTGTTGAATCTAATCAACACTCTATCATGCCACATCATTTGTTTTCAACAAACCATTGTAATGTAGGATTATGTGAGTTTATGGTGTAATTGTCAGGTTACATCCTAGCACATAATCATCTAGGATCTAGGTGATTGCAGTTGAATCATAAACAGATCAGGATCATTACCTCTTTAGAAGTGCAGCGGATTGATTGGTAATGTCGAGATCGCTTAGAGCAGATGATAACCGGCTCCTCCTAGGTATCCACACTCTTACAAGCTACTGGATCAGGCTGCTAGACCAAGCTGGAATGAACAGAGAGAGAGGAAGACGGCTCAGCTGAAATCGCAGATGGGGTTGTGTCTAAGCCCTAGGCGCCATTCCTCTTCCTTATATGGGCCCAAGTTATTAAACTAATGGCCTATTAGGATTTTGGGCCCAAGACACAAATCAGACAAAAGCCTGTATTTTGTCTGGCCCAATTCTCTGTACAAATACAGTAAATGCCTTTGCATCTTACCGTATTATTTCTATTTAACTTTCCCGTTAGCTATGGTGTGTGACCCTTTGGGATCATACAATACTGGTAATAAGTCCTAAACTTATAGATCAAGAGAGGACTCTAGCAAGTCATCATGATCACCCAGTATTTATGACTTATGTCTGATCTCGACACATATCATACTTTCTAGAGATAGTACGGTAGATTTCAGGACATTCCCAACAATCTCCCACTTGTACTGGAATCCTACATTCCCTAATCCTTTTGTCTCAATATCTCGATCTGGCATAAGGCAAGATGCGTGTCATCCTTATATAGCCAGACCATGTTCATCGGACCAGATTTGATACTGACAATGCAAACGACTTGGGCAAGTCCGTTTGGGAGTGGCCACTCTCTTACCAGCTATCAAGTCTCCGATTGGCCTAGAGATATTACCTCCGTTAAACGGCAGGGACAAATCCCATCTTGTTCCATCACTATGAACTACACACTTCATAATACATCCAACCAAGATCCTTATAGCTCCCAGTTACGAAACAGCGTTAGACAATGATCAAAGCGCATCAATCCATGTGCAGCCACATGCATGCGAACTCAGGTCTAAGGACTATACTCTATAGTCGTATATGAGAACCTCTTATGACACAGATATTAATATCTTGTAGAGTTCTCATCAGCGGGCCATGTCCGGTCATATGCTTCCCTACATATACCTATGTGTCGACTTTGATGCCGCGCATCTATGACCCCTCGAAACTTGGTCATAAGTCTCAACACAATCTAGTCTCAAGTGGTTGTTGGTGTTCTAATTTCAACAACCTTCGACTATGGATACTATAATTTATGTCATTTCGTTAAATATGGGGTTTCAGGATCAAGTCTACTCATGTACTTCGATGGCCCATATATAATGACATGAATCATTTTGGAACGATTATTTTATATCACAGTTAAAAATAATCCAGAAATAAAATTTCATTAACATTAAAAATGTTTACATGAACCAATCAAAATAACTAAAATAAAGCCCTCACAACTCCCACTCAAAAAGAGATTACATTTGAATATCTCTAATTCCTACAGCAGCAGTATGCAACTCGTGCTTAGGTCTCGGGAGTGGCTTTGTCAACGGGTCAGCCACGTTCTCATCAGTGGGAACTCTGCTGACCATCACTTCACCTCTATTCACTATATCACGAATCAGGTGATACCTTCTCATAATATGTTTGGATTTCTGATGATGTCTCGGTTCCTTGGCTTGAGCAATTACACCATTGTTGTCACAATACAGTGCTAGAGGCTCAGTGGCATTTGGGAATACACCGAGTTCAATCAAGAAGTTCCTTATCCAAACTCCTTCCTTCGCAGCTTCTGAAGCAGCGATGTATTCAGCTTCAGTTGTGGAATCTGCCACGGTGCTCTGCTTGGAGCTCTTCCAACTTACTGCACCGCCATTCAGACAGAAGATGTAACCAGACTGTGACCGGAAATCATCTTTATCTGTCTGAAAACTTGCATCCGCGAATCCACTCATTTCAAGCACTTCACTTCCTCCGTAAACCAAGAACTTATCCTTAGTATTCCTTAAATACTTCAGGATATTCTTTACGGCAATCCAGTGACTCTCACCTGGATTAGACTGGTACCTACTCGTCATGCTTAGTGCATAAGCAACATCAGGACGAGTACAGATCATGGCATACATGATAGATCCTATAGCCGAAGCATAAGGAATCCTACTCATGCGCTTAAGCTCATCAGGTGTTTTAGGACACTGATCCTTGCTTAGTGTAGCACCATGTATCATTGGCGTGAAGCCCTTCTTGGATTTATCCATTCCGAATCGATGCAGGATTTTGTCTATATAAGCATCTTGACAAAGTCCAATCAGCCTTTTAGATCTGTCTCTAAAGATTCGGATTCCAAGAACATACGCGGCTTCACCCATGTCCTTCATGGAAAAACAACTTCCCAGCGAGTCTTTAACAGACTTCAGCATTGGAATATCATTTCCAAGAAGCAATATGTCATCGACATATAGGATAAGAAACGCCACTTTGCTCCCACTAGTTTTCTTATACACACATTGTTCCTCTTTGTTTCTGATGAAGTCAAAGTTCTTTATTGCTTCATCAAAACGAAGATTCCAACTCCTCGATGCTTGCTTCAATCCATAAATGGATTTGTGAAGCTTGCATACTTTCCCAGCATTTTTAGGATCAATGTAACCGTCAGGTTGTGTCATATACACATCCTCCTCCAAGATTCCATTCAGGAAGGCGGTTTTCACATCCATCTGCCAAATCTCATAATCATAATAAGCGGCAGTTGCTAGGAGAATCCGAATTGATTTCATCATGGCCACTGGTGAATAGGTTTCATCATAGTCTATACCATGAATTTGCTTGAAACCTTTTGCCACCAACCTGGCCTTGTAAATCTGGACATTTCCATCCATGTCAATCTTCTTCTTGAAGATCCATTTACACTCGATGGCTTTTGCACCAGCGGGTAAATCAACCAGTGAAAACACTCGGTTGACAGACATGGAGTCCATCTCGGATTCAGTGGCTTCACGCCACTTTAAGGAGTCAGGGCCCATCATGGCTTCTGCAAAGTTCGAGGGTTCATCACCGTCAATGATCAAAAGATCATGGCAATTAGTCACGAGGGATCCCTGATATCTATCAGGTTCGTGACGGATCCTTTCGGATCTTCGAACTTCAGGTACTGCAGGTTCAGGTTCTATTACAACTTCATGTAATTCATCCTGCTGTTCTTCCTCATTAGGTTGAACAGGTTCCTGTCCTTCTTGAATTTCATCAAGTTGTACCTTACTCCCACTATCTTTCTTAGAGAGAAATTCCCTCTCAAGAAAAGTGCAATCCCGAGCAACAAAGATCTTGTTCTCGGATCGCAGATAGAAGTAATAAGCCTTGGTATCCCTAGGATAACCAATGAAGTAGCATTTGTCAGATTTTGGTGTAAGCTTGTCTGAGATTAATCTTTTGACATAGGCTTCACAACCCCAAATTCTGAGGAAAGACATTGCTGGAGCCTTTCCAGTCCATAATTCATATGGTGTCTTTGCTACTGCCTTTGATGGCACTCTGTTCAGTGTGAACGTTGCGGTCAGCAAAGCATATCCCCAAAGGGATATAGGAAGGTCTGTGTGACTCATCATGGATCGGACCATATCTAACAATGTCCGATTCCTTCTCTCAGACACACCGTTCCACTGAGGTGTTCCAGGAGGTGTGAGTTGGGAGATGATCCCACACTCACTCAGATGATCACGGAATTCCTGGCTCAAGTATTCTCCTCCTCGGTCCGACCTAAGAGCCTTAATACTTTTACCAAGCTGGTTCTGTACTTCATTCTGGAATTCTTTGAACTTTTCAAAGGTTTCCGACTTATGTTTCATCAAGTAGACATATCCATATCTACTGAAATCATCAGTGAATGTAATGAAGTACTGATAGTTTCCTCTAGCATTTGTGGACATTGGGCCACACACGTCAGTATGTATCAGGCCCAATAGTTCACTGGCCCTTTCTGTGGGTTTATTAAAAGGGGCCCGTGTCATTTTGCCCATTAGGCAAGATTCGCATTGCTCACAAGACTCAAAGTCAAATGAGCCCAAGAGTCCATTTGAATGGAGCCTCTTGACGCGTTTCTCACTAATGTGCCCCAAACGACAATGCCAGAGAAACGTTTCATTTTCTTCGTTAGATTTGAACCGTTTTGTATTAATGTTATATACTGGAGCAGATTGATCCAGCATGTACAGCCCATTAATAAGAGGGGCACAGCCATAGAACATATTATTGAGATTAAAGGAACACAATTTATTCTTAATAGAAAAATCAAATCCTTGCAAATCCAATAATGAAACTGAAATGATATTTCTGCTTATAGCAGGTACAAAATAACAATTCTCAAGTTCTAAAATCAATCCAGAAGGTAAAGACAACAAGTAAGTGCCAACGGCCAGTGCTGGAACCTTCGCTCCATTGCCAACCCGCAACTCTACTTGCCCTTGCTTCAACCTTCTACTGTTGCTGAGCGCCTGCATATTAGTACAAATATGAGCCCCACATCCAGTATCTAATACCCAAGTGGTATTATCAGAAGTATTAGTATTTACTTCAATAACAAAAATACCTGAATTAGTAGTCTCTAAGGACTTCTTCTTCTTCTTCAGACTTTCCTGGTATTTCTTACAGTCCCTGCGATAATGCCCTGCCTCTTTGCAAAAGTGGCAGATATCAGAAGGCCCAACTTTAGACACGGGCTTGGGCTTGGCCTTTTCGACTGCCTTGCCCTTTCCCTTGTCTGCAGCGGATTTCTTGAAACCCTTGCCTTTCTGCACCATGAGTACAGATGGCTCCTTGGCCTTCTTCAGATTAGGTTCTGCAGTCTTGAGCATACCATGTAGCTCAGGAAAAGTCTTTATCAACCCATGCATATTATAGTTCAAGATGAACTGGTCATATGCAGGAGTAAGAGACTGCAGAACGATATCACAAGCAAGCTCTTGGCTTATAGGACAGTCGAGTCTAGTCAAATGATCGAGATAACCCATCATTTTCAGAACATGTGGACTCACTGCTGCATCCTTAGCCATTTTACAGTCCAAGAGATTCTTTACAGTTTGGAATCTCTCTGTACGAGCCTGCTCCTGAAACAACGCTTTCAGGTTTGCCATCAGTTCCATGGGACAAGTCAGGCCTTCCCACTGCATCTGCAGTTCGGGAGCCATTGTCGCCAACATAAGGCAAACCACGTCATTAGCATCTGAAGAATGCGTATCCCAAGCATTCTTCACAGCTTGTGCGGCATTATTCGCAGGTCTAGGAGAGAGAACTCTTTCAAGGACATAAGCCTTCTTCTCCTGCCTGAGCACAAGTCTCAGGTTCCTGGACCAGTTCAGGAAGTTTGATCCGTTCAGTTTGTCCTTCTCAAGGGCAGACCGGATCGAGAAAGTGTTTTGTGTTGTTGTGCTTGACATAGCTGAAAATATGAGACAATAGAGTTTTAGTTATTTAGTTCATAAAAGAGTTATCTTAATAACTTATAAGAAAACTCGCATTGCATTCAAAATTTCTTTGTTTAACCTCATAAGAATGCAATGATTCCGAGACCCATGTTCAGCTAAATCCAAAGTGGGCCACTGGCCGTCACCCGGAATTAGCTTTACTTGGTAAGCATACACACAGCTAGTTATAACCATATAACTCTCGGTTGTGGATTGGGCCCAAGGCCCAATACACCAGATGTCTCAAGGCCCGGGACTCCCGATGGCCCAGTCAAGGAAACCAATCTCTTACAGCCAAATAATCACTAAAGTCTGGGACTCCCAATGAAATTAGTGACTATATACTACTTTACTTACGCAAAAACAGACACCTCACACTGTAAGCCATATCTGTAATTGAATAAGCGTTAAGTAGCTGACAAGATTGGGCAAGACATCCAAGCTTGATATTGGTTTTGAGGATTTTAGGTTTTCTTTCCAAAAATAGAAGATTACTATTTTGGGAAACTTACTTATTTTAAAAACTTTCTAAATTTAGAAATATACTAAAAATAGAAATTTCTAATTTAATATTTTATTAAAGTTTTCGGTTGGGTCACAAATTATAGGCCCAATTCTTGGCCCAAGACCACAGAATTCCAATTGGCCCAATAATTTGACATAACCGAGTCGGTTCATTAATTCTGGTCCAAGACCAAATTAACTACTTAATCCAACTGGTTATTTACTAAACCAGACCAGCTCTAAATTATTTGGTCCAACCAAATCAAACTTAGACCAGCCTTCGGTTTAGGTTAAAATTCAATTTTGAATTTAAATCCGGTTTAACCAGAAATTAAATAATACCAATTGTATTAAATAATTTCCAGCAAACCGCGATTTGGGTTAACCGCTTGAACCATAAAATAATTAAATAATTAATCGATTCAAACAAAGCAATCTTTTACGATCATGAGATCACTTGAAGACAAAAACATTTTGTCATTATTCAAAATCAACTATCGATCACGATCAAACCAATCATCGTTTCTCTTATGATCATGCGATCATTCACTAAAAGACAAATCATGTTAACAATCGATTCACTTAATTATACAGCAAAGACAAAAGCGATTCTCTTATTATGATAAAGCAAGGAATGTATCGATTGACTTATTAACATGCGATTGATACAATAAAGACAAAAAACCGATTTTGACTTTTCCAATTCAACTCATAATCATAAGCGAATAACACGATTATCACATTCACAAAACAACAAAACGATTTTGACATTGATATCGTTACTTATGATTGCATAAAGTCAAAAGCGATTAATAACATGCGATTTTTAACATTGAATTTGACTTATCCATTATCGTTTCATGACAAACACATAAAGTCAACATTCGATTCAAACCAAACAATGTTATCATCCGATTTCATATTAGGGTTTTACAAATTCTAATCAAATTTCTTAAGCCAAATTCGATTCTTAACATTAAAACAACCTAAATATGATCCAAACAGCAAAAACCTAACGACCTAGGCTCTGATACCACTGTAGGATTATGTGAGTTTATGGTGTAATTGTCAGGTTACATCCTAGCACATAATCATCTAGGATCTAGGTGATTTCAGTTGAATCATAAACAGATCAGGATCATTACCTCTTTAGAAGTGCAGCGGATTGATTGGTAATGTCGAGATCGCTTAGAGCAGATGATAACCGGCTCCTCCTAGGTATCCACACTCTTACAAGCTACTGGATCAGGCTGCTAGACCAAGCTGGAATGAACAGAGAGAGAGGAAGACGGCTCAGCTGAAATCGCAGATGGGGTTGTGTCTAAGCCCTAGGCGCCATTCCTCTTCCTTATATGGGCCCAAGTTATTAAACTAATGGCCTATTAGGATTTTGGGCCCAAGACACAAATCAGACAAAAGCCTGTATTTTGTCTGGCCCAATTCTCTGTACAAATACAGTAAATGCCTTTGCATCTTACCGTATTATTTCCATTTAACTTTCCCGTTAGCTATGGTGTGTGACCCTTTGGGATCATACAATACTGGTAATAAGTCCTAAACTTATAGATCAAGAGCGGACTCTAGCAAGTCATCATGATCACCCAGTATTTATGACTTATGTCTGATCTCGACACATATCATACTTTCTAGAGATAGTACGGTATATTTCAGGACATTCCCAACATGTAAATCTATCAACAAATGAAAAGATATATCGACAGTTGAAAAACTCCCATTGCACATAGTCTTATGACTAATGATAAGTGTTTTGAATTTCTCATATATGCTTTTTACTGGCACGCTTAAATTAGTTTTATAAGCGCATAAACATACAAAAAATTATGTATGCACTTTTTAGATACGACAAAATGATAAGAGTTTATCTTCCTCGATAATGGTCGTGTTGTGTTTGATATACAAAATAGATTTGGAGTCTATTATACCTTGACATTTCTTGGTGCTCAAAATGATTACATAGATATGAATGAAGAAGATGTTATGAATGAGGGAGATGGCATGAATGAGGAAAATGCTATGAATGAGGAAGATGCTACACTTGAGGAAGACACAATATTATCTCAAAGTGATACTCAAGAAACACAATCAACCTCCACGTAAGAGACGTTTAACTTCATCTGTTTGAAAAGAATTCAAATTTGTTGGTGTTGAAAGGGATGGAAAGGAAAAAGGTAGTGTATCCATTGTGGTGTGAAACTAGTGATAAATACTAGAACAAATGAAACAAAACACTTTCTTTGCAATTTAGAGAAATGTCCAAAAATACCTAATAAGGTAGATAGGCATGCATATGATCATAATGTAGATCGAGAGATGACTAGCGAGATCATAATTTACCATGATTTCTCGTTTAGATATGCTAAGTATGAAAAGGTTAGAGCAAGAAGCTTGTATCTCAATCCAGTTTTTCAGCCCATTTGTAGAAACACTGCCGCAACTGATGTGTTTAGGATATTTGAGGTAGAAAAACAAAATCTGAAAGTAGTATTTGCAAATCATCATGGTTGGGTTTTTTTATGCGGATTTATTATTAGTTCACCTCACCACCATGGGATATATTTTTCTAACTGCCTCTTTCATTGACTATAGCTGGAGATTGAACAATAAGATTTTAGTTTTTGTATGATGAAGTCTCCACACAGGGATGAAGAGATTGCTAGTAAGATTCTTGATTGTTTGAAAGAATGGGCTGTAGAGAAAAAATATTTTGTATTACGTTGGATAATGCTAGTGACAATGGTAGTATGCAGAGGATTCTTAAAGGACAACTTCAGATGATAGGTGGAAGTGGTTTGTTATGTGATGAGAAGTTTATGATTTTTAGATGATGCCCTCATATCTTGAACGTGTTAGTGAAAAAGGCTTAAAATTAATAACTATCTTTTATATGACTTTACAAAGAGTGTCAGATATGTAAAGGCATCTCAACAAAGAATACAGTGTTTTGCAGCTTGTGTAGAGAGATTTGGGATCAAGAGTGGAGCTGGTTTGTCACTTGATGTTCAGACTAGATGGAATTTCATATACGATATGCTTGTTAGAGCATTGAATTTTATAAAATCATTTGAAAGCATAAAGTCTTTTGACACACATTATAAGTCATTGTCTTCAGAGGATGATTGGAACCGTGGGAAAATCATATGCGAGATTTTGAAGCCTTTCAATGTCATTACTACATACATTTCAGGTTCTAAGTATCCTATATCCAATGTATACTTCATACAAATATGGAGGATGATGATGTTGTTGAAGAAATATGCTAGATGTGATGATGCTAGAATAAGAGGAATGTTTTAGAGAATGCAAGTTAATTTCATAAATACCGAAGAGGATTAATATATCATTTTGACTATGAGAGTTGTTTTAGATACATGGTTGAAGATTCAAGTGCTTGAAAAACATATGAATTTGTGGATCCTACTACTTTAAGATCAAAATTTGAAGAAGTAAAAAAGAATTTAGAGATGCTCTTTAAAGATTATCAGATTAGGAAGCATGCAAGTTTCTAAGGTGTTTCATCTACACCAACCCCAAATAATATAGTTTTAATTTCCACTTGAAGAGGATTTTGATCATGTTAGTAAAATTTTAATTTTATAATGTTGTTGCTGCTGGTAATTTGGTAATGTTGCTACATATAATTTGGTATGAATCTTTATTTTATAGGATCTCTTTGAGTTAGAGAGAAGCATTGAAGCTGGTTGGGAACCACAAATACAAATTTAGGTATTTATTCAGATGAGCCGAAACTAGCACGAAGTTTTTTCCTGATTTGGATGTTTGAGCTATTGGAAGGATAATCATTATCGACTTAGTGATTTAGCTGACATGGATTGAGATTTGCTCACCATTTCTATTATTACAGTTGCCTCGGAAAAAGCTTTTAGCATCAGAGCTCGAGTTTTGAATCCATATAGAAACTATTTGCTGCCAAAGAATGTTCAAGCTTTACTTTGTACTCGCAATTTGCTACATTGGTTGGCAGAATATGAAGGTAAAATTATAAGATTTCAAGAATAATTTTATAACTAACTGATTTTAGGAGCTAATGAAGAATACTATTGATGACACTGGCATTGAAGATGTCAAAAGACAGCAAATAGTTCAGGAGTAGAAAGTTCAAGATCATGAGATTCAAGCATACCATGAGAACATTGGTTATTTTTATGTTCAAATTTATTTTTCTCGTATGTATTGAAAATTTAGTTGAATTTAACAAATTTTCACTTTGGTCAACAGTGGAAAAATCTTTTGAAAATAAAAGACGTGAAACATCATCATCCTATTATATCATTACTATACTTGTGTTTTTATGTTTTGTTTGGTTCCTAAACTTACAAACATAACTTTTTAATGTATGTTTTGAATTATATTTTGAACTTAATTTATGTATGTTTTAGTAGTATCCTATTGTGTGGTTATTAAACTTAATTTATGTATGTTTATGTTTTAAGGAAATTGAGATGAAATGGATTTCTCTATTGTAATCTTTGATAAATTTGTTATTGCATTCTTTCCTACGTCTTTGATATTGCATTTTCAGATAAACTTATCATCGCATTCTCTATTAAATCAAAACATAAAAACTTAGGTTCTGAATGGTGATAGCGAATCAAGCGGTACAGAATAAGCGGATCATAATAGTGATTCGGTTCAAGTGCAGTTTGTACGGAAGAAACGCATAATGCAGAACAAGTGCGGTTATTGTAGAACAAGTGGTACGAACAAAAGTTTGAATGGTGGAAAAATATTTGTGATACGAAATATAATATATATATATATATATATATATATATATATATATTTGAATAGTTAAAATGTATGGAATAGATTTGTTTTGCATAAATAAATATCTTGTGCGGTCCACTACCACAATACTTTTCATTTTATTTTCTTTGTTATTTAATAATTTTTTTAAATGAAATTACATGTATGAATGAAAACATTACTGTGGCCATCCTTCTAACCACCTAGTAAGCTCATAACGTTCAACCATTTAATTATGTATGTTTAGGTGGTGTTAGTTCAATAAATAATAGTTTTTTTTTCCTTTTTCATTGTATAACACAGTTTTTTTAGTTTAAACGGCCTAAACAGATTATTATTACTCGGTGAGCTTAAAAATAAACCGGCATAAGCAAGTAAATATATAAACATAAATAAACGGACATGATTTAAATGGGCAAGAATACAATAGCCAAGGTCTAAATAGATCTGAATAACCCATGTTAACATCACTACTCTTAGCTAATTGTCAGCGGTTATGTGGGTTAGTTCCACTTGAAACAAAAATAATTTAGTAATAAAATATAAAACTGAATTCCACTAGAGTGGGCTGTATCGGGTTTCCATCACTCACACCATATATAAAGACATACCAAAGTAAAAATGAGTATTTAAGTGTGGCATGTTTGAACCAAATGCCTTTGTACCAATCCTTCTTGTGTCTCTAGCTCTCGAAGTTGATTTGATGTAGCTTATGTTGTGAACCTTCTTGTCAAATTTTTATCCTAGTTATGCCATAAAAGGATGTAATTTTCTTTGTTCGGTTTCTAGTTGTTCTGACCATCTCCTCCTCTATCTTGTTCAGATTGTCTGTTATGTGTCATATCCAACAAGGTGTATTCAAAGCCATAGCCACCATAGCATGAGATAGGATACCAAAGTCGATATACCCTCTTATGCGGGTGATGTTTTGAAGTCTTCCTAGAGGCGACCAAACATCAAACTAATCACAAAGTTGACTGGCCATTGCATTCAGGGAACAAGTCTGAACCATGGATCAAAGAAAAAAAACTAAAAAGGTTTACTTATTGAGAAGCTATAGAAATGATTTGAAATTGGAATTAAGTTACAACGACCTCTTGGTGAAGTAGGGTTTGACATTGTTTATCATGGTTACCTAAATGGTTCAAAACAAATAGCTGTCAAATTACTTTCCAAAAATAAATTTGATTTTTGAATAACTGATTTTTAAAATAATTACATATTACATATATATATATTTTTTAAAGGTTTTCATACTAAATAATTTTTTTTTTTTTTTTACGTAGACAAGAGTTCAAAAATAAACGAGAATAGAAATTAAAAAGAGAAAAATAATAGACAAAACTCAAACCCTATAACCTCTAATGGGTTTGGATATACAAATCCCAAATAACTGGTAAGCCCAAAAGCAATCCAATCCAGAACTGAAAACATTATACGAGGTAGAAAAAACCACTGATGCTGAAGGAAACAAGCCAAGACCGAGCCGAAGGAAAAGCGCCAAGCCTCCTTCGAGAAGGAGGAAGACCCAAAGACAACTCGAGACGCCAAAAAAAGTAAAATACAAAAAGGAGAAAGAAGAGAGGAAGACGGAGCCACAAGACACGTGAGGCGATGTCTAAGCAGAGGAAAAAGAGAAATCCGTCGCTATTGTTGGTCCACCACCGACCGGTGATGCCTAAGCAATTGAAAAGAGCACCAAAGCCTCCCAAGCTAATGTCGGTCCACCACCACTGCCGCGAAATCCTCCCCACCAAACTGCCACAATCCTCTAGCGAGCAGGAAAATTAGGAGAGACTAACCCAGCCAAACACACAACCATAACCGCCAACACAACACAAGACTAACACACAACTCAATTGCACTAAGATCCAATGCCGGAAAGAGACCAAGCCTCAACCAACCCAGAGAGCCATAGGAAGCTTACCAGAAAACAAAACGGGAGGAAATTCATCACGGGATAAGGTCCCCTCAGATCCTAGATCACAAATGTGTTGCTATCGGAGCCTCGCCATCGAGCCAAACACCCCAAAACCACTATTGGTGTCGGTCGACACCCATGGTGACCAAACTTTTCTCGCAAGCTTAATAAAGTTTGGATATTTACAAGTTGTCCCAAAAGTTTCTCATTTTTAAGAGAAGACACAAATCGTGTTTTTAGACTATTTATTAGGTTTTTGAGCCATTTTTAAGGCGGAGCTTTACTTTTATTCGATAGAAATTTGTAGCAGAGATTTGGGGTTGTTCTACAGAGAATTTGAACCTCAGTTGTTCATTAATTATTTCTTTTATGCAATATATTTCATCCATGTTTATTGTTTCAATCATCATGTCTGAGTAGTTTGTTAGTTAGGTTTAAGGTTTTTCATTAGGGATTTCATGGTTTGTTAATTGATTGATTAGTTAAGGATTCATAACTTATAGTTGTTCACCTTAGGTTGTTCTTAATACTTGATTGATATTATGTTGATTCTCGCAACGAAAGTTGGTTAATTAGCTAGAAAGAACTAGGGTGAGCAAATTTCCTTTTCACAAAGATATCTAGTTTGAGGAATTTGTGAACAAATTGAACCTGATATAAATGCATGTTAAGAATTTAGAACTCGCAAAGAGATTTGGTTTTCTAGGTTGTTAGACATAGATAGTATTCGCAATGAAAGTTGGTTCACTTTATCATCGTATTTCGAGTTGCAGAACATTGATTTGATTCATGACTGGTTGATTATCTTGCATTCCTGATTTCTTGAGATTCCCTGATCCTAACGTTTTATTTCATCGTTTACACACTCATTTATTTACTTGATACTTGATTTCATTACTCTCATCTCGTCTAACTTAAATTAAATCAACAATCTATTGTGTATATATTTTTGAGATCTTTTGTTCGATATCCTAAGGACTACTTCGACATTGTTGTGCACTTGCAGTGTAGACTTTAGGGATAAAACTTGTCTATCAAGTTTTTGGGCCGTTGCTATGGGCCTCTTGAGTGCCAATAGATTTAAATATTAGAGTTTCGACTAGGCTTTTTCTTTTCTTTTTGTTACTTACACATTTTTTCCTCTCTCTTTGGTTTTCAGGAACTAGCAGAGATGATGAAAACTGTGATCTTATGACCGGACGAAACAAGGACTTACGACACCAAAAGGGTCATATATGCAACACACAAGGGAAGAGACTTTCTGGGGAAGGAAACCACATTTTTATACATGTCGCTGCATGTGCATGAGATGAGAAGCTGGCCCACGGTTTGGCATGAGCATGTGGCCGCGGGTGCACCCTTGCAGACTACAACATGCTGGCAGTTCTACACGAACAGGATTGTGATTTGACTACCTACTTTCGTAAGGAAGGATTTCAAGATGAAGACTTCCTACTACACTTTGGTTGGGCAGCATCAATTTCACGGAATGCTTCATGAGCATCATATGGACCACATTGAGATATTTGAGGATCTAATTACCATGATGAAGTACGATGGAGTCTCTAACGATTATCTCTTCTGCAAGATCTTCCTATACTCTCTTGCTGAGGAAGCATCTTACTGGTTGAAGCAGCTACCACCAGTATATCTAACAACATGGGAGCAGACCAAGAATGCATTTATCTGCAAACTTATAGGTCTGAGGATCTGAAGAGACATCTCTCTACATTCAAGCAGGGTCTAGTATAAGCTTTCAAAAGCGCTTGGATCAGATTCAAGACTTACCAGATAGACTGTCCACATCATGGATTCAGTGAGATTCAACTGCTAGGAACCTTCTTCAGAGGTCTTGATTGGCGATACCAGATGGCTCTTGATGCTGAGGGCAATGGGAACTTCAACACGAAGGATCCCGAATAAGCTTATGAGCTGATTGAGAACTTGACTTCTAGCAATAGTACCAAGAATGCAGACTTGGATAAATAGAGGCAAGCTGCAAGCATTGATAGCGTTGAGATTGCTGCAGTTAGTTCTATCCACAACCACCTTTTTGAGAAGAAGAAGACGGTCCATTTTGCGCCAGAGGTTGACACTATTAAGGAGGATGTGAACTACATCAATGAAGAAATTTCAGAACAACAGATGTGCCTTTACATGAAATCAAAACCCCTCTAGATTCACTTCTAATCCGGCTTATCAGAAGCCATTCAAAAGCAGTGGTTTCATGAACTATGGATCCTCTTCATACCAGACACCTTCTCCACCAACGTAAGATAGCAAGATCGAATCAATGATGCATCAAATTATTCAAGGATAGCAGAAGATGTCAATGGATCTAAGTGGAAAGATCGATGCAGTATATCAAGATCACAATGGAAAATTGGAGGCTCTCACAACTAGAGTTGACAGTATGAATCTAAGATTGACTGGAACTGAAGCAGCTCTCAAATGAAATATGGTTCATAATGCACATGTCAATGTCATCTCGGTTCATATTACAGATGAGCTCGAACAAGAGCAAGAAGTTGGGAAATGGCTGTGGAAATTTTGGAAAACAGTCTTGAGTATGAAGATTCAGACATGGTGTCGATCGACACCCATGACTGGTGTCGGTCGACACTAATGGAAAATCTCGAGTTTTAGAGATTTGACAGACCATAATCGACCGAGATCGACATTAATTTACTGGTGTCGACCATCAGTGTCAATCAACACACTTCTAATATCGGTCAACACCCCTCTTTCCAAGATGAAATTTCGAGTCTTCACGGACCTAAATTTACCTTAGTCAACACACGGAGCTCGACACAACTCAACATCGACCGACTCCCATCTGGTGTCAGTCGACACTCAGCTATGCTAAAGCCAGAATTGCCTTCTTTGAAACCAGCATCGATAGACACACATATGGTGTCGGTCGACGCCTGTCCCTGACGATCTAACAATCCTGCAACACCACCGAAAATGGTCTAAAATTCATGATACCTTTCTCTAAGACTCCTAAGAAGTCCAAACAAGAGCTGGATGCAGTCATATGCAAGGCAATCATGGATAAACATCTGATTGAGATTCCACTTGTTGATGACTTGACGTCTCACCCTTATCTGAGGAAATATGGAAAGCAGATGATCTCGAAGGATGGAGATTTAAAAGAAAGGGTGGTGTTGGTCTATAAGAAAGTCAGTGTTGTACTGCATAATAAGATTTCGTAGAAGCTACCATACTCAGGAGTCTTTTTGCTAAATTGTTCATCCACAAGGACAACTATAGGCATTCTATGTGTGACTTGGGATCTAGTGTGAACCTTATCCCATACTATGTGGTTGTAAAGTTGGGGGCTAATGTATTTTAAAGCAACTAGGATCTCCTTGATCCTTTCTGATCGCTCGAAGAGGATTCCAGAAGGAGTTCTTAAGAACATTCCCATCAGAGTTGGAGACTATTTGGTTCCTACAGACTTCATGGTGCTAAAGTATGATGTGAACCAAATGATCCTCTAATATTTGGTAGATCCTTCTTAGCTACAACATGAGCACTGATTGATGTGAGGCGTGATCTGATTGATCTCCATCTAGGAGATAAGCCTTTGCAGTTCATGATGGACAAGCTTCGGAAAGCTACCATAGATGGACAGACTTTCAATGTTGAGGTGGAGCCAAAGATTCAGATTAGTGAGGACAAGGTGTTTGATAGTGGAGAAGAGATGGAAGTTCAACCTCAATAGATTAAGACGTCTTCAGTACCTGCAACTTCACCTAAGCAGAAAGCTCCAGACATCACACTTCTACCAAAGCAAAGGTACATATCACCTCACCATTCACCTCCTGATTGCATTGTAGTGAATGCAGGGAAACCTTCTGTCCCACCCAAGCTTTGTGCCCGTCCTGGTTCTCTTCCCTTATTCCTTGGTAGATCACATGCTCATGACACTTACACACCACCATGTATGAGTAGACATTCGAAGAGGTACTCTTTACCTCTGTCGAATCCTCCCAGATCCTGATCTCCTGCCAAAGCCAAGCTAATGATTGAAAACAAGCATTTAGTGAGAGGCAACCCACTGGTGAGTCTATTCTAACTCGTATTTTCGTTTAATTTTACAAACTTCTGGGTTTTCGTTGATTTCTATTAAAAAATAAGAATAAAGGCACGAATTTGGACTAGTGTCGGTCCATACCACCTGGTGTCGATCGACACTCACGACGCAGAGATGGACCATAATCGAGCGTGAACGAAACATGTGGTCGATACAAATTCTCAGTGTTGATTGATGCTCTCTTTGGTGTCGGTCGACACCCCTAGGGAGGTAAGGTTCTTCTTTTTCTATGTTTTGTCTATGGTCCTTTATTTTTTGTTTTTCCTCTTTCAGGCTTGATAAAACTGGGGACAATGTTGTTTAAGTATGGGGAGGTAGTTACTGACATTGTTTTCGTTTTTCTTAGAGTCAGTTGTGTCAGTCTGTTTTGAGTTAAACCCTTGTGCATAAAATAATGATTTTTCGAGGAATAACCACATCTGCAGGTACCTAAGTGACCACTGAAATAAGCTTGATAGAGATCTAAGACTATTATAAAACCCCACGTCGGACCAGCTTACTAATGTTACCCATATCCCTTTCGGTGTCTGGAGGATCCACTACTAACTTCGCCCATAACCTGAATCAATTCTCTCATCTTGAGGCTTGGCATACACTGGATCGGATTCCTCTTTTAGTCATGAAAGACTTGTCTATGTGAGTACGCTTTTCCTCTCTCTTCAAAAAAAATTAGAAAAGGTATGAGGATAAGCTAGTAGTTTCGAAGTGATCATGGGAGTGACAGTAGCCATGTTATCTCTTATTTTCATAGAAATATATCCAAAGAAACGCGATATTAACGGAAGAGCAACCGATAGAAAAAAAATAAAATGATATCCAGTGGAGAAAAATTGGCTGCTGAAGTGAGAAAAGAAAAGGAAACTAACCATAAGTTAAGAAAATCTGCAAGATCAGGTTCTGATTGAGTAAGAGTCCATGTGTCCTTTGATCGATACTCCCTCGATGAGACTGCACTTACTCTTAAAGAGGTTAGTATGGTGAAGTTGGATTTTTAACTTGGATTGGGAGTTGTTTGGGACAATTGCTAAGTCTGGGGGAAATACATGGTAGTCTGGAATCTATCAAGTAAGTTTTTCATATGGCTTATTATGGTGATTGTTTATGTGGTGTTTCTAGGACGAAATGAGTTTCTGAGTTTTCCTTTCAGTTTTTGGTTTTCTATTTGCTTGAGAGTAAGCAAAAGCTAAGTCTAGGGGAGTTGATATATCATGGTTTTCTGAGTTTTTAACCATGACATAAGTCTTTTTTTATTGAGTCTTTTCAGTATTTTTGGAGTCTTTTAGAGTCTTTACAGGTTTATGCACGTTTGGAGCTACTTTGGAGATTTTGGGAGCTTTTGGAGTTGGTTTGAAGAAAATGGGAATTTCATAGATGTCAATGTCTACATTCAAGACTAGTGTCGATCGACACCACTATTGGTGTCGGTTGACACCCATGGCGACCAAACTTTTCTCGCGAGTTTAATAAAGTTTGGAGATTTTCAAATTGTCCCAGAAGTTTCTCATTTTTAAGAGAACACCCAAATTGTGTTTTAAGACTATTTATTAGGTTTTTGAGTCATTGTTAAGGAGGAGCTTTACTTTTATTCCAGAGAGATTTGTAGCAGAGATTTGTGGCTGTTCTTCATAGAATTCGAACCCCGGTTCTTCATTACTTATTTCTTTTATGCAATCTATTTCATATATGTTTATTGTTTCAATCATCAAGTCTAAGTAGTTTGCTAGTTAGGTTAAAGGTTTCTCATTAGGGATTTCATGGTTTGTTAATTGATTGATTAGTTGAGGATTCGTTACTTCTAGTTCTTCATCTTAGGTTGTTCTTATTACTTGATTGATATTAGGTTGATTCTCGCAACGAAAATTGGTTAATTAGCTAGAAAGAAATAGGGTGAGCAAATTTCATTTACGCAAAGAGATTTCGTTTTCTAGGTTGTTAGACATAGATAGTATTCACAAGGACAGTTGGTTCACTTTATCATCGTGTTTCGAATTCTAGAACATTAATTTGATTCATGACTAGTTGCTTATCTTGCACTTCTGATTTCTTGAGAATTTCATGAGCCTAGCTTTTTCTTCCATCGTTTACACACTTGTTTATTTACTTGATACTTGATTTCATTACTCTCATCTCGTCTAGCTTAATTTGAATCACAATATATTGCATATTATTAAGATCCTTTGTTCGATACCCTAAGTACTATTTCGACATTACTATTGTAGTTAGACTTTAGGGATAAAACTTAGTCTATGAAATAGAAAACTCAAATCTTATTATTAGTTGCTACATATTACGTTTCACATTTAAGTTCAAAAAGGTATATATAACATATTCGACATCATCATGAGGCATAATATTTATGTAGTTGAAATTTTAGGATCATAAATATTGATCATGAGATATCTATTGAGATGAAGTTCTAATGATCAGAGGTGGATAGTGATATACCATGGATTTTAGGGATTTTAACCATGGTATATGTGTCATTTATCGAGTCTTTTACTATGTTTTAGAGTCTTTTCAGGTGTTTATTAGGTACAAGCACATTTGGAGCATATGTGGTGATTATGGCACTTTTTGGAGCTAATTGGAGTATTTGGCCGAGAGATAGACTTCACGCTCAATATTTCAGAGCTGCAACGATCGACACGCTATTGGCATCGATCGTTGCATATGCGAGAATGGCCAGACTCGGCGGTTTAATGAAGAATGCTGATATTTCAGAAAAGCCCAGATATTTACACAGAAGCCCAAAACGTGTTTTAGACTATATATTAGGGTTTTTAGCCACTTGTTTAGGCAACGCTTTTACAAACGCTTTTCTTAAGTCTTATTTTATTTCAGAGAGAGTTAGGGGCTGATCCGGCTCTCGAGAGAGAGAGGATTTTGAACCCCAGATCTTTACTTTGTTTTATGATATTTGGTTTTCTACTTATGATATTTTCTGTTTCGATGAACATGTCTGAGTAGATTACCTGTTAAGTTTAGGGATTCTCATTAGGGATTTCATGGAATTATAGTTTAATCAATCTGTAGGGATTCATATCTGCTAGTTCTTCTTCTAGGGTTGTTCTTAATGCTTAATCTGAAGTAGCTATCCAGATTTATGATATTAGGTTGATTGATGCAACGACAGTTGGTTAATTAGCTAGAAAGAACCTAGATGAGCAATTAAATTACTCGCAAAGAGATTTGGTTTAGTTTAATTGTGAATATATCAAACTTGGAATTAAAGCTGGTTTAATCTGTTAGTAATCGCAAAGAGATTTGGATTACTGCACTTAGACTTAGAGAATTCTCGCAAAGAGATTTGGTTAATTCTATATCTGTGTTTTGAGTTCTAGAACAGTTTCTGATTAGATCCCGATTGATTGATTGCTTGTGTTCCTGATTTCCTGAGAACTTCCTAGACTTAACGCTTCGATTCCTTGCTCACAACTCGCTGCTATTTACTTTCTGCTTGCTGATTTACTGCTTTCCCATATTGCTTTCTCCTAGTTTAATCTCTTCTGTTTTAATTCTATCGTTGACCGGAGTCCCTGTGGATTCGATACCCTAAGTACTACAACTACATTACTGTGCACTTGCAGTTAGTATAGGGTTAAAACTATACCTATCAAGTTTTTGGCGCCGTTGCCGGGGACTCTTTTGAGTCCTCGATAGATTTGAATTTAGGGTTTAGACTAGGTTTTTCGTTTTTTATTTTTGCTACTAATTTTTTCTTTTTTCTTCTGTTCTTGCGTTTCAGGTACGCTTGTAATCGCACTGCATCGATCGACACGGTCATGTGTGTCGATCGACACATCCTCGAGCTTGCATCGATCGACGCTTCCACTGCATCGATCGACACATATCGTAAGAAAAATGTATGATTTCTTTAGTCCAGGGATTGATAATTCACAGATAGCTGGGTTGAAGAGTAAAATTGACTATCTGCATAGTCTTCTACTTGGAAAGTATACGCAAGAAGCTATCAACTGCGTTGGAGGGAGTGAATTCTACAGTCAGGAATCAGCTTTTCAGGGACCTTTCCAGCAACAGGGCAATGCCTTCTCGAGGAAATATGGTGTTTCTTCTTACAAAGCACCGCCTGCACCTACACATAAGAGCAGATTAGAAGCTATGATGGAACAGTTTCTTGAGAGAGAACAACAGATCACTGTGTCCTTCAACTCAAGGATGGATGCATTGCATGAAAATCTGAATGAGAAGTTTGAATACTTGAGCACACATATGAAGAAGCTAGATGCCCGAGTTCAAACAGCTGTAACAATGCAAAGGCATAATGAAGCTAAGAGATCTGAACGGAAGCTGCACATCAAAGCTGTGACCTTAGGGGATGAGATTGAGTTGCTAGGTGAAGAAGAGAGCATAATCTCGGATTTTCTGGATGAATATTGTCTGCCTGATACATGCATCGATCGACACCCCCTTAGTGTCGATCGACACGCCGTTCTGACGGCAATTTCGAGTTCTTTCGAGACACAGAATCGCCTTGCATCGATCGACACACATCATGCAACGATCGACACAGAACGCAGACATAACCAGAAACCTGCAACAGTACCAGAACGAGTGTATAAGCCCCCCTGTGCCATATCCTAAGTTTCCTAAACCTTCCAAGCAAGAGCTAGAAGTGGCTAACTGCATGAAAGTGATGGATAAGAAGGTGAATAAAACACCACCAGTTGAAACTTCGCGAGTTCATGCAAAGAAGATGATCTCCACTGATGGTCATCTGAAAGAAGAAGTTCAGATTGGTGGAACTACAGTATCTGATAGTGGAAAGAAGAAGATGGCAGTTCCTCTTGAACCTGCTCTAACATCTTCAGTACCTGCAACTGCTCATAAGCAGAAAGCCCCAGACATCAGATATACATCAAAGGTAAGGTACAAATCACCTCAGCTTAAACCTTCTGATCACATTGTTTTGAATGCAGGAAAACGCAGTAGACCGCCCAAGCTTCGCTCCCGCCCTGATTCTGATTTCTCTTTCCTTGGGAAACCTCATGATCCGACAGCATACACACCTCCTTGGATGAAGAGATATTCACAGAGACATTCAAAGTCTCTGTTGAAGCCGCCATGAGTCAAATCTCTGTGCCATAGTCAAGCTAATGACTAAAAACAAAGCGCTGAGTGGGAGGCAACCCACTATAGAGTCAGTTTTCGTTTTTGTTTTTCATTTTTCAGTCTTTGCTATTTTGATTTTTTCTTTTTAGCGTTTTCAGCCGAGAGAACAGGTTCAAAATCGCCCAGCATCGATCGACACAACTATGTGTCGATCGACACAGTGCGATTACATACATGAATCGACCAAATGCGCCTTGCGTCGATCGATGCGGTCCTGTGCATCGATCGACACAGTGCGACGAGAGGTACGTAACTCTGATTTTTCAACTCTTTTCAATTTGATTATCTGTTCTTACCGAGCTCATGCTTTGATTACACTGGGGACAGTGTAGTTTAAGTGTGGGGGAGGAGCTACTGACGCACGCTTTTGTTTTCTTAGTTTTTCAAAAATTTGTTTTATTGAGTCAAAATTTGTATGAAACTATGATTTTTCGAGGAAAATTTTCGCTTGAACAGGAACTAAGTGACCATTGGACAGACTTGCAGAGCCTCTATGACTATTAGAAAACACCAAACAGATCAGCCTACTGAGGACACCCACATCACTTCAGGTATCAGAGGATCCTTTTACTGACTTCAAACTTAATACTGACTTAGATTTCTCACCTAAGGGCTTGGTATACTTTGTGTCGGATTCCCTTGTTAGTTCTGACCCAGCCTGTAAACTTGTCCTATTTAGTTCCCTTCTCCCCTTCCATAAAATAAAAAAAATAATAATAAACTGAGGATGAGTTAGTAACTCCGAAGTGGTCATGGGAGTGGTAGAGACCCCTATTATCTCTTATGCGATCCATGGAATGTGTCCAAAGTACACCCCATAACGGGAAGAACACTGATAAAAAAATAAAATGATACCCAATGTGGGAAAAATCAGTTGTTAAGGAAGGGAAAGAGAAGAAAGGGACTAGAGAAAGATAGTATGGTGGTCTAGAGCTGATAAGGTAAGAATCCATGTGCCTTTGATCGATACTCCTTAGGTGAGACCGCACTTAAATACTTGCAGAAGTCAGTAGGGAGAATTTGAATACGTGAATGTGATTGTGGAGTTTACTTGGGACAGTTGCTAAGTGTGGGGGAAGTACATTGTGGTCTTGAGTTCTGTAGGAAAGTTTTCAGTGGCTTACTAAGTGAATGTGATTGTGAAAGTTCCTATGACGAAATGAGTTTCTGTGTTTTCAAACTTCTTTTCTTATGCTTTGGTTCTTTACTTGCTTGAGGACAAGCAAGAGTTAAGTGTGGGGGAGTTGATATACCATGGATTTTAGGGATTTTAACCATGGTATATGTGTCATTTATCGAGTCTTTTACTATGTTTTAGAGTCTTTTCAGGTGTTTATTAGGTACAAGCACATTTGGAGCATATGTGGTGATTATGGCACTTTCTGGAGCTAATTGGAGTATTTGGCCGAGAGATAGACTTCACGCTCAATATTTCAGAGCTGCAACGATCGACACGCTATTGGCATCGATCGTTGCATATGCGAGATGGGCCAGACTCGGCGGTTTAATGAAGAATGCTGATATTTCAGAAAAGCCCAGATATTTACACAGAAGCCCAAAACGTGTTTTAGACTATATATTAGGGTTTTTAGCCACTTGTTTAGGCAACGCTTTTACAAACGCTTTTCTTAAGTCTTATTTTATTTCAGAGAGAGTTAGGGGCTGATCCGGCTCTCGAGAGAGAGAGGATTTTGAACCCCAGATCTTTACTTTGTTTTATGATATTTGGTTTTCTACTTATGATATTTTCTGTTTCGATGAACATGTCTGAGTAGATTACCTGTTAAGTTTAGGGATTCTCATTAGGGATTTCATGGAATTATAGTTTAATCAATCTGTAGGGATTCATATCTGCTAGTTCTTCTTCTAGGGTTGTTCTTAATGCTTAATCTGAAGTAGCTATCCAGATTTATGATATTAGGTTGATTGATGCAACGACAGTTGGTTAATTAGCTAGAAAGAACCTAGATGAGCAATTAAATTACTCGCAAAGAGATTTGGTTTAGTTTAATTGTGAACATATCAAACTTGGAATTAAAGCTGGTTTAATCTGTTAGTAATCGCAAAGAGATTTGGATTACTGCACTTAGACTTAGAGAATTCTCGCAAAGAGATTTGGTTAATTCTATATCTGTGTTTTGAGTTCTAGAACAGTTTCTGATTAGATCCCGATTGATTGATTGCTTGTGTTCCTGATTTCCTGAGAACTTCCTAGACTTAACGCTTCGATTCCTTGCTCACAACTCGCTGCTATTTACTTTCTGCTTGCTGATTTACTGCTTTCCCATATTGCTTTCTCCTAGTTTAATCTCTTCTGTTTTAATTCTATCGTTGACCGGAGTCCCTGTGGATTCGATACCCTAAGTACTACAACTACATTACTGTGCACTTGCAGTTAGTATAGTGTTAAAACTAGACCTATCAGATAGCTTAAAGACTATCATTCCACATGGATGTTAGGGCTCTTGGAGTAGCCAGACTAGACAAGAAGCATCCGTGGACAGTATCTTGGAGTAGCCAGACTAGACAAGAAGCATCCGTGGACAGTACTTGCGGATGAACAATAAAAACAGTCTTGTCACTCTAAGATATTTTGGGTTAGCTTCTCTTGTAAGCCAAAATAGTCTAATAGCTCTTGCTCTATATTGCAACTTCTGAATTTGAATTTTGAATCTAAGGAGACTTATTCTCATCTCCAATTCTCTCTCTAATCTCTCTCTTGTTCTTATTCTCTCAAACTCTCTCTAATCTTCTTATCTTATGTTTTGTTGATTCTACAAATCTCTACTTTATTCTCTTAAATTCTAATATGATATCAGAGCAATAGTTGTTATTGTTCATTGATTCTCTTTAATCTTTCATTATTCTCTTCAAAAATCTCTTCTTTTTGTTCTTAAGCTTCACAAACCTCATCAAAGGAAGATACTGTCCAAATTAACTCAAGTCTCAAGCCCACTGTCATTCCTGTGTCCTCAAGGGCTTAAACTACAGAACATGGTAGAGAACAACCAAGACCGCAATCTGTGGCAGAGGGCTTTGGGAGCACATCCTTGAGGACAAGACGTCGCCTGATGAAGAAGACTCAAAGGGCAAGAAAGATGAGGCAACAAAGAAGGAGGAGGCAAGGTGGTTTCAAGAAGACCAGTCAGTTCTTGGTTTCCTCCAAAACTCATTAGATCCCTCCATCCTTGAAGCTTACTCCCACTGTGAAACAGCTAAATCACTTTGGGACACTCTTAAAAAGGTGTATGGTGATGTCTCCAACCTCAGCTATGTGTATGAAGTGAAGAAGACAATCAGTAACCTTCACCAAGAGGATTGTGAGTTCACCAAGTATCTTGGGAAGTTCTCATCTGCTTGGTCTGACCTTGACATGTTAAGGCCAAGCACCATTGACCCAAAGGTTCTTAATGAAAGGAAGGAGCAAGACAAGATCTTTGGACTCCTTTTCAATTTGAATCCGGTCTACAATGATGTTATCAAGTCCATTCTATGGGAGACTACTCTTCCTGACTTTGAAGAAGTGTGTTCAAGGATCCAAAAAGAACAAGGGAGCATTGGGCTGTTTGGAGGAAAGGGTGAGCTTGTAACTGCCAACAAGACTGTGTTCAAGCATGAGGACAGGAAGTACATTTCCTGTGAGCATTGCATGAAGAAGGGACATGCCAAAGACAAGTGCTGGATCCTCCATCCACATCTCAAGCCATCCAAGTTCAGGGATTCAAAAGCCAACATCTCTCAGGAAATGACTGAGCAAGCGACTTCATCTACTCAAAGAGGAGAGATTGCCTTGTTCACTAACACTGAGTATGTGAGGAGAAGTGATCTGGAGGATCTCATCAAGGCTTATGCCTCTAAACTCTCTGGTATGACGCTCTTGTCTCATAAATTGCTTGCACAATCTGATCATAAAATGATAGTAGACTCAGGAGCTTCTCACCACATGATTAGTGATGCTAAGTTGTTAAAAGACATTAAACCGGCTCTAGGAAGAGTAACTATTGCTGATGGTCAAGGTATTCCCATTATAGGAACAAGAAAGTTAAGACTCTTTAACAAGGATAGTGATGCTCTCTTTGTACCTAAGTTTAAGTCTAATCTTATGTCTGTGAAAAGGATTACAAATGATCTGAATTGCAATGTTATATTTGGGCCTAATGAAGTTTGCTTTCAGGATATTAAGAATGGCAAGGTACTTGGAAGAGGTGGAACACAAGATGAGCTTTACCTCCTTGAAAACACTTCTCCAAGCAATTCGGATTCCTAGCTTTCAATTCCTGTTTTTTTGTTAATCAAAATGTTTTGTGGCATGCTAGACTTGGACATCCTCATGCTCGTGCTCTCAGTTTAATGTTGCCTAATGCTAACTTTGATTATTCGACTTGTGAAGCTTGCATTCTTGGCAAACATTGTAGAACTATCTTTCCTAAATTTGCTACTATCTATGAAAACTGTTTTGATCTAGTGCATTCTGATGTTTGGACTTCACCTTGTCTATCTAGAGATAGGAACAAATATTTTGTGACTTTCATAGATGAAAAATCGAAATATACTTGGGTCACTTTGCTTCCATCTAAAGATAGGGTTTATGAAGCTTTCATTCACTTTCAAAATTATATTACTAATCAGTTTAATGCAAAGATCAAAGTGTTTAGATCAGATAATGGAGGAGAGTATACAAGTCAAAGATTCAAAGGTAACCTGAACAGACATGGAATCCTACACAAAACAAGCTGTCCACATACACCCCAACAAAATGGAGTGGCTGAGAGAAAGAACAGACATCTCATGGAAGTTGCTAAGTCCATGATGTTTCATACCAATGTGCCTAAAATATTTTGGGGAGATGCGGTCTTAGCAGCATGCTATCTCATCAATAGGACTCCAACAAACGTTCTCCAAGACATTTTACCATTTGAGGTATTAAACAAAACCCAGCCCTTTATTGAACACTTACATGTGTTTGGGTGTATGTGTTTTGTCTACAATTCAGGTGATCAAAGAAACAAGCTAGAAGCTAAGAGCATCAAGTGCATGTTCCTTGGATATTCAACTACTCAAAAGGGGTACAAATGCTATGATCCAATCTACAACCGCACCAATGTCTCAAGAGATGTCAAGTTCATAGAAGGAAAGGGCTATTTTAAAAAGATGGACTGGGAAGAATTAAAAGACCTCTCAAGATCACCTTCCGACCTTGCTACAAGTCTGAGGTTTCTCTTGGATCATTTGGGGAATGACTCTCCTAAGGTACCAAGACAAAGGGAAACAGAAACAGGAAGTCATCAAGAAGAGTTGCAAGAGGAAGAACCAGTGACAGCTAATCAAGAACCCACTCAAATAAAAGCCAAGCTTCAAGCATAGCACCTTGTTCCAAGAGCATAGATTCCTCAACCCTAAACCTCCACAAGCTTTAGGGGTGCACACTGATGACCAGCTAACCTTTGCACCACGAGCTGATTGAATAGCTCCCGTCCATAGGAATTCACAAAACATTCTCTCAATCTCATCAAGGCAGCCTTTAGGTAATAAAAACACTGATGCCCAAAAAGTGACTGTGGAGTAAATCACTGACTGAATAAGCTCCAATATGCCCGCAAAGGATAGGAATTTACCGTCCAAGAGGTAAACCTCTGCATAATTTTATCAAGCAGAGGTTGGTAGTCTTGGCGCCTCATCTTTCTTGAACTCAGTGGAAGCCCGAGGTAACGAGCAGGCAAAGAGCTCTGCTTGAGCCCAAATTGATCGGCGAGAAGCTGACTTCTTTCAACATTTCTACCGTCGAGAAACAACGCAGTCTTATACCTGTTGACTCCGAGACCTGACCAAGTTTCAAACTCCTTCAGGATGTCCAACACTCCTCTTAATGAATCCTCAGAACCGTCAAAGAAAACTAACACCTCTGTCAAATTTCTTAGACAGAGCATCCATAGCAAGAACAAATAGGAGGGATGAGATCGGATCTCCATGACGAAGTCCTTTCCTGCCTTCGAAAAAACCCGTCAATTCTCCATTAAACGCCACACTATAAGATGGAGAAGTAATACACTCTTTGATCCACTTCACAAATGTACAAGGAAGGTCTAAAGTATTGATCATGATAAAAGCATTGTGCATTATCAGTTTGTACATCAATCGTATAGTCAGCTATACCAGGGAACTATGTCAAAGAATGGAAACTATATCAGAGAACATAATCAACTACATCTGCAAACTATGTAGTCAGCTACATCATCCATCTATATAAGACGGACAAAATAGAGTCACGTGTGAAGTTAATGAAGGAGCTGCCCCTTTTTGTGATTGATGAGAAGGAGGCTATGGAAAGGAATCATACTTGGAAGGTAGAGCCTTTACCAAAAGGAAAGAAGGCTGTTAGCTCAAAATGGGTATTCACAATCAAGTATAAGAGCAATGGGGATATAGAGAGGTATAAGGCAAGGCTAGTTGCTAGAGGGTTCACTCAGACTTATAGAGAAGACTACACTGACACCTTTGCACCAGTAGAAAAGCTTCATACTGAAAGAGTCACCCTCTCCTTAGCACCAACCTTTCATGGGATTTGTGGCAGATGAATGTCAAAAATGCTTTCCTGCAAGGAGAACTTGAAGAAGAGGTGTACATGACTCCACCACCAGGCCTTGAAAAGTTGTGTAAGCCAGGGGAAGTGTTGAGGTTGAGAAGAGCTATCTATGGTCTGAAGCAGTCACCAAGAGCCTGGTATCACAAGCTGAGCCACACTCTTATGGATCATGGATTCAATAAGTCTCAATCTTACCATACCTTGTTCACTCTTCAAAGCTCTTCAGGCGTGGTTGTAGTACTTATATATATGTGGATGATCTGATCATTACTGGCAGTGATAAATCAAGATTCCAATCCACCAAAGCATTCCTCAAGAGTTCATTTGACGTCAAGGACCTCGGTGAGTTGAAATACTTCTTGGGAATTAAAGTGTGCAGATTTCAAGATGGTATGTTTCTGTCTCTAAGAAAGTATGTGAAGGACTTGTTGACTGAAACATGAATGCAAGAAAGCAAGATAACCAAAACTCCTCTTGAAGATGGCTACCAAGTCAATAGAAAGGGGGAGAAATCAGATGATGAGAAGTTCAGGGATGTGTCTTTATACAGAAGAATAGTTGGGAAACTCATCTACCTTACACTCACTAGACCAGACCTATGTTTTGCTGTGAACCAAGTCAGCCAACATATGCAAACACCTATTGTCCACCACTGGAGCATGATAGAAAGGATACTCAGATATCTCAAGGTCTCTCAAGGACAAGGCATTTGGATGGGTAAGAATGACAGCAATGAGATTGTTGGGTATTGTGATGCAGATTGGGCTGGTGATAAGAGTGATAGGAGATCCACAACCGGTTATTGCACCTTTATTGGAGGAAACTTAGTGACATGGAAGACCAAGAAGCAGAGGTTGTTTCCTGCTCAAGTGTTGAAGCTGAGTATAGAGCAATGAGGAAACTCACAAACGAGTTGACATGGCTAAAGGCTCTTCTTATGGACTTTGGCATTGAGCAATCAAGTCCCATTACCTTCCATTGTGACAATCAGGCCGCAATCCATATAGCCACAAACTCTGTGTTCCATGAAAGGACTAAACACATAGAGATTGATTGTCACAAGGTCAGGGAGAAGATTGAAGATGGAATTGTCTTACCCTGCTATACAAGAAGTGAAGATCAGTTAGCAGACATCTTCAGCAAAGCTGCAAGTCTCAAGGTTTGCGATCAAATCTTTAGCAAACTAGGACTTGTATCCATTCATGATTAGAACTCTCCTGATTCATGAGCAGCATACTCTTTTTCCCTTGATGTGGTTTTGTCCCAAGTGGTTTTCCGCATCAAGGTTTTTAATGAGGTGTTTCCATGATATATCTATTGAGATGAAGTTCTAATGATCAGACTAGACAATAAGCATCCGTGGACAGTATCTTGGAGTAGCCAGACTAGACAAGAAGCATTTGTGGACAGTACATGCGGATGAACAGTAAAAATAGTCTTGTCACTCGAAGATATTTTGGGTTAGCTTCACTTGTAAGCCAAAATAGTCTAATAGCTCTTGCTCTATATTGTAACTTCTGATTTTCAATTTTGAATCTAAGGAGACTTATTCTCATCTCCAATTCTCTCTCTAATCTCTCTCTCTCTCTTGTTCTTATTCTCTCAAACTCTCTATAATCTTCTTATCTTATGTTTTGTTGATTCTACAAATCTCTACTTTATTCTCTTAAATTCAACGATAACTGAGAAATATAAATCAACGGCTAGAAGACAACTTATTTGTGTTAATTAGCATTACAGTTTTAGTAATAAAACTATATATGGAAAGTAAGTCGACCAAGTTAAAATAAGTCGAATATCTAAGTAGCCATTACCGTTATTGATTCTAAGTAACCTATTGTGAGATCCGGGATTCACACTAAGAATTTGTATTCGTGGATTTGGACTTTAGGATATAGAAATGGTATAGTTTCCTATGAATCAAAGACTTTATTGAGATTGATCGTCGAGATAGAACAAACACAATCGAAAAGAGAGTACAAAGTATGAAGATCGAGCTATCTAGTCGAAGTGTTCTACGTTAGGGTTGGAATGTCTTGAGTGAATCCCCACTTCTTCTTTAAATAGTCTCGACTTTGACCTTCTTGTTCCGATATTTCGGCCTCGCCTTCATAACGATCTCCGAGATTTACGCGGATCAGTTGAACCGACGAAGACCGAGTCGCTCTATATCCACGTCGTCTCCTGCCGAGCTCGAGCTCGATCGCCCCTTACTTCGGCATCGCTTGGGCCTTGTCAGAGCGTCATTCGTTTGGGCCCAACAAATGAATCGGCTCGTCTCTTTATCTTTGATTCTGGAACGGGCTCATAAATATGGGCCTTTGTTTTATTTGTTAATGGGCCGGATTTCCTAGAGGGAAATCCAGTACCAACAATAGCCCCCAGCCCATTAATTTTGACAAGTCGAGCTTAATGGGCGGTGGACGTTCTCGGGAAGACGCGCGCGTGTCTCGGGTGGCGAAAACCTAATGATTATTTTCGCCCTATCCGTAGATCTTGCTTCGATCTAACGGCCAAGGATGAGCGCGTGGGACGAGCTGAACTGCTTTTTAGCTCGTTGGCAGTCGTGGCGTGTATTTGTTTGAAAATTTCATCTCCTACCGTGGATCTGGTCGATCATCAACGGCTAAGATTCGAGGGTCGCGAAGAGTCTTTTCAGGCTCGTTCTTTCGCTGATGTGACCTAATTATCGCGCATTCGTAGCCGTCGATCTTAAATCAACGGTTGGGATAAAGAGGAAGCGAGGAGTCCAAACCGTCTCGATTTTCTCAGTAATTAATACGAGCTTGGGAGTTGTATGGACGATATCTTGCATGATTCCCACTATAGATAATCATATATATTGTCGGAGGTAACCTTTTGCCTTCTCCTTTTTACCCCATTTCTTTCTTGCTTAAGGTTTTCCTTCATATCTCTTTTGCAGTCAGAAAAAAGTTCTTTCCGGAGATTTTCCATTTTCTTTACTCCGATACATATTTCCTCATGGCTTTGAGAGACCCGACGGGAGAGAGTACGAGTGCGGCGGCGGGATCGTTCGGTCCGCACCCGCCGTCTTCGTTAACCGTAAACCATATTCAGCAGTTGAGGGAGTTTTGCCGGATTCCGCCGGAAGTCGAGATCGTCATCCCTTCTCCGGCGGTGTCCCCCGAAACGATCGTAGAAGGCTACTGATGCGCCTCCTACACTTATTTCGAAAAATGTGGGCTCTTCTTCCCCATTCCCCGCCTCGTTTTCTTAGTGTTGCCCTTAGTGGGCTTTTTTTGTTCGAACTTGAGGACATTGTGTCCTCTTTTCAATGAATTTCTTTTTGAGTCTTTCATGCCTTAGCATAGACTTTACTGTTTTAGCACTTTAGTGCGAAGTCGTTCGTACTCGAGTTCGAGCTCTTTCGTAATATGCAGTACGAGTTTGATGTTTAATGGGAATGATAAATCGGGGTAGACTTACAAAGATCCGTTTTGAATGTGCCTGGAGGTCTTTCCGTGTGATCGGTTGCCTTGACTTCGCCATTTTCGCTTAAAGGGAGAGGGTGGCCCCCTAATTCTTCTGAGCTGTATAAGGTTGGGAGAATTTTAGGTTTGCGAGAGGTCATTTCAGACAGCTTAATTTCGAAGAGATAATTTCATATCGCTTGATTTTAGGGAGAGGCCATTTCAGGTCACTCGGAGAGGATAACTTAATATTGTTTGTTTCTGAAGAGATAATTTCATATCACTTTAGTTTTTGAAGAGATAATTTCATATCGCTTTAATTTTCGAAGAGATAATTTTATATCGCTTTGTTCTTGAAGAGATAATTTCATATCACTTTAGCTTTTGAAGGGATAATTTCATATCGCTTTGTAACGGCGAAGTATTTCGCGATGACTCTGACTTTTAAGACAGAAAGAGACATTGATCGGGGGACTTATTTTGATTTGACAAAGATAAGCTAGTAAGACTTCGTTTGAAGTGGTCGAGCTCGGTAAGAGCCTTGTGTTTGGGGGGTGGCTGCGCTCGAAGTCGAGCTGCCTACGTACCCTTTTTAGGGGATCAAGCCATTTCGTAGTTCGATTATGTTGTCGTACTCTTAGTGGAAGTACTTTTTGAGGTTGATGATGTTCCAAGGTCGTAGTTCGGGTTTCTGGGTTTCCACCGACTTGAGTCGGTAGACCTCGTCCTTTACAACGTCGGTGACCTGGAAAGGACCTTCCCACTTTGCTCCTAACTTTCCAGCGTGTTGTTCCTTTTTATGGTCGAACACTTTCCGTAAGGCGATCTCTCCTACTTGAAACCTTCGAGTTTTGATCTTTGAATCGTAGTAACAAGCTGCGGCTTGTTGGTAGTTCTGGATTCGAGCTAGTTCGAGGTTCCTCCTTTCGTCAACGAGATCGAGCTCGTCAGTTATCATCTTGTTATTGAGTTCCTATTGTCGTGGGCATTCCTCTTTGCGGATGCTTGACACGAGGATTTAGGCTGGTACTACCGCCTCGATCCCATAAGCCAGCGAGAAGGGAGTCTCGCCGGTGGATTTGCGAGGGGGGGGGGGTAGTCCGGTAGGCCCAGAGTACGGCTGGGAGCTCGTCGCTCCAGCTCGTTTTGCACTCATTGAGTCTTTTCTTGAGGTTGTTCATGATTGCCTTGTTAGCCGCTTCCGCCAGCCCATTCCCTTGGGGATAGTGTGGCGTTGAGTAAGTCTGCTTTATGTTCCACGTTCTGCAGAACTCCTTGAAGGCGTTCGATATGAACTGAGAACCGTTATCGGTGACGATCTCGTCGGGTAGTCCGTGTCAGCAAACGATGTTTCGCCAGACGAACTCCTTAACATGAACGTCTTTGACTTTTTGGTACGACTTTGCTTCAATCCATTTGGTGAAGTAGTCTGTCATTACCAATAGGTGTGTGGCTTTCTTTTTGCTGGACGCGACTAAGGGTCCCACGATGTCCATTCCCCATCGCATGAATGGGTATGGCGATGAGATAGAGGAGAGTTTCTCCGATGCCTGGTGGATAATCGGGGCATGCTTTTGGCATTTGTCGCATTTGTTGGAGAAGGACTCGCATTCGGTGGCCATCGTTGGCCAAAAGTAGCCTTGCCTTTTGATTCGTACGGCCAAGGCTCGTCCTCCGGAATGGCTTCCGAAGGACCCATCGTGGGCCTGTGTGATCACGGCTAGGGCTTGCTTTTTGTTGAGGCATTTGAGGTAAGGTCCGGAGAGACTCCTTTTAAAGAGCTCTCCTTGTGTGACGCAGTACCTTGCACTTTGTGTCTTGAGTTTCCGTGCCTCCCATTTGTCGTCGGGAACTTCGCCATTTGTAATGTATCGAATGAACGGAGTTCTCCAATCTTCGTCATTGTCAGGCTGGGGTCCTTGACTAGCGGATGCGGCTTGGATTGGTCCGTCGGGGACATTCGCGACGTACACGGCATTTTTTGGATCGAGATCATCATCAATCTCGATGACATCGCGACTGATGTCCTTGGGACATTCCTTGTGCTCGACATCGTCCTTTATGGTAGGCTCATCTTCTTTCAAGGACAGAGCTTTAAGGGATATGTCGATGCTTGGTCTCTCGATCCCTTCGACTGGTATGATCCTTTTGAGGTTGGGATCTGTTGTCGATGCTAATGCGGCCAGAGCATCGGCTGCGGTGTTTTCCCCTCGCGGGATCCGCGTTAGATCAAAGAATTCGATCTTTTTGGCGAGCGCGTGGACTACCCGTAGGTATGCTTCCATCCGTTCGTCTTTGGCCTCGTAGTCGCCATGATATTGGCTCGTGACTAATTGGGAATCGCTGAAGGCGTCTACTTCCCGGGCTCCTATCGCTATTGCTAGTCTGAGCCCGGCTATTAACGCTTCGTATTCTGCTTCGTTATTTGATGCGGCGAAGCCCAGTCTGAACGACTGTTCCAGTACTTCGCCCGTTGGGGAGACCAGTTTCACCCCGACTCTGGATCCTTGCCTCGAGGAAGCTCCATCAACGTAGAGTTTCCATTTTTTGGCAGAGGTCGGGTCGAGTTCGATGGTTGGAGGGAGCTCAATTATGAAATCTGCCAGCACTTGCGCTTTTAGGCACGTCCGAGCTTTGTATTATATGTCATACTCGCTAAGTTTGATAGCCCATTTGACCAGTCGGCCTGACTGACTTGGACTGTGAAGGATGGTTCTCAGTGGCTGAGAGGTCATCACTATGATCGAGTGCGATTAAAAGTATGGTCGGAGTTTCCGAGCTGATGTCACCAGCGCCAAGGCGAGTTTTTCCATGGCGGGATACCTGGTTTCAGCATCGATTAAGGTCTTACTGATGTAATACACCGGCCGTTGTTCGTTCTGTTCTTCGCGAACCAGGACTCCACTTATTGCTGCCGTGGAAACAGCTAGGTAGAGGTAGAGGGGTTCCCCTTCTACTGGTTTCGCCAGTATAGGTGGTTCGCTTAGGTAAGCTTTAAGCTGGGTGAACGCTTCTTCGCACTTTTCATCCCAGAGAAACTTCTTGTTCGCTTTGAGCAAGTGATAGAAGGGCAGACATTTATCAGTCGACCTCGAGATGAAACGGTTCAGAGCAGGTATTTTGACAGTCAGGCGTTGGACTTCTCGCGTTGTTCTGGGAGATTTCATCTCTATAAACGTTGCGATCTATTTGGGGTTCGCTTCGTTCCCTCTTTCGGTCAGTAGGTAACCAAGGAATTCTCCTGAGGGGACCCCGAAGGTACACTTTGCTGGGTTGAGTTTCATCTCGTATTTATTGAGAATGATAAAACATTCTTTTAGTTGGGGGATGTGATCCTCATACCTGGAAGATTTGACCAGCATATCGTCGATGTAGACTTCCATAGTTTTGCCTAGTAGTCCCGAAAACATCTTGTTGACGAGGCGTTGGTAAGTTCATCCTGCGTTTTTTAGCCCGAAGGGCATGACTTTGTAGCAGTACGTGCCTCGATCAGTTATGAACGAAGTCTTTTCTTGGTCCTCTGGGTTCATTAATATTTGATTGTACCCCGAGAAAGCGTCCATGAAATACAGTAGATGATGTCCGGCGGTGGCTTCGACCAACTGGTCGATGTGTGGGAGTGGGAAGCTGTCCTTTGGACATGCTTTGTTGAGATCCGTGAAATCTACGCAGACTCTCCACTTCCCGTTCTTTTTCTTAACCACTACGGGGTTCGCAAGCCAGTCGGGGTACTTGACCTCTCTGATCGATCCGATTTTTAATAATCGATCGACCTCGTCATTGACGGCTTGAGCTCGTTCTGGACCTAGTTTTTGACGTTTTTGTCTTACCGGTTAGTAGGTTGGGTCGACATTCAACTCGTGGCTGGTGACGTCGATGTTGATCCCTTTCATGTCTGCTGAAGACCAGGCAAAGGAGTCGACGTTTTGTTTAAGGAAAGAGACCAGTTCGTTTTTGACTGGCTCTGATAGGTCGATTCCAATGCCAACGAGTCTTTCGGGATGAGCGTCGTCTATGCAAACTTGGGTCGTGAGGTCCTTTGGAGATCCTATTTGACTCGAGTCATTCGAGCTTTTGGTCTGCATGGTGGCGAGCTCGTCCTCTTTCTGTAATTGCTACGCAGGGGATTTCTCAATCTGCTTGTATCCATTCATGTAGGAATGGCAGGAAATCTTTTGACTTCCGTACACGGTTTTTACTCCTTTAGGAGTTGGGAATTTTACGCATTGATGGTAGGTCGATGGTACCGCTTTCATGTCGTATATCCATGGTCGACCTAGAATTGCGTTATAGGGAGCTGGCCGATCCACTATGATGAACTCTGTCATTCTTCGGACTCCTCCAGCTATCACTGGGGCGAAGACAGAGCCCATCGAGTACGTTGTTTCGCCAGCGAACCCTACTAGTGGTGTCTTTTCTTCCACGATCTCGGAGTCGTTGAAGTCCATCTTTTTGAACGCGTCGTAAAAGAGGACATCCACCGAACTTCCTGTGTCGATCATTATTCTTGAGAGTTCGACATCTCCCACTACTAGACAAACGAGGAGAGCGTCGTCGTATGGTTTGTCGAGGTTGCTTGTCTCGCTCTCGTGGAAAGTGATCTCGTGGTCTGGACCTATCATTGGGATTTTTCCCCCTTTGTCGGTCTCGACTCTTCTTTGAAGAGCTCTGATTGAATTGACCGAGTCTCGGCAAAGCTTGGAGCCACCGAAGATGAAGTCGATTCGTTTAGGGGGTATAGCCCGTACACCCCCCCCTGCAGAGACGAGGGAGATTGATTCGTGAGCGTAAACTCTTAACAGGAGCCGGAGGTGGAGATAACGCCGAACCTTCCGGGGTGCCGCTCAGGCTGAGCTCGCCGAGAATAAACTCAACTCGCTTCCGCGACCCCTGAGGGAGTGTTTCGGGAGATTCCGGCTCCTTTGTCCGTTCTCGTTTATTCTGAGAAGGCCTCTTGGTGTTCGACTCTTTGGTCTGTTTACTTTCCTTTTTGTCGGATGGAGTTTCCTCCTCGACTTCGGAGTCTTGTTTGCTTTCGGACTCTCGCTTTTGAGCCTCGGCTTTAGCTCGAGTATAGTAATCTTCAGTCGAGTGTCCTCTTTTGTTGTGAAATTCACAGAATTTTTCCTTGTCGAACTCGAATTTCTTCGAGCTCTTCGGGCTCTCGACCGCATTGACGTTTCCTGATTTACGGGAATCCTTTTTTGAGTTCGATTTCTGCGAGCCCGACGGGTTCTTTTCTTTTCGATGCTTTTCTCTGAGGGCCGTGGTTTCGTCCTCGAGGCGAGCGAAGGCCGATGCGCGATGAAGGGCGTCATCGAGTGTTTGAGGTTCGCGGACTGTTATTTCCTCGCGGAATCTGGTTGAATACCATAGTCCACGTCGCAGTGCTTCTATAGCTACTTTGTCTCGTGGGTTTGCGATTTTGGATTTTATTTCCTTAAATCGGTCGATGTACGAGCGAAGCGATTCGTCGGGTTTTTGAGAGACGCCAAATAGAGCTGCCTCAGTATTCCTTTCCTCGATAAAGACGGAGTATTGTTTGAGGAAAGCCGTCATGAACTGGCTGAAGTTGTCGATGGATCTTTCTTCCAGTCCGGCAAACCATTCTAGGGCGGAGCCCAATAGGTTTTCGGCGAAGAGCCAGCAGAAAGCCGGCTCTCTCTCTCCTCATCGGTAAGGTATACCCTTGCCATTGCTAGTCGGAATGCCCTGATATGGGCTTTCGGGTCCGACTTCCCAGAGAATTCCGGAAATTTAGTTTTCTTGATCTCTCGGATCCTTGCGAAGGCGATCCAATCTGTGAACGGCGTTTGCCGCATTTCTTCGATCACTCGATCGATGTCGGGCATAGCGCTCGTTGCCATGTGAACTTTCGAGCTCAGACTGTTGAATTGGGCCTTAGCCTGTTCGATGTACTGTCTAAGCATATCGTTTTCATCGCCTACCGTAGGCATGAACTGAGCTTGTGCCTGGTTTGACGATTGTTCCCGGAAAATGGGGTCGAGGAGATCGATTGTTTGAATCTGTAACGCCCCTTTCCCATTCTCCGCTGACCGCCGAGCTAACCGGTCAACAATCAAACAAGAACATGACCGATCGAACCCGAGCAAGTCGAACAGGAAAAGTTCGCCACAGGACGAAGCCAAAGACGGATCGGTTTGAGACAAAAGGCTCGCACCAACCTATCCCCGACTTCGCTATCCTCGTATCCGTAGCACAAGCAGTACTACTTGCACTATTTCAACGAGTTGTGTCGGTTCGGACTAAAACCTCATATCAGGAAAACAATTTCATTTTTGGGTAATCAAACGTTGAACGCAACGTTTAATGAGTTTTACAAACAATCATTCACATACATATATAAACAATCAAATCACAAAATAGCGCAGCTGCCGAACCGAATTAAAACATCCAAAACCATCGAATCAAAATCCCCGCCACAAGCAATCCCGACACTACACCGAGGACCTCCCGCGTCCGTCGCTGCTACACCTGAAAACACAACAAGAGTCTAATGAGCGATCTAAGATCACCCAGTGAATCGGCTCCCCACTACGGCTCCTGATCTATCTACCATCTATAGATCCCCGCCCGAAACCCAAAATAACAATCAATCAACAAGATAGCCGATCACGCTCTACCACGTCGTGTCGAGCCCACACACAATCAATTGCCAAAAGAAAGAGATGGCGATTAAAAGAAATCGGGAGCACTGCGGCACATGTCCCCGATTGAGACTCGATCTATCTACCGCGTACTACCAACTACACCAAACACACACGCTGGGCCCCTACGAACTTGGTCACTTCCACGGGTTCTTACCGTTACCGATATGGCAACTAACCCACGTGACTCCTAGCCGTCCACACAACGACTAGGACACCGTTCTCTGTCCATCGATACGCGGCGACTCTGACTACCCCTAGATAGCCCGAGCTTCCATGTAATCCGGCCCTAGGATGCGACCCCGTATTCTCCGGACTACACCCTACAGACGTCACTCCATAGGTTCGCACCTGCCAGCATTCACTGGCCGGTTATCAACTCCCGAGGATCCAATCGGGATGGAAGTACCAGCACGTAATCACACACCTAGACTTGCGGGATCTAACGCACCCTAGAGTCCTAGTGCCGAAATGTAAACACGCAGACTCGCTTGGACTCTAGCAATCAATCACAATCAACCACCACACAACTCAACCCCGCATCCCGCAAGTCCACTCATACTCCCCAACGCTCTGACTCGGTACCGTACCGAGTCAGCACCACCACTTAACCGGTCCCGAGACCGAGTTAAGCAACAACGAGGATCGCTCGGCCCAACACCGAGACGATCTAAAGGCCTGCACAGAAACAACAACCACGAACACACAACACAGCACAATCACACAATCAACAGTCTACTCGGCCCAACACCGAAGTAGACTCACAATCACACAATCACCACACAACAGGCCTATTAGGGTTTCTATCGTCTTTTAACCAATTCACGCCCGCTACCTTGGGTTAACCGCTTGTTAACCCGTAGACGGTTCCATAATCACAACACTTCTCACTTCTTAATCAACCCTAATCATATTTTAATAACTCCCCGATCCGTCGGTTTAGAGCTAGCCGCTTGCTACACTCCCCGACGTCTCATCATTCATCACTTAGTTCATTCACCTCGGGAAAACCCGATACCGTTCCATACTCTATACATTGGTTCAAATTAAACTCCGTATTTTAACCCGTCTTAATTCCCGTATATATGTTCATTTAATACCATCCTTTACTTACGTATATATGCATATATAGTCCTACTCATGCCACGACTATATGAATGCATCACACAACAACGCTATCAACCTAGCGGCACACAATCAGGTTTAATCCATTTAAATCTAACATGCCTCTTTAACCCTAGCCGGTTTACCGTTAACCCAATCAACAATCAATTCAATTCAATTCAACGGGTATGCTGTTGGAATTATGTCCAGTAATCTCTGTACTGTCTCTAGAAAGTAAGAGTATGTCAATGATCAGACATAAGTCATATAATACTGGGGGTCATGATGGCTTGCTAGAGTCCGCTCATGATCTATAAATCTCGGATTTATTGCCTTTATTATATGATCCCATATGGGTCACACGCCTAAGCTAACGGGAAAATACGAAGGAACGGTTTAGCAAAAGTACGGTAAAAGTGCTAGGCATTTACTGTACTAAGAGAGAGATTAAAGGGCCTGATTAAATCTAAGGGATTTAATCAGACTGGGAATTGGGCCCAAAAGGCCCAACAAGACTGGACAAGGGTTTTAATTAAAAACTTGACCTAGCTCTTATTTCCCTAAGCCTCTTCTGCGCCTCTGATCTCTCTCTCTGCGGCCTCCCTCCTCTTCGGTCTAGCAGCCAATTTCCTGTGCGTGCGTGTGTGAACCTTTGGAGGAGCTATCTCTTGGTGGTTCTGCTGATCTCTGACCCGTACCTCCTCTTTCCGCTGCATAACAAGGTAACAGGTGAGATCCTTTATGATTCTAGCAAGAGAACCTAGATCTGGCATGTTTAGTAGGATCAATTAATCTGATGAATTGAACCAGGAAATACTAAACGAATCCTTCAGTGGTATCAGAGCCATTGGTTCTGTTAGGATTTCTTGTTTAGAATCATGTTTAGGTTGTTTAGAAGTGTTTGAATCAATCTATTGATAAGAAAAACACTTAAGAAACAAAGAATTAAAACCTAAACTAAATCGAAATCGCATGTTCCAATCTATATTGAATTGGTATGCGTCGGAGTGTTGATCGGTATCGGATCACACGTCCGGATCGGATGACGCACGAACCGATCATGGATCGAGTTGTGTCGTCGATCCGATCGTCGACATGGACCGAGAGGAGCGATGGACGATTGCACGATCGCGAGATCACGTCCCAATCGTCGCTTGCTCACGTCCGGATCGATGGACCGAGAGGAGCGATGGACGATTGCACGATCGCGAGATCACGTCCCGATCGTCGCTTGCTCACGTCCGGATCGATCGACCGTGAGGCGCGAGAGCATCGCATGGATCCGCAAGGCAGATCGCATGGATCGCGTCATGCTATCTCGGCCCAATCCGCGTCCCGCTCTCGACCCGACCATCGTCCCCGTCCCGTCCCGCTATCATCCGAGCATCGATCGTGATCGAGAGTTGAGCCGATCTCGGATCGTGTCCCATCCGAGCATCGATCGTTGCGTGATGCGGAAGCGTGAAGATTGCGACTCGGTCGTGATCGGTTCACATGATCAGTCGGTTCGGTTCGGTTAATGGTTCGGTTTAAAACTTAAACGTCACGGTTTAATAAACAGACTTAATAAAATTTATTAAGTTCTGGTTAAACCGGGATAAGAAATCCAAAGTCGTAAAATTGGATTTAGTGCTTAAACCAGTGGTTTTCTAATTTGATTTGGTTGGACCAAATAAATTGAGAAAATCCGGTTTAGTAAATAACCGGTTGACAATTGTGGTCATCGTAGTAATTAATTTTGGTTAGACCAATTTTAATGAACCAGACCGGTTATGTCATTTAATTGGACAACTAGATTTTGACCCGCGCTTAGAAAGCGCGGATTTATTTTCTTTATAAATTTTAATTTTTTTGTTTATTTTGTTCATAGTAATTTAGATTTTTAATTATGTAATCTAATTTTGATTATAATTGTTTAACCCGTATTATAAAAAGTGAGTTAATAATTTAGATTATTTTAAAAATGAAATGTGTGTTATTTGGGAAGAGATACTAAAATAACGATTTCGCATTATATATTTTAATCCGTGTTGTATCGTAAGATCATGATTTGAATATATATATATATGTGTGAGTGTGTGAAAACAACCATTGTAAAAGTTATGTGGTATAAGTTTAATATATATATATATATATATATGTGTGTGTGAAAACAACCATTGTAAAATTTATGTGGTATAAGTTTAATTTTATTGCATTTATCTAAATATTATGTTATATAACAATAGATAATTATAAAAAATTATTATGTTTTATATTTAATAATTAAATATTTACGAAAGTAGAAACAAAACAATCCGTTTATATATATATATATATATATTTAACACATGTTGTAATGGTATATATAATTTTCAAATTTTATTGAACAACCCGTTAAAAACTGCATTCAAGCATAAAGTATAATTTAACGCCTCAAAATTTTAATATTTTTATTAAGTTTAAAATATATCAACTGAAATTATTTAATATATATATATATATATTAAACTAATGCGTAGATTTTTTAAAGAAAATTTATAATCGAAATTGGCTAATTTATTTTTCAACCCATTCAATGATTTAAATATTTTGCAATTTGATGGAAGAACCCGCTAAAAAGTGCAATCGTAAAAACATCAATCGTAATATGTATATATATATATATTTTTGAAACAAAAATAAAGAAGATATTAGAATATATTATAAATATATTTAGAATTAAATAATAAATTGTAGAATATTAACTTATATATATATATATAAAATAGTTGATATATAAGTTTAATTAAATCATTAATGTGCAATGGCACAAATTGTAAATAACACATGCCACAAAGGTTAGTTTCCTAACCACTCTAATTTTTTAATAGTATTGATTGATTTAATAACTTAATTATGCTTGGTTTTATTTCTTTAAGTTAAATTTTAGTTAAGAATAATTTATAATCTTTATTTTAATACTAATTTCGAAATTAATTATTATTTTACTAAATTTTTGAAAAAGATTTTTGTTAGATATGATTATGATAGAAAAAGGAAAACAAAAGATATTATAAGATATTATGAATAAATCAAATATAAATTGTTTTACAGTTTTACCTTTAATGAAGGATACAATTCATAATAAAATCAAAGACAATTTTCGGAAACAACATTTATGTACCATGGCCAAACTCCAATTTTTTAATAGTATTGATTGGGTTATGTCTTGGTCATAGACCAATTCTTGGGCCATGGGCCAAGAAGTTAAAACAATTGGGCCAATTATTTGAGTCTTTTCTTCAGATTTAATTTAAAATTTTATTTAATAATTAAAATTTAATTTTAAATTAATCAGTTTCCAAAATCTGAAATTAGAAAGTTTCTTAGAATAGAAGTTTATAGATTTGCATGTTTTGGATTTTAGGAAATTTCTATATTTAGAAAGTTTCCAATTTTAGGAAGTTTCCAATTTTAGAAAGTTTCCAAAATTAGTAGGTTTCCAAAAATGGAAAGTTTCCAAAATAGTAATCTTCTATTTGGGGAATGAAATTTTAAAATGAACCTACAAACCTCAAATAATATCAAGCGTTGGATGTCTTGTCCAGATTATGTCAGCTGTTGAAGCCCATTCAATCGTACACACGGCCTTACAGTGTGAGGGTGTTTATCTTTTGCGTGGGTAAAACAGTTTGTGATTCATTAATGTCATTGGGAGTCCCAGACATTAGTGATTACATGACTGTATAGTCTGGTTTTCTTGACTAGGCCATCGGGAGTCCCGGGCCTTGAGACATCAGAGTGGATTGGGCCTCGGGCCCAGATTCACAACCAAGAGTTATATCACGGATATAATTAGCCGAGATAGGGCTTACCGATATAAGCTAAGGTTGGGTGACGGCCAGTGGCCCACTTTGATCTTAGTTATATGTGGATCTTGGAATCAATATATTCTATTGAGGGTAACTGATGTTATTGAATATAATGCGAGATTAATCATATTAAGTATAATGCGAGATTAATCATATTGAACATATTAACTAAAATCCTTTTATCTTAATTTTCAGTTATGACTAGCACAAACAATCAAAACACTTTCTCGATCCGGTCTGTCCTTGAGATGGACAAACTGAACGGATCAAATTTCTTGACTTGGTCGCGGAACCTGAGGCTAGTCCTCAGGCAGGAGAGAAAGGACTATGTCCTTGAGAGAGCTCTCCCTGTGAGGATCGGGTCCAATGCTTCTCATGCAGTATATAATGCTTGGAATAAGCATTATAATGATACGGTAGATGTGCGTGGTCTGATATTGGCTACCATGGACTCAGATTTGCTGAAGCAATATGAGAACATGGAGTCGCCAATAGAGATGATCAGCAGCCTGAAATTGAAATTTCAGGAGCAGATAAGAGTGGAGAGATACCAGTTGGTTAAGTCTCTCACTAGCTGCAAGCTACCAGATGATCATCCAGTGAGTCCTCATGTCAGTAAAATGATGGGTTACATTGATAACCTGAGGAAACTGGATTATCCAGTTAGCCAAGAATTGGCAACTGAGATCATTCTGCAGTCACTGCCGTCAAGCTATGATAAGTTCAGAAGGAACTATATCAAGAAAGGCTTAACGAAGACGCAAACTGAACTGCATGATATGCTCAAGACAGTTGAGCCAAACGTGAAGAGTACCCAGTATAATCTCATAATAGAGAAGGGTGGGTTTATTAAACCTAGTACTGACAAGGGCGAAGACAAAGTTGTCCAGATTTTGAATCATGGCAAGCGTGTGTCTTCTGAGCCCAAGTCAGATACCTCTTACGTTGGTAAGTGCTGCTACTGTAAAGAGACAGGGCATTGGAAGAGAGATTGCATTAAATTCATGGAAGATGATGAGGAGTTGAAGTTGATGTATGAGACTACTTCCTCAGGTATTCATGTTATTACTTCAAGTTCTACCTTATAGGTATTGGATACTGGTTGTGGCACTGATATTTGTGATAATATGCAGAGCCTAAGCAACAGTAGAATGTTGAAGGAAGGACAAGTGGATCTACATGTCTGGAAGGAGCTATGGACGCTGCCTCAGCCGTAGGATTTTCACTTGTAGATGCCTTCGAGGCTTGGTTTTATTAAGTAATTGCTACAATGTACCTGCTTTAGCAGAGTTGTCTTTCATTTTCTTGTAAGAATTTGAATGTTTTTCATTTCGATAAAAGAGAAGTTTAGTTCTTTTGATCTTAATGAAATATTAATTGTAGCACCCTATTCAAGGAATGGGTTTTATATCTTAAACCAAAGAGTGCCTAAATGTAACATAAATACCAAATTGGTTTAAATCTGATGAATTAAACCTGATTTTTCTTGGCATAAATGTTTTGGTCAAAGAGTAAGTCGGATTCAGAAACCCCATAGTTATGGACTTTTGGGCTCATTTGAATGGATATCTTATGAGACTTGAATTCTGCTTACTAGACCAAAAGGACAAAGGGCCCATCTTAGCCGAGCTAGAGAAAGGCCCAAACGCTTATTGGAGATTGAACATACTCATGTATGTGGTCCGATGAGCAGTAATGCCATAGAAAATTTCTTGTACTTCATTGTCTCTATTGATTGCTTCAGTGAGTGTGACTGTGTTCATTTGATGAGACACAAGTCGGAATTCTTTGATATGATCGAAAGAGTTCCAGAATGAGGTATAGAATCTTAGTGACAGAAGTATTAAGACTCTTGATTAGATCACGAGTGAGAATACTTAAGTCATTGATGGTGTGATCATCTGAATGAGTGTGAAATCGTTTCACAGCTCATTTCTCCTGAAAACCTTGAGGTATTTTTGTGAGAAAGAATCAGATCTTATTAGAAATGATTAAAGATGAGTCACACGAATCTTCCATGATATTCTTTAAGAATAACGCTCTAAAATATCTAAGTTTACGCTGAAATAGTTCCACCAATATCAGTTGAAAGACACCACGTAAATGTGGATTGGAATCGATCCAAATTCGTCTTTACTGAGTATTTGTAGTTGTGCTACTTCGCTGGTTGTCCTAGGGAAACCAAGGCTTGTTACTTTTACGTCCATTCTGTTTTCTAAGAAGGAAGTTACTTTCCAAGAAGAACAGTGGGAGTAAAAGTATAACTCGAAGAAATTCGAGAAATACAGGAGGCTGCTCAACCCGTTGAGGGAGAGCAACGGATGAATTTACAGATTTCTGTAGAATCTACACCTGTAGAGCCAGAAGTTCGCAGACATGAATGAATCAGTCACTAATCCGAGAGTGATTTCTCGTCATTAGTTGAACCTGATGATCATTGAAAGTTCGCATGATCTGATGATCATTGAAAGCGACGAATCTGCGAAATTCAAAGAAGCGAAAGTGAGCCCGGACTCCGAAAAAATTACACCTTGTGTAAGTTAGCTTCATCGATCCATTCATGGATGGAAGCAAACATATCGGAGTTGGAATCTTCGTTCTGTTGAAGTAGTCAAGGTTTTGACTTAAACAGGAACGAAGTGGAACTGTGCGTTTGCTAATAGATAAGTGGGAGCGATATTGCATTTCTCATAGTGTATGTCGATGACACACTGATTCTCGGAAATAACGTCCCAATGCTGCAGTCGGTAAAGGACTGGCTTGGGAGTTGATTTTATGATTGACATGGGTAAAGCCACGTAGGTTCTTGGATTTTGGATCTAAAGATAGAGATCCAAAATAGCTGGTAGGACAAAGTCAGAATTCTTATATTGACAAAGTCCTACACGTTTTCAGCATTCCAAGAAAGGTTTTATGCCAATGTCACATGGCATTACGTTAAGCAAGATACAGTGTCCTACGATAACTGCTGAGCTTAAATGCATGGATGAGATTCCATATGCGTCGGCAATTGGATCTATCATGTATGTCATGAAACATACTTGTTTGATGTTGTTTTAATGTTAAGCAAGACAAGTAAAGACCAGTCAAATCCAGCAAAGAATCACTGGATTGCCGTAAAGAATATCTGCACATCAGAAATTCTTGAAATTCTTGCCGTAAAGAATCACTGGATTTTCCAGCAAAGAATCACTGAAAAATTCTTGATTTACGGAGAAAGTGAGGTGCTATAAGTCGATAGAGTCTGAAAGGCAAGATTCCAACGGACAAAGATGATTTCCGGTCACAGTCCGGTTATATCTTGTGTCTATCTGGCGGTGCAAGGCACTGTTGCTGACTCCATGACTTAAGCTGAACATTTCGCAGCTTGGGAAGCGGCGAAAGAGGTTGTTTGGAAAGAAGAGTTCGTCACTGAACTTGATGTGATTCCCAGCATAGATGAGACTAGCTGCACATCAGAGGTCCAAACACCTTGAGAGTAGGTATAACCTATTCCGTGAGATAAATGACAGAGATGTTAAGTAGATCAGCAAGTTTCAACGAATGAGAACGTTGCTAATCTATTAACGAAGCCACTCCTTAGGCCTAAGCACGAGTCGCGGACTGTTGCTGTAGGATAAGTGAAATTAAGATGTAGTCTTAATTTCAGTGGGAGTTAGTAAAGGGCTTTATTTAGTTATTGATATGTTCTTGTAAAACATTTTTAGGTGTTTAATAAAATTATTATTTCAAGATTATTTTAACTGTGATGAAATAATCGTTCCAAAATGATATGAACCATTTTATAGGTCATCGAAGTAAGTGACTTGATCTTGAGTCATCAAAGTCATTTAGCTTGATCATGAGACCCTATATTTGATAGATGGCTTATATCATCTTGTCCCTAGTCGAAGGTTGTTGAAATGGAACACCAACAACCGTGTGAGACTAGATTGGTATGTGACTTATGACAAAGTCTCAGTGTGTCATAGATGCGCGGCATCAAAGTCAGTACATAGGTGTATGTTGGGTACATACGACCGGACATGACCCGATTATAAGAACTCTTCAGGATATTTATATCTGTGTCATAAGAGATTCTTACTACGACTATAGAGTATAGTCCTTAGACCTGAGTTCGCATGCATGTGACTGCACATGAACTAATGCGCTTTGATCATTGTCTAATGGTGTCGTTAAGCGATAGTTATAAGGACCTTGTTTGGGTGTATTATGAAGTGAGTAGTTTACAGTGATGGGACAAGACGGGATTTGTCCCTCCAATATAAATGGAGTGAATATCTCTAGGCCAATCGGAGATTTGAATACTGGAAAATGCATGGCCATGCTCAAACGGACTGTCCCGAGTCGTTTGGATTGTCAGTATCAAATCAGAGTCCGATGAACAAGATTAGGCTTTATAAGGATGACACTTATCTTGCCTTATGACTAATCGAGATATTGAGACAAAAGTATTATGAATACAGAGATTCCAGTTCAAGTGGGAGATTGTTGGAATTATGTCCAGTAATCTCTGTACTGTCTCTAGAAAGTAAGAGTATGTCAATGATCAGACATAAGTCATATAATACTGGGGGTCATGATGGCTTGCTAGAGTCCGCTCATGATCTATAAATCTCGGATTTATTGCCTTTATTATATGATCCCATATGGGTCACACGCCTAAGCTAACGGGAAAATACGAAGGAACGGTTTAGCAAAAGTACGGTAAAAGTGCTAGGCATTTACTGTACTAAGAGAGAGATTAAAGGGCCTGATTAAATCTAAGGGATTTAATCAGACTGGGAATTGGGCCCAAAAGGCCCAACAAGACTGGACAAGGGTTTTTAATTAAAAACTTGACCTAGCTCTTATTTCCCTAAGCCTCTTATGCGCCTCTGATCTCTCTCTCTGCGGCCTCCCTCCTCTTCGGTCTAGCAGCCAATTTCCTGTGCGTGCGTGTGTGAACCTTTGGAGGAGCTATCTCTTGGTGGTTCTGCTGATCTCTGACCCGTACCTCCTCTTTCCGCTGCATAACAAGGTAACAGGTGAGATCCTTTATGATTCTAGCAAGAGAACCTAGATCTGGCATGTTTAGTAGGATCAATTAATCTGATGAATTGAACCAGGAAATACTAAACGAATCCATCATATGCAATCCTATCTCTACGGTTTCCCATTTACGTTTTATATGCTTCTACGGTGTTTGAGCCGACTCACAGTGATTTGACGGAACGAACGGCACGGATGCAGATACGGACTCCCGAGACCCGAACTAAACCCGAACTCCTACGAATACACGAACACGAACTCCCGAACACTCCGAACAACCGTCACACGAACCGCACAAGAAAACTGGCCGGAGTCAACGCGTTGACCGGCGTTGACCGCGGCGTTGACCGGCGTTGACCGACTGACCGTTGACCGTTGAATTTGACCCGGTTGACCGTTGACCAACTCCGGTTTACTTCCTTAACCAACTGAACCACCAATCGAACCAAACCACTTCCAAACCAATCCGGTTTAGTTAAACCGGTTAGGTCAAACCGTTGACCGGCGTTGACCGTGACTTAACCGGTTTGACTAGACCGGTTCACCCACCAAACCAGGGCTAAATCAACTCCTATGCATGGCAAGAACACCCTTGAAGAACCGCTTGAAGATTGGCCGGCGAAAGGAGCTTCTCCGGCGACAACTCCGGCGACAACTCCGGCGTTGACCGCGGCGGCTCCGGCGTTGACCGCGGCGGAGGTGGCTTTTCCGGCGACTTCAGACGGCCAACTTCACACCAAACTACTCCTCTTGATGAGATCTATCCACCCATGGCCTTGAAATCTTGAGAGAAGTTGAAGAGAGAGAGAGTAACCCTAGACCTTAAAAATGCGGCTGCTTCTCTCTTGTTTTCCGGCGAGCTCCGGCGACTTCTGACGACGGCGGCTGGCTGGGACTTGAAGAGGAGGAGAAGATGAAGCTACTGGACTTTGAAACACCGGATTTGAGCTTAAGATGAAGAAGTTGTGGCCTTTCTTGTACATCAAGTCATGAAGAACACTTTAGAACTTATTGAAGATCTCCCTTGAACATCCAAGAACTTGATAGCTTTGTTGAATGTTTCTGGAGAGAAAAGAGAGAGTTTCGACAGAGAGAGTGTAGAGTGAGAGGTTCAGAGCACCAACTGAAAAAGGGGATGAATAGTTTGAGATTCTTTGCATGTTTCTTTTTGGTTCATGCACCAAATATGGTGTTGACACCTCTCCCCTAAAGGCTGTCGACTCAGGGAGCTCACACCTGTCTCTGGTGGATGTCTTAAGCCCACTAAGGCCCAATAGCACCGGCTCAAATCAATAAAACCCTTCCTTAGCTTGATTGTCCATTTTTGCTCGGTTTGACTTTTTCCTCGATAATTGTTTTAGTAAATATCTGTCAGTTCCCATAAATCCTCAAACCTTCATAATCTGATTCTCCTTGCTTTTAGATGAATTTAGCAATTTGAATCATCTTATTTGGAGTTTCCTAGCTCCCGTTATGATTTTCCGAAGTTTTCCCGGTTTTGCTCGGTTTTCACCCGACACTCCGAAAAATGCATTTCCGCTCCGTTTCTTCGAATTCTGATCTTGTAAATGTTTTTTATGATTTAAAACTAGAACATTTGGTCCGTCTCGTCTTCCGTCTCGAACTTTGGCAAAATTACCATTTTGCCCCTGAGTTTGGCAAAATTACAATTTTGCCCCTGTTGACTTTTCTTCTGCCCGTTGACCATAATTTGTGATACGGGGTATCACATTCTTCCCCACTTACAGAAATTCGTCCCCGAATTCTACGTCACTACCTGACTTGAATCGGTTCCCACTCCTGTAAGTTGGTCCGTCACTCGCTTCCAACGCTTCCTTACTCGAACATCGCTACACTTTACTGACACCTGACATCACGGCGACCCCTCCGTCTCATACTGTTTTACCTCACTGATCCCATAAACCGTTCCCTTCACGCTTCCTGTCTCGCATTTCGCACTGTGTTTCACGCTCCACTGTTTTTCCTCGTCCATCTGTCTCGACCTTAACCTTGTTCCCGCTGGTTTCTTTCCTTTGATTCGCCTTCCAACTTCCCCACTTCGCTTCGACTTTCCCGTCTTTTACAATACTGGTATGTCTTTCCTGAGACACTCTTCAAGAATTTGTCCTCCAGACTTGACAACTTTTCAACTTCCAATTCTACGTACGAACTACTTCACATCGCTTCTGACACAACCTCATCTTCACTCATTCTGATAATCCTACTCCAACCCTGGCACGATCTCTTCTCGCTCGCACGTCTCGGCTTCTGAATCCGATTCTGCAAACCTTCCACTACATCCTCACTAACGACTTTGCTCTGGTTTCCACATGGTCACTGCGGCTAACACATCACACTAACCGCTTCGCTCTTTCCGCTGCTCGGTACTGACATTTCCCACTAGCACTTCACACTGACTGCTTCACTTCCCGGGTCAACTCATCTCGCGGCTTCTTTTCAGCCCATCTCGCTTTCGGGTTCGGGTTCGGTCTCGCATACGTATCGCATCGTCCATTCCGTCCTGCATTCAACACAACAATTTTCACTGGAGCGGTGAACTCAAACCAATCCAATTCCCGATATCACTTCCTCATAGAAATATAGTTAGTTAATCATGTACCCGATGGTCACCCATGATTAAGTAACGATATTCTATAATTCCGCTCTCTCGCGAAACGACAGTCGATTCAACCCATTCTCACGTTAGCTCAACACCTTAAACGAAAAGGTTCTAACGCAACTATTCGCAATAACTAACGATTGCAACTAAAATTTAAGCTACTCTACCAATAGCTTTCCACCACCACCACTCACACTCCGCACATGCTAAGCATGCCACAACGCTAGCACTCTCACAGTGCTACAGCACACACGAACACAACCCAAAATAACTAATGCACCACACAAGCAATTTAAAGACAAACAACCAATTACCACACGCAATCAAGCAATCATCAGATCGCTCTGGATATGTCGTCAGTCTGGGTTTAGATTATGATGAACGGTCATCAGTTCCGCTCATCATCAGACTTCACGTGGTAATTCATTTGCATTACAAACCATCACACGCATGCAAACAATTACGACGAAAGTCATAATGATAAGTGAACAATCTGCATCACATACATACACAAAAACAACAACATACACATGTCTCGAGGTTTATAGAAATACATAGAGAAACAGAAATACAACCATACGATGTCCGTCATCAACAACCCAACCCACAAACTGCATCGCCATATCCTGGAGATGTTCCCAACAACATACGAAAATTCGTCGATCTGGATAAACACAAACAACAACATAGTTAGAGCCCATACTCACCCGGCCTAACTATTCAAACCCTAACAGCCCCAGCACGACCGAAATGCCATACACAACCGACATCGCGGCTCGCGCTGGTAACCACTAGCAGGCGCGCCGGGAGGGTGTGGTGGGTGTGCCTCTCTGGTCGGTGGTCCAACCTGCTGCGGCTCCGCCATCGGACATAACTGCGCGATGTGACCCCTGTGACCGCAAATCTCGCAAACCGGAACGGGCGCTGGGCGTGGCCCATGGAAACACTCTGGCGCCTGGTGGTCTGTCGCTCCACACAACTGACAAGAAGAAACTGATCCCGAAGAAGGCTCCTGAAAACAATCTGCTGCTCGATGCCCCCGACCTCCACAAATCTGACACCTAACGGGCGCTGATCGGGACCGACGAGAAGTGGACCGACGGGAACAAGTGGATGCTCTGTGTCCCTCGTCTCTACACCTCCTACACGACCTCGACAATCTCGGTGGCTGCACCAACGGTGGCTGCGCCACAGGTAACTGCACGTCTGGCTGCTGAATAACTGGCTGCTGAATGAGCTCCGCGTCTCTGCGGCTCGGTCCTGGGCGATACTCCTCTGGCAATGGGGCACGATACGGCTCTGCGTCTAACATACGCGGTCCGGGTCCCACAACTGGACAAATAGGTGCACGATGACCATCCATACCACATACCTGACAATAAGATGGACACGGCACTGGCTGATATGGCTCATGGTACGGCGGGTCGACAGGTCGCGGGCACCAAAGCATGTGGAAACCCCAAACTCCGCAAGCGCTACACGTCTGGTACACTGGCATCTGAGGCACGGACTCTGGCGTGTCTGCGAATGGCATCTCCGGCGGTACATCTGGCTCGGTCGGTGGTGCCTCCGGAGATGTGACTGACTCGAACTGCGTGCCCGACCCCGTCGTCGACATCGGTGCTACTCCTGCGGTCGATCCTCTCTCTGAGCGTGGCTCAGCATCATCGGGTGACTGGTGATGCGGCCCAACATGCTGCTCCAACACGTCTGCTAATATCGCCACCTGCTCGTCCATCCGCTGCGCCCACTGCGCATGCTGCTCCGGGTCCAATGGCTCCATGTCTAGGTCCATGTCAAAGGCTGGGTGTATCTGGTCCTCCTGATAATCCCCTCCACCAAAAGGAATGAAGTCTGACTCGTGCATACCGAAAGGTAATGGCACATCCTGAGCCTCAAGCTGCATCTCCGCTGGGACTGTAGGGGCCTCCAACTGAGGTGGAAACGATGGCAACCCGTAATCCACGAACCCCAAATACCCTGTCACTCCCGCAGTCGGATCTGCGGTGCCTGCGTTGTCCTGTAGAGATGGCGGTAATGGGTCCGGTAAGGGACTCCAATCTACTGCGGCTGCTCTCGCCCCCTGATGCACACGGGGAACAACTGGCGCCGTCCTGACACTCGCGAACCCTGCGACTGACCCTGCGGTCCTATCCTCAGACCTGCCTGATGCTGGTCTACCAACTCCTGGTACTCTGCTCGAGTCATCCGTCTCTCACCCATACTGCTCACGATAACCTCACACACCCGCTGCACGCACCCACACACACACCGTCCAGGGACGCTCTGCTGCTGTCTGCAATCACAAACCACAAATAAAAATTAGTACGCATAATACAAATTCTCTACCCCATCCCAACCCCGGATGTACGGACGCGGCTCGGTTTCCTAATGGATGCTTGGGTATGACACAATTTGACTCGATAAAACCACGGAAAACACCCAAAAATGAAATGTTTCGAACCCATGCAGAACCATGCTCTGATACCACCTTTCTGTAACGCCCCTTTCCCATTCTCCGCTGACCGCCGAGCTGACCGGTCAACAATCAAACAAGAACATGACCGATCGAACCCGAGCAAGTCGAACAGGAAAAGTTCGCCACAGGACGAAGCCAAAGACGGATCGGTTTGAGACAAAAGGCTCGCACCAACCTATCCCCGACTTCGCTATCCTCGTATCCGTAGCACAAGCAGTACTACTTGCACTATTTCAACGAGTTGTGTCGGTTCGGACTAAAACCTCATATCAGGAAAACAATTTCATTTTTGGGTAATCAAACGTTGAACGCAACGTTTAATGAGTTTTACAAACAATCATTCACATACATATATAAACAATCAAATCACAAAATAGCGCAGCTGCCGAACCGAATTAAAACATCCAAAACCATCGAATCAAAATCCCCGCCACAAGCAATCCCGACACTACACCGAGGACCTCCCGCGTCCGTCGCTGCTACACCTGAAAACACAACAAGAGTCTAATGAGCGATCTAAGATCACCCAGTGAATCGGCTCCCCACTACGGCTCCTGATCTATCTACCATCTATAGATCCCCGCCCGAAACCCAAAATAACAATCAATCAACAAGATAGCCGATCACGCTCTACCACGTCGTGTCGAGCCCACACACAATCAATTGCCAAAAGAAAGAGATGGCGATTAAAGGAAATCGGGAGCACTGCGTCACATGTCCCCGATTGAGACTCGATCTATCTACCGCGTACTACCAACTACACCAAACACACACGCTGGGCCCCTACGAACTTGGTCACTTCCACGGGTTCTTACCGTTACCGATATGGCAACTAACCCACGTGACTCCTAGCCGTCCACACAACGACTAGGACACCGTTCTTTGTCCATCGATACGCGGCGACTCTGACTACCCCTAGATAGCCCGAGCTTCCATGCAATCCGGCCCTAGGACGCGACCCCGTATTCTCCGGACTACACCCTACAGACGTCACTCCATAGGTTCGCACCTGCCAGCATTCACTGGCCGGTTATCAACTCCCGAGGATCCAATAGGGATGGAAGTACCAGCACGTAATCACACACCTAGACTTGCGGGATCTAACGTACCCTAGAGTCCTAGTGCCGAAATGTAAACACGCAGACTCGCTTGGACTCTAGCAATCAATCACAATCAACCACCACACAACTCAACCCCGCATCCCGCAAGTCCACTCATACTCCCCACCGCTCTGACTCGGCACCGTACCGAGTCAGCACCACCACTTAACCGGTCCCGAGACCGAGTTAAGCAACAACGAGGATCGCTCGGCCCAACACCGAGACGATCTAAAGGCCTGCACAGAAACAACAACCACGAACACACAACACAGCACAATCACACAATCAACAGTCTACTCGGCCCAACACCGAAGTAGACTCACAATCACACAATCACCACACAACAGGCCTATTAGGGTTTCTATCGTCTTTTAACCAATTCACGCCTGCTACCTTGGGTTAACCGCTTGTTAACCCGTAGACGGTTCCATAATCACAACACTTCTCACTTCTTAATCAACCCTAATCATATTTTAATAACTCCCCGATCCGTCGGTTTAGAGCTAGCCGCTTGCTACACTCCCCGACGTCTCATCATTCATCACTTAGTTCATTCACCTCGGGAAAACCCGATACCGTTCCATACTCTATACATTGGTTCAAATTAAACTCCGTATTTTAACCCGTCTTAATTCCCGTATATATGTTCATTTAATACCATCCTTTACTTACGTATATATGCATATATAGTCCTACTCATGCCACGACTATATGAATGCATCACACAACAACGCTATCAACCTAGCGGCACACAATCAGGTTTAATCCATTTAAATCTAACATGCCTCTTTAACCCTAGCCGGTTTACCGTTAACCCAATCAACAATCAATTCAATTCAATTCAACGGGTATGCAATCCTATCTCTACGGTTTCCCATTTACGTTCTATATGCTTCTACGGTGTTTGAGCCGACTCACAGTGATTTGACGGAACGAACGGCACGGATGCAGATACGGACTCCCGAGACCCGAACTAAACCCGAACTCCTACGAATACACGAACACGAACTCCCGAACACTCCGAACAACCGTCACACGAACCGCACAAGAAAATTGGCCGGAGTCAACGCGTTGACAGGCGTTGACCGCGGCGTTGACCGGCTGACCGTTGACCGTTGACTTTGACCCGGTTGACCGTTGACCAACTCCGGTTTACTTCCTTAACTAACTGAACCACCAATCGAACCAAACCACTTCCAAACCAATCCGGTTTAGTTAAACCGGTTAGGTCAAACCGTTGACCGGCGTTGACCGTGACTTAACCGGTTTGACTAGACCGGTTCACCCACCAAACCAGGGCTAAATCAACTCCTATGCATGGCAAGAACACCCTTGAAGAACCGCTTGAAGATTGGCCGGCGAAATGAGCTTCTCCGGCGACAACTCCGGCGTTGACCGTGGCGGCTCCGGCGTTGACCGCGGCGGAGGTGGCTTTTCCGGCGACTTCAGACGGCCAACTTCACACCAAACTACTCCTATTGATGAGATCTATCCACCCATGGCCTTGAAATCTTGAGAGAAGTTGAAGAGAGAGAGAGTAACCCTAGACCTTAAAAACGCGGCTGCTTCTCTCTTGTTTTCCGGCGAGCTCCGGCGACTTCTGACGATGGCGGCTGGCTGGGACTTGAAGAGGAGGAGAAGATGAAGCTACTGGACTTTGAAACACCGGATTTGAGCTTAAGATGAAGAAGTTGTGGCCTTTCTTGTACATCAAGTCATGAAGAACACTTTAGAACTTATTGAAGATCTCCCTTGAACATCCAAGAACTTGATAACTTTGTTGAATGTTTCTGGAGAGAAAAGAGAGAGTTTCGACAGAGAGAATGTAGAGTGAGAGGTTCAGAGCACCAACTGAAAAAGGGGATGAATAGTTTGAGATTCTTTGCATGTTTCTTTTTGGTTCATGCACTAAATATGGTGTTGACACCTCTCCCCTAAAAGCTGTCGACTCAGGGAGCTCACACCTGTCTCTGGTGGATGTCTTAAGCCCACTAAGGCCCAATAGCACCGGCTCAAATCAATAAAACCCTTCCTTAGCTTGATTGTCCATTTTTGCTCGGTTTGACTTTTTCCTCGATAATTGTTTTAGTAAATATCTGTCAGTTCCCATAAATCTTCAAACCTTCATAATCTGATTCTCCTTGCTTTTAGATGAATTTATCAATTTGAATCATCTTATTTGGAGTTTCCTAGCTCCCGTTATGATTTTCCGAAGTTTTCCCGGTTTTGCTCGGTTTTCACCCGACACTCCGAAAAATGCATTTCCGCTCCGTTTCTTCGAATTCTGATCTTGTAAATGTTTTTTATGATTTAAAACTAGAACATTTGGTCCGTCTCGTCTTCCGTCTCGAACTTTGGCAAAATTACCATTTTGCCCCTGAGTTTGGCAAAATTACAATTTTGCCCCTGTTGACTTTTCTTCTGCCCGTTGACCATAATTTGTGATACGGGGTATCACAGAATCGATCTCATCTGGTCGACCTGCGGCATTCGGAACTGTACCGTATTTGACCCGTTAACGGGTCCCGAGCTCGAGGCGAAAGCAGAGCCTCCTAGTTGCCTCGGCCGGATGTTGGAGTTATTCGGGAAAAGTGGTGGCCCGGGTAATGGTCGGTTCCCTGATCCGGTTGGATCTGTGACCATTGATCTCGAAGTGAATGGTGTCGGTATCGCGATAGGGGTCATTATAGGGCGGAGGCCGCTACTTGACGTATTAGCGAAACTTCCCGACGCTCCCGGGGGAGTTACTACCTGGGAGAAGTCCAAGCGTGTACACGGTGGAGGACTTATGGGGGTTCGTGGATCATGTGCTGACCTACGCCCCTGGTTTTGGCTGGCTAGCTCTTCGAGACGGGCGTTAATGCGCCTTTCCTGTTCATCGAGCTGCGCGGCCAGAGAGCGGTTCGCGATCTCTTGGGCCTGTGCGCTTGCCTCGTTGTTCCTCGTTCGGTTTACCAGCAGGCTTAACATCGAAAGGATTTCAGCGAGATCATCTGGTCCTTGTCGTTGTGGAGCAGAAGGCAGTGGTGAGTTAGGTCTGGTTATTCCAGATCCACCTCCAGGGGTGGGAATTGAATCGTTTCTCATCCACACCCAGTTTCTGCTCGGATCGTTAGTTCCTGACAAAACATTTGTCGGAGTCTGGCTCGTCGCGATCGTTTGGGCGACTGAGCCGGCTGGTGCCGAGGTCGTGGAGACTGAGGCAGAGCTCGTCAACACGCCATCGGTCTGACCCATGATTCTTACCACGGTGGTGTTCTGAGGAACGTTGTCGACCGTTTGAGGGTGGTCGACTGGTGGTGTGGCGCTGGGAGAGCCAGATTGGTTCGAGATTCATCTCGATCTATCGGATCTAAGATCTGATTCTTAAGACAGGAAAAACTATAGATAGTCCCCACAGTCGGCGCCAAATGTGAGATCCGGGATTCACACTAAGAATTTGTATTCGTGGATTTGGACTTTAGGATATAGAAATGGTATAGTTTCCTATGAATCAAAGACTTTATTGAGATTGATCGTCGAGATAGAACAAACACAATCGAAAAGAGAGTACAAAGTATGATGATCGAGCTATCTAGTGGAAGTGTTTTAAGTTAGGGTTGGAATGTCTTGAGTGAATCGCCACTTTTTCTTTAAATAGTCTCGACTTTGACCTTCTTGTTCCGATATTTCGGCCTCGCCTTCATAACGATCTCCGAGATTTACGCGGATCGGTTGAACCGACGAAGACCGAGTCGCTCTATCTCCACGTCGTCTCCTGCCGAGCTCGAGCTCGATCGCCCCTTACTTCGGCATCGCTTGGGCCTTGTCAGAGCATCATTCGTTTGGGCCCAACAAATGAATCGGCTCGTCTCTTTATCTTTGATTCTGGAACGGGCTTATAAATATGGGCCTTTGTTTTATTTGTTAATGGGCCGTATTTCCTAGAGGGAAATCCAGTACCAACACCTATGAATATGGAAAGTAAGTGCGTCCAAACAACAAATTCATAAACATGAGAGATCACGAGATTAGAAGAGCATCTGACATGAGAAATATACAGCAAGCAGAAATACATGATGGACACAACCAAGGGTTCTTTGCAAATGTTATCTTGCATTAGGGACAGCCTTGGCGTCAAAGCTCATGCTCATTTCAAAGGAACTATGAGAGTTTGTGTCTTGATTCTTACTTTTCGTAGAGTTTTCAGAAGCAAGACACTCTTTTAGTTCAATAACAACTTGGGACATGCTTGGTCGTTTTTCTGAAGTAGGGTTTGCACACAACATAGCCAATTCAATAGCTCTCCAAACAGAACGAGAGTTGTAATCTCCGTGAAGTTTAGGATCCATGATTCTGGTTATATCTCCTCTACTGAGCATAAATGTCGTCCATGCCGTTATATGTGGCTTTTCGCGGGTTTGGTCAATCACGTGTTGGTTTGTGATTATCTCCAATAATATAATCCCAAAACTATAGACATCGCTCGTTTCGGCCAACCGACCTGATTTGTAATATCTAGACAAGAAAAAACATGGAATATAAACATGTGTGTTATTTAACCGATGAAGATGATCGAGAGTTGGACAAATAATACTTACTCGGGATCAAGATATCCAGGAGTACCAGCAATAACTGTGGAAACATGAGATTCATCCCCGAGTTGGAAGGATCTTGACAGACCAAAATCTGCTATTTTTCCTGTGAACTGGTTGCCCAATAAAATGTTGGTACTTTTGACATCTCTATGCACCATTGATGGCCGGCATCCAATATGCAAGTATTCCAATCCTATTAATGGCCAGAAAATATCAAAAAATATTTTTTGTACGTCTTAAATCATCTCTACATTTAAGTATGAATCAGATATGTCCAATTATCTCAGGGAATCTATTATGATGAGACAAACAAAGTGGTTGAAATGGGTCAGAGTTTTTACGAACCTAGTGCGGCGTCCACAGCTATCCGTAGTCGAGTACTCCAACTCAAAACTGAGCCACCATCTTGTCCTGTATTTGTGAAAGTGATTGTATTTCTCTTATTGAATCATGTCAATGTACATCACTTTAAATAGTAAGAGTTGTTATACAATATATGGAACAATACACAAAATCAGGAAGACTATTAACATATAACCTCTAAAGAATAGTGACAGAATAATGGTATATTCTATCAATTTGATCCTCTAAATTAGTTGTCATATATATCATTTTTTTGTAATAATATCTCTAACTTAAAATGTTAATGGTATGTAGGTATATAGCTTTCACCTGACAAATGATGTTTTAAGTCTCCATTGGACATGTATTCGTATATCAGAGCCAAGTGATCTCGTTCATCGCAATACCCGACAAGGTTTACCAAATTTATGTGGTGAACCCTCATAAGAAGTTCAACCTGAACATCGTTCAAGGTAAAATTAAAACATTGATTTTTGCAGATATTACATTTATTTTTGTTTCAAGAATTTTAGCGAAAGACTTCATACCTCAGCTTTGAAGTGTTTATAACCTTGTGATGATGACTTAGAAAGTGATTTTACAGCGACTTGCTCTGAACCGTTCAGATAACCATGATAGACGACGCCAAACCCTCCTTCACCTAGAGCTCTTTCGAAGTTGTTAGTCATTTCCATGACCTCCGCATGACTAAACCTTTTCTTTTTTGTCTCAATTGATGTCTCGGCTATGGGTGTGACATGAGCTCGTGGTGTTATAGATGAAGTAGCTGTGCCGATAAAAGTTAGTAAAAGAAGGATATATATATATCTTAATGGTATATAATAGGGAAAATACTTAGGTTCACCCCTAGAGGTGAACCCATTTGTTCACCTCCTCTTTTTTAACCAATAAAAATATGCCATGTAATATTATTTTTAAATAAAATTATAAAATTAAAATTAAGGAATTAAAGACATTCAAATATTTTAAGGACCCTTTGAATGTAAACCCTTTGGGGTTTAAGGTTTATAGATTAGGGTTTATGGTATAGGGTTTAAGCTCTTTGGGTTTAGGGTTTAGGGATTAGGGTTTAAACTCTTTGGATTAGGGTTTAGGGTTTAGGGATTAGGGATTAGGGTTTAGTTTTTATTTTTTAAAATTTACATGTTGGATTTAGGGATTAGGGTTTATGGTATAGGGTTTAAGCTCTTTGGGTTTAGGGTTTATATTTTAGGGTTTAAGCTCTTTGGATTAGGGTTTAGGGTTTAGGAATTAGGGTTTAGTTTTTATTTTTTAAGATTTACATATTGGGTTTAGGGATTAGGATTTAGTTTTAATTTTAATATTTTAGGTTCAAATTATCGTTTAGGATTTAGGGTTTAGAATTTAGGGTTTAGAGATTAAGATTTAGCTTTTAGTATTTTTTATAAAAAAAAATTATTTTTAAGTTTTGTCTAAAATAAAATATATTTTCTTTTCTTTTATTTTCGTTTTTTATTTTCTTATTTTTAAAATATTATTAAAATTTTAATTATTTTTAATATTAAATTATGTGGAATTATTTGATTGGTTAGAAATTGTGGAGGTAAACCAAAGTATTACTCATATAATAGTTTGGTTATACTCCCCTAAAGGGTTCACCTCTAGGGGTGAACCCAAGTATTACTCATATAATAGTTTGTTGATTTGATCATGAGTCTATGCCGGTACCTTCCACATTATTTGATGTCTTTTTCTTTCTGAACACAAAATTTCAGGTAAATCAAGCCTAGACTTCACATTATCTTTCGTCTTCCCTTGCACGTTGAGCACAGTGTTCATAATGTTATCGAAGAAATTTTTCTCAATGTGCATGACATCAAGATTATGCCTTAGTAAATGGTCCTTCCAATACGGTAAATCCCAGAAAATGCTTTGCTTGTGCCAGTTGTGGACTATACCAGCTCCGTATATATTCTCATGCCCGTTCCCACCACACTCACTACTTCTTAATGCACCAAATCCTTCTAAGAGGCCCAAGGTAGTCGACCCAGCTTCTGGAAGAATAGGATCATCAAACACTTTCTTCTTCTTCGTAAAATGTTTAGTGTTTTTCCGGTAGGGATGATCATGCGGTAGAAATCTTCTATGACAATCAAACCAACATGATTTACGTCCATTCTTCAATTGGAATGCATCGGTATTTTCCTGACAATACGGACATGCTAACCTCCCATGTGTAGTCCATCCTGATAACATACCATAAGCCGGAAAATCGCTAATGGTCCACATCAATGCAGCCCTCATCAAAAAATTTTCCTTGCATGAAACATCGTATGCTACAACACCGGGCTGCCATAACATTTGCAACTCATGTATCAACGGCTGCAAGAATACATCAAGTGATCTTTTCGGGTGCTCTGGACCGGGAACGAGTACGGAGAGGAAAAGAAACTCTCGACGCATGCACATAGTCGGCGGTAGATTATAAGGAGTCAGAATCACAGGCCACAACGAATATTGTCTCCCATGCCTTCCAAACGGGTTAAAACCATCTGTGCATAATCCGAGGTACACGTTACGTGGATCGTAAGCAAAATCTGGATATAATCTCTGAAAATGTTTCCACGCTTCAGCATCCGACGGATGTGCAATCTCTGCCTCTCTTCTATGCTCAGAATGCCATCTCATTTCCCCCGCAGTTCGCTCCGACTGGTATAACCGCCTCAGCCTATCGGTTAATGGCATATACCACATTCGCTTGAACGGAACCTTAGCTCTTCCCCTTGTATCCTCATAGCGCGGCTTCTTACAGAATTTGCATTCCAGACGGAATTGTTCTTCTCGCCAGTATATCATACAGTTGTCGATGCACACATCTATCATCTCATACGGTAATCCCAGCCCTTTAACCAGTTTCTCGACCTCATTGTATGAACCCGGCGCAAGGTTATCTTCTGGAAGAATATCTTTCAAAAACTCGCAAATCGCATCCACACATTCTTCCGGCAGATTGTAGTCCGTCTTAATGCCCATTAATCTTGTAGCAGATGATAATGGCGAATGACCCTCTCTGCAACCATCGTAAAGCGGCCGCTTCGCTGCATCTAACATGTCAAAAAATCTCCTAGTTTCTACATTTGGTTCCTCACCTACCCTAGGAATTTGATGTTCACCTACCTCTGGAATAATTTCTCTATGTGCATCATTAACCATCTGAATGGTGCCTACACCAAAATCTACATCGGCAGTATAAGGTTCGCTAGAACTAACATTAGGTTCCCTAGTACTAGTACCACCGTAAGGTTCTCTACTACTACTTGCATAATCCGAAGTTTCCCCATGAAGATACCAAATCTTATAACCCGACATAAACCCAACTGAATACAAGTGAAACCATACTTCGCCAATCGTAAGATTTCTAAAATTCCGGCAATTCGCACATGGACATTTTAACTTACCATTTTTCAGCGTATGTGGTTGATTGCAAGCTAGCGACATGAACTCTGCAATACCAAGTGCATATTCCCGGTCCACTAGCTTCGTCGCCTCATCAATCCTAACTCCGTCCATCCACGATCTATAATAGTTAGAAGAAGACATTTTTCTTGGTTACTAGAAGTATTAGAGAGAGAGAGAGAGTTATGGAGGGATAGGTGTGGAGGGGAAGAGAGGAGGGATGAGGTATATGTAGCATAATTTTTGACGGAATTCCGTCGGAAATCGGTCGGTTTCTAGTCGACCCAACGGTTCCATTGACGGTCAGTTTAACGGCTATAGTAAACCGACGCTAAACCGACCGAAATACAACGGAATACCGACGGAAAATTAAACCGTCGGTTTACCGTCGGGTGTTTCCGACGGAATGAGAAAACGGTCGGAAATTTTCGACGGTTTTCCGTCGGAAAACTTCCCGTATGAAAGTCGTCGTTTTATCGTCGGTAATTTCTGACGGAATTACTTCCGTCGGTAATTCCGTCGGTAATAGCCCTGTTTTCTTGTAGTGTTTCTTCTTTGTGACACATGAACCATGTGGACATCCATTATCAACACTACAAATTGAAAGAGGCGATAGATGGTATGTTTAGGAACTTAAATGCACAAGGGTTTTTTCAGTGAAATGTGTGTAGAAGGATCGATTTCTTTCTTACATTAACGTCAGTCCTTCCTTTTCTCTATTGCGAAGAGATTGTGGTATTGTACCTTTCAGATCGTTCTTGCTTAAATTTCTATTGAATTACAACAAATATTTAAAGATTAGAAAAATGATCCCAAAGCACTTCAGACCAAAAAAAAATCTCTAGAAACTTACATGATCAACAGTGATTTTATGTTAGCTAGAAATGCAGGAACTTCTCCGGTCAAACTGTTATTTGACAGGTCCCTGAAATTTGGAAGGGATCAGAATTCATTGAAACTGCTATGTAAGAGTTTTTAGTTTTCACTTTCTAGGCAACAATGAGATCATACTTACAACTTTTCTAGATGGGTTAGAAATTGAATTCCAGCATCTATAGTTCCCTTTAACCCGCTTGAAGACAAGTTTCTGTTTTATATGTGAAGATATAAAATTAATACAAGTTTAACTACGTAGTTATAATAGCGAGTCTATCCTATTAAAAAAAAAAAAGCTCACAAGGAGGTGATTCTCGGTGGTGTAGAAGCATCTGTGTCACTACAATTTAGACCATTCCACAAAAACTTCCTAGGAACACATGGATCACCTTGCCATGAGATTCTACTCAATCCGTAGGTGGTTTTGATGCTTTTAATTGCAACCACTGCCATAAATTTGAACGATTTGTTAGATTGAGCAATTTGAAACAAAATCATGTGTTACAACAAATGATTATTGGGTTAGTGGCAAGTAAGTTCTTGAGCTCTCCAGAGGTTGTGCGTCCTTGAACCCCCTAGTTTATGAGTTTCGGCCCAAAACTCTTCCATTTAGCTTAACAAAAAAAAAAAAGAATCATGCAGTACAGCATTTACATAACGTACCATCACTTTCTTCTGTTTCAGACTGTCTAAAATCGGCAACGGTGAAACCTTCAATGGCGTTAAGCAGAGGTGGATGAGTAGAGTTCCCAGATTTCGACAGCTTTATGACGCATGTTCGGTCTTCGCAAATAACTGGAGACGGGTTGCGTACCGTGTCGGACTGAAGATATAAAGGCTTGTAAGAGTCCTTAAGGGATTCTCCGTTCAAAGAAATGTCGAACTCTCTAGTCTCGTTGGCCTGCAAGACTTGAACCTCCGCAAAGTGGAGGTAAACAAAAACTTTATCATTGGCGAATTCGGGATTCTCCATATCTATCAATGGTGCACTCGCATTCGCAGGTGTTGCAGCGCTTTTGAGAGCACCCTGAGGAAGAAGGAAACTGTCGGAAGTGTTCACAGTAAGACTGGTGGATATTTGCTTCCAGCTACTCTGGTTGTATGAACTCCATATTCTATCATAAACATCATCTGGGTACCTGTTCGTTGCCATAATCCTTGGCCATTTATCACAAATGAATGAATAAAAATGCATTTGATCATATTAATTAAAGAAGACTCACCTCAGAGTGATTTTTGAATTGCTAAAATAATACCGTGCAAACAACTTCATCGAACCCGAGGTGGTGATGTAATGTAACTGTTGTTTGGTAATGGCCTTATGTCGATGGTCGATATAAATGGCGTCGACCCGTCTGTCTTGACAAGGCATAGGTCCAAAATATTTGATCTTGGGATGTGAAAGATCTCCTCCCTTGTACCATTTACATAATTGGCAATGTCTATTGTTGCCCAAAAATTAGGGCCTATGTACAAGTCAAATCTAGGAAGATTATTAAGGCCATCGTAGTTCCCATATATTGCTCTCTAACCCTGATCAAGTAGTTAATTCCCTGCTTCACCTTAATATTGTAACAGTTGCGTATCCCGTCTCGAAAGTATCTCAGCGTTGTTTGGTGCTTTAGGTAATGTTCCTCAAGACTTCTATCAATCCTACTAATTTTTCCAGTTTGGATAAAAGTCTGAGTCTGATGAGTACTGTAATCCAGTTGAAGGGTCGGAATAAGGAGACTGTTCATTCGGGGGTAACCCGCAATCCAAACTGATGAACCCTGTTAAGATAAAAACCCCATTCATCAAAACAAAAGAGTTGTGGAAAATTCCACACAATTCCTAATTAGAAAATGGGCTAGGTAATTTATGACAATTGCAAAAGTCACGCTATTAAAAATAGCCAAAATGTACGATGAAAAGAAACAATACAATGAATAAAACAATTGAAGGAATAAATACAAAATTTTATCGGGATGTTTTTTTTTCTGGATAAGTTTTTATAGTACTAACTAATTATAACTATAAAATGAACGTGTTTTAAAATTATAAAAATAAAATAAATAAAACTGAAATGATTATTTGAAAATAATTTTTATAAATACATAAATTATTTTAAAAAATTACAATTATACAATAATAAAAAGTTAATTTTTAATTTTTCCTTCATTATTCCTCTTCAATTTAGGTGAGAAAAAACTGTTCTACATTTACTTTACAGGAATAAATTTGGAGGAATAAAGAAAAAAACATGTCTAGATATTCAAATTAATTTCTTCTTTAATTGTGTAAAATAATATGGTACGGAGAAAATCACGCCTTCTGTATGACATGGTAATTAAATCCTCAATATAATAAATTACATGTCCACATACATAAATAACAAGTTACGGAACGAGATACACATCATATAAAAGTTAAAAAGACATGGGCAAAACTTTCATTACATAATTTTTCTCAATTATCGGTATGTTCTTCGCCATGGGACCCAAGTACTCTTTTTCAATAGCTAATTATATACTTGTAAAGAACATTTTCATGGGTCAAGAACTCAAGATAACATTCTTTTCATAGCGAAAACAATCCTTCAACAATCTATATGATCCTAGAAACGTTTTTCTCTTTGCCCAATCCATCGGAGTTAATTGTTTCCATTTTTCTTTGCAGTAAGATGATTATAGAGGTATGCCAAAAGTGCAAAGTTTTCTCTTCTTAAAAAAAACTCTACTAACAGTAACATACCTTCTTGAGCTTGAACAAAGTGAATTATAGCGAATGTTGATATAAGTGCAACCAACAAAAGCCCATGGGAACTACTCTCCATATTTTCTTATTTTCCAAACAAGATGAAGAAAGTTCTGAACTATAAATGAAGTTTATAAACGATGATGGGCACAAAAATCCTTCGGACATTTCAAGCAAAAAACCCTAGTAAGTCAATCCTCTGAAAACGTGATTACATGTCTTAGTTCCTAAAAGAGAAAATTTAAAAACTAATGAAATTGAATAAACACATTTAGTATAATATGTTTGCTAGTGGGTAACACAGTTGTTATTTGGTCAGAAAATGTTCAACTTGCCTTGATTACTTTAAAGAACCTATCAATTTGGGAATTTATAGGCTTTTAATAGCAACCACCATGAGTAGTCACGAAATGTTCAAAAGAGGGAAAGAGATGACTTTTCCGAGTGGTCGTTGACTATTTTATTCTGATGTCTAAATATGTCTGAAGGGCGTCAGAGTCTTCGAGTAATAGGTTTCAACCCGGTTTCTCTTTGGGCTAAGGCCTTGAATGGCAGTCCGTTTAAGGTGCGATTGCGATTGGACTATGTGAGCGATGTGATTTGGAAACGATGCGGTTTAACAAAATTATGAATGGAAATGCGATTCGGGTGCTGTGCAGTTACTTTATATGTCTGAATGGCAATGCATTTTGAAAGTGTTTAGAGTGTGATTAGAAACTAAAATTACTAAAATAGACATAAATTGTATTGTTATTTTGTGTATTGATAATTTATGCATTCATGTAAGATCTTAATTCGGTCTATCCAAAGATAACAAGAGTTTTAGGGTTGAAATTAGGGATTCTAAAAGAAGAATTAATGAACACGGTGAGAATTAGGAAATTTAGGGTTTATAGCCGGTGTTTCCGAGATGGAAGCCGGTAAAGAAGTCTGTGTAAGTCGCCGGAGAGAAATTAGGTTAAAATTGTCTCTAAGTCTCTCTGGCTCAAGAATATTAAGAAAAGCGTATGTTTATTGAATAATGAAGTCACCTTTTATAAGGTTACAAAGTCGGTTAATAATAAGGAAAATCTAGATAAATACGAATATTTTCCTAATATCTCGGTTTCATCAAGATACGGAATATTTCCATATCTTTGATGTCGTTGTGTGCCGCCTTTGCCCTCTTCTTAACTAACACCTCTAAACCTAATGTAAGTCGGTCGTCCCGAGTTCGGTAAAACCTAGGTTTTACCTCCTTGGGCCTTGTACCGACTTTCCATTCTGGGCCGACCTAAACTCATGAATAGGCCTTTTAGAAAAGGGCTAATCTTGACTCCAACAATTCACAGAACCTAAAATTATATAAAAATTTCACAATCAACAAAAATTAACAATGAGTTAAATAAGACTTTCAAATCATAAAAATGTAATATCATAATTTATATTCAATAATATCAAAGTTGCAAATGAAAAAATAAAACAACTTTACTGAGAAACAATGACTCCTCTCATTCGTAAACAAGTTTAGAGATATTATTATAAGCTTGTACCAAGCTTCAAGACACATGAAAGAAAAAGTAACGATCGGGAATTGAAACATGGACATCTGCATCCATCGAGACAACATCATAACACATCCTCCTTTTGCAGCAAATGAAACAAAATGGATCAACATTGAATTTCTTTTATCAACTACGCTTTATCCAAGGATACACTACTGAACATAATACATTTACAATGGCAGAGACAAATGCAGCTACAGATTATGCAGACACATTTTCAGCTTGTTTGTAGGAACAATATCAGTACTAAAATCCTTAAATGGTAAGAAAAAGTATTCGCTTAGTGGTCCAAATTATATACGCCACTATGAATTACTTTGAATATGTATGTTTGTAGGAACATGTGTCCCGCTATGAATACCCCTAATTAAGCTTATGAGCAGAGAAAAACATGAATGCAAATGACAGAAATATCAGACAAGTGTCATAATCAACACTTATAGCACAAGAAAACTAACAAATACCATGTCCAAGCCAATCGCAAAGTACCTTATAATCCATCAAAACAATGCACAACTCTAATACAAACGCAGCTTCTCTTTTAAGCCCTCAAATATTCAGGACAAACAAATTGGATTAATCTAAAGATTAATGTTTTTGCCTTACGATGGAATGCAATGTACCTACAATGAAGCTCTTTTTTCCTACGCTTGTGCAAATTTAAAAGTTCATTTAGACATTGTATCGAACATCTCATCTACAATATATTATCATGTATTACTTATGAAACCAAGACTATCATACGCATTAAAATTTGCATCTCGAGCGTATGTAACTTTAAAATTCAGTAACCAATTATCAGTGTTCTAAAATACGGGGTATGCGCCCGAATATACACTGACTGTACGTTGTTTGGAGCCTTACCGAACCGTTTTCTCCAATACGGAATAACTATACGGTGATTTACTTTTACACTAAAGTTGGACCCACATATGCTGTAGAATGGGCCAATTAGATAGCAAAAAAGGAAACGTATCTTAATAGTATATATAAAAATTATAAGATCCACTTTTCAATATATAAATATAAATTGAGACCACTTCCATTTAATAATTCCATGTAGCAAACACTTTTCTAGCTGTAGAAAAACATAACACAGAGTTTGAGAATTCGTTACCACAAAATCTTCATATTTTTTATTTATTTAAAAATGTTCATAACAATAATTATGATAATGATTATCAAAATTACTGCTAATATATATATTTCACATCTTATTTTCTGAAATAATATTTTTTTTTTTTATAAAAACATGTAACGTATATACTCCGCGTATACAGCCGCATATACATCCAGGCGCTATACAATGACTGACCGCCCGACTAGCGTATAGCGTATTTTAGAACACTGCCAATTATGAAATAAATCTACAATCTGAAAATAACTTTCACAAATCACAAAGGAATAAACTCACCACTCAAAGTTAAAAACACCCCAACCCGAACGACAGAGACGCCAACAGTGATGGAGATGACGCCGACGATGGTGAAGCGCGGTGATAGAGACGACGCCGGCGAAAACAACAAGTCCGATCACATATAGATGGAGATGACAATTCTGAATTTCTGAGATATGAAAACGACAAAAATAAGTGAAATATTGTATTGCAATTTTAAATATAAATTAAGGGTATAAGTGTCATTTTGTCTTTTAATGAAAGGATGCAGCAGCTTAATATGAAACAAGTAATCGCATGTTAAAAGTTCATGAACTGTGTCGTCTGTAAAATGATTGCCATTCACTGGTGATATTCCGATTAGGTTCACCACATGGCTACCAAACCGCACTCCCATTCAGGCCCTAAGTTTATGCTACCTCTGTTTTGCGGATGATTTGTTAGTGTTTGTTGATGGAACAAATCGGTTTATAGCAATCAATATTTTCAATGAGTTTGCATCATTCTTTGGATTAAAAATCAGTTTCAAAAAGTCAACAATGTACATGGCTGGAGTAAATGCATCGTTTAAGGAATCAATCATTGAGACATTCTCATTCGCGACTGGTTCTCTCCCACTAAACTATCTCGGCTTACCTTTACTAACAAAGAGAATGAATACGCAGGACTATAGAGCAATGACTGAGAAAATAAAGCAGAAGATGAACTCATGGAAATACAAGAATCTGTCAAATGCTAGGCGGTTAATGCTAATCAAATCGGTTATAAACAGCTTTGTAAACTTATGGTTATGGCTTCAAGCCTTCAGGTTACCAGCTGAATGCATAAGAGAAATAGAAAATATTTGTGATGCTTATCTCTGGTCAGGGTCTGAGATGAATCCAAGGAACGAAAAAGTGAATTAGAATGAGTTTGCATATCAAAATCAGAAGGTGGATTGGGTTTGCAGAACTTAACGGAGACAAATATGGTCAGCTGCCATAAACTGGTGTGGTGGATAGTTCCAAAGAAGGATTCACTGTGGGTTCGCTGGGTATATGACACGGTCATCCAACAGAAAACATTCTAGACAATAAACGAGAAGTCAACAAAAGGATCATGGATGCTTCAGAAAATTCTGAAATGCAGACAAGTTGCGAGACATTTCATCGGGTTAAGATTCAAAACGGCAAGTCAACTTATTAGGAAAGGATTTATTCCAATCCTTATATGATTGCATCGTATATTCTAGATTAGGAAATACTCCTCTTGTATAAACATGTACAATTGTGAATGAATCAATCAAGCTTTTCCAAAATATTTTATGGTATCAGAGCATTGATTCTTTGACCTAAAAGAATTTTTTATCTCCTCTAACTGCCGCCGTCGCCGTAGATCCATCTACCGCCACCGCCGCATCTGATCGCCGCGAAGCTCGCCGCCGTCACTTCTCTTTACGATGACTGATGCTCCACCAAATCCGATGGCTACACCACCATCTCCTTATCTCCTAAACGCACAAGACAATCCCGGAGCTCTTATCACTGCAGTGATATTGAAGGAGAACAACTACCCGGAATGGTCAACCGAACTACGCAACTCTCTTCAAGCAAAACAAAAATATGGATTCATTGATGGAACCATAACAAAACCAACGACAGAACCGGAGATTGCGGCCTGGCTTGCTGCAAACTCCATGATCATTGGATGGATACGAACCTCCATTGATCCAGTCATCCGCTCAACTGTTGCGTTCGTGTCTGAAGCATCTGTGCTGTGGGAAAATCTTCGCCGACAATTTTCTGTTGGAAATGGGGTCCGAAAGCAACTGTTGAAAGATGAAATCTCCAGCTGCAAACAAGATGGCCAACCTGTGCTCACATACTATGGTCGACTTGCAAAATTGTGGGAAGAGCTGCAAAACTATCAAACTGGAAAACAGTGTATGTGTGCTGCTGCTCCAGATATTGCAAAAGAACGCCAAGATGATCGAGTTCACCAGTTTTTGTTTGGACTAGATGAACGCTTCCGCTCGATTCGATCATCCATCACCGATGAAGACCCTCTACCGGATCTCTATCAAGTGTACTCTCGAGTTATACGAGAAGAACAAAACTTGAATGCGTCTCGCTCTAATGATACGACCAAAACTGATGCAATAGGTTTCTCTGTTAAATCTGTCTCGACACCACAAGCTGCTGCAGTGACTGCAAATCGCTTCCGTGAACGATCAACTCTCATGTGCACTCATTGCAACCGTCAAGGTCATGAGATAACGGACTGCTTTCTTCTTCATGGCTATCCCGACTGGTACTATGAGCAGAACCGCAATGAAGGCATGAGCAAAGCAAGCGTGGGACGAGGCCGTGGTACAAATCAGATACGAGGAGGGCGACCACCACCAACGAATAACAGCCGCAGTCGTGGGAGAGCTAATGCATCGCGGGCTGCTGCATCCAACAGTGGCAGCAATGATCAAATAGCTCAGCTGATATCTCTCCTTCAGGCTCAACGTCCCAACACATCCTCGGAAAAGTTATCGGGTACCACTTGTCTTACTGATGTTATCATTGATACTGGTGCTTCGCATCATATGACAGGGGATATAGACTTGCTCATTGATGTCGTCGATATACTCCCGTCATCGATAACCTTTCCTGATGGTCGTACATCTCGTGTAAACAAAAGGGGCACACTTGTGTTAAACAAGGATTACTCTCTGACTGATGTTTTATACGTACCTGATTTTGATTGCACCCTCATTTCTGTTTCGAAACTGCTGAAACATACTGGCTGCATTGCGATTTTTACTGATGCTCTTTGCTTCTTACAGGACCGTTTTACGAGGACTTTGATTGGTGCGGGTGAAGAGAGAGAGGGGGTGTATTATTTTACTGGTGTTCAAGCTGCTAGTGTCAACAAGGCTACAAAGGATTCATCTTCTGCTGCATTGTGGCATCATAGGCTCGGACATCCGTCTATCGGTGTTTTGCTTTCTCTTTCTGAATGTGATCAAACTCGTAGTGATTTGGAGATGATCTCCAGTTGTGATACTTGTTTTCGTGCCAAACAAACTCGAGATGTTTTTCCAGACAGTCTTAATAAAACCACTTCTTGTTTTGAATTGGTACATTGCGATGTTTGGGGTCCATACCGTACTCCGAGCTCATGTGGTGCTGTCTATTTTCTCACCGTTGTTGACGATTTTTCTCGTTCAGTCTGGACTTTTCTTATGGCTGAAAAATCAGAAGTTGCTCGACTAATCCAAAATTTCTGTGCGATGACAGAACGTCAGTTCGGGAAACCTGTCAAGACTATTCGCAGTGATAATGGAAGTGAATTTATGTGTCTCACTACGTACTTTCTCGAAAATGGTATTATGCATCAGACTTCTTGCGTCGCAACACCCCAACAAAACGGACGGGTCGAACGAAAGCATCGTCATATTCTGAACGTTGCACGGGCGTGTCTTTTTCACAGTCATATGCCTGTTTCGTTTTGGGGAGAAAGCATTCTAGTTGCCACACATCTGATTAATCTCACGCCTACACCGGTTCTCAAAGGAAAATCACCATATGAGGTTCTTTTTGAGAAGCGCCCAAACTATTCTTTGCTTCGCACATTCGGATGTCTTGCATATGCACACCATCGACCCAGAGACAAAGATAAGTTTGGGATGAGAAGCCGGAAATGTGTCTTCGTTGGCTATCCTTATGGAAAGAAAGGATGGCGATTGTATGACCTGGAAACACAAGATTTTTTTGTCAGCCGTGATGTTGATTTCCAGGAAACTGTCTTCCCATATGAAGAAATGACATCTCAACCAGAAGCTCTTATAACCTCTTCGTTGGAACTCCTTGGTGACGATTGGATAGTTTCGCAAGCTCCTGTCCAACCGGAGACTCCATCAATACCAACTGATGTCGAAATGCCTACATCTCCTTCATCAACAACCGCTCCTGATGTGCAATCTTCAGATTCATCATCATCACCGGTTGTGCAAGCAGAAACTGATACTACTGCTACAAGTTCACAGCATACACAGGAGGAACCTGTCTTACTGAGACGAGGTCAACGAACACATAAACCATCAGTGCTTCTTAAGGACTATGTCACACATCACACCAAGTCTACAACCCCCTCTACGCTCTCTCTCGCACTCTCCAATCTCAGCTCCTCGACGGTTCCTGGTAAGCATCACTTTCCTATGTCCAAATACATGACTGACGATGGTTTTTCAGATTCACATCGCGTCTATATGGCTGCGGTATCCGAAGGCAAAGAACCTCAAAGCTATCGTGAAGCTGCTCTTATCAAAGAATGGAAAGAAGCTGTTGGATCTGAGATATCTGCTCTTGAGGCTAACGAGACATGGGAACTCACTCCACTGCCTCGAGGCAAACGAGCTATTGGAAGCAAATGGGTCTTTCGCTTGAAATATAATTCTGACGGAACATTGGAGCGTCATAAAGCAAGACTCGTGGCTCTCGGCAACCGACAAGAAGAAGGGATAGACTTCAATGAAACCTTCGCTCCGGTTGCTAAGATGACAACAGTCAGATTCCTATTAGCTGTTGCTTCTGTTAAACAGTGGGAGATTCATCAGATGGACGTACACAACGCCTTCTTACATGGCGATTTGAAAGAAGAAGTCTACATGAAACTACCACCGGGTTTCTATGCCTCTGATTCTACGATGGTATGTCGACTGCGCAAATCACTCTATGGATTGCGTCAAGCGCCTCGCTGCTGGTTCGAGAAGCTCGCCACTTGCCTCCGAACATTCGGTTTCAAGCAGAGCTATCCAGATTACTCGCTTTTCTCCTTTGTCCGCGATGGCATAATTCTTCATGTGCTGGTGTACGTCGATGACTTCATAATTGCGGGTAATGATCTTCTCCAAATTGATCGATTCAAGCAGTATATGCATAAATGTTTTCATATGAAGGATTTGGGAAAACTACGATATTTCTTGGGTATCGAAGTATCTCGTGGACCAGATGGTATTTGTCTTTCACAAAAGAAGTACGCATTGGACATCATATCAGAAGCTGGTCTACTCAACGCACGTCCGGTAGGAGTTCCGGTCGAATTAAACCACAGACTTGCTTCTGCTACTGGTCCGGAGTTAAAGAATCCCCATCAGTATCGTCGACTCATTGGTCGCCTAATCTACTTGACGATTACCCGACCGGAACTGAGCTATATTGTTCACATCCTTTCACAGTTTATGCAAACACCTCTACTCCCTCATTGGGAAGCAGCGGTCCGTGTAGTCAAATATTTAAAAGGTTGTCCAGCTCAGGGAGTTCTTCTCAAGTCCGACAGTGATCTACGTCTCATTGCTTATTGTGACTCCGACTGGGCTGCCTGCCCACTGACTCGACGTTCATTGAGTGCTTACGTAGTCTTCCTCGGCTCTTCTCCCATCACCTGGAAGACAAAGAAACAGCAAACGGTATCATGTTCTTCTGCAGAAGCGGAGTATCGAAGCATGGCATTCACACTACGCGAGCTAAAATGGCTTAAAGAATTGCTCAATACTTTTGGCCTCTCTCATCCAGGACCTATGCAGCTTTATTGCGACAGCCAAGCAGCCTTGCATATTGCTGCTAATCCTGTGTTCCACGAAAGAACCAAACACATAGAAGCTGATTGCCATCAAGTCCGAGATGCAGTACAAGAAGGATTGATTGCAACAAAACATGTCTCGACGAGGGAACAAGTGGCTGACGTCCTGACCAAGGCTCTTCCAAAACCAGCCTTTGATAAACTTTTGTCCAAGTTTGGTGTTCGAAATTTCGCACCACCAACTTGAGAGGGGGTATTAGGAAAGGATTTATTCCAATCCTTATATGATTGCATCGTATATTCTAGATTAGGAAATACTCCTCTTGTATAAACATGTACAATTGTGAATGAATCAATCAAGCTTTTCCAAAATATTTTACAACTTCATTCTGGTTCGACAATTGGTCGGATATGGGGGCTCTGTTTGATCTAACAGGAGCAAGGGGTTTCATTGACTTAGGAATTAATGCTTCTGCAACTATGATTCCCGTTATGACGAATCACTGGAAAAGCCGCCATAGAACCAAAACTCTGGAAAAGATTGAAGAAGAAAGGGAGAACATAGCATCTAAAGGCTTCGAAGGTCCATTTGTGGCGAAACAATACTGGAAAATTCAAGGAAATTTTCACCACCAAGGAAACTTGCAAACTAGGAATACGCATACGCATACACCAAAGTTCTCATTCATGGCATGGCTGGCCATTAAGAACAGATTATCAACAGGTGACCAAAGTCAAAATTGGGACACAAGTCAGCCAACAAGTTTTGTTTTCTGTGGTGAAGAAGAGTCGAGGAATCATCTTTTCTCCGAGGAAATATGGCGCAAAACAACAGTTGGGTTAACTTCCGCCCAGTTCTCTGCAAATTGGACAGACACTTTAGCACTTCTCACTCAAATTAATCTTCCTTCCTCGGTATGTTTTTTAGCTAACACTTTATTATATATGGAAGGAGAGGAATGGTAGAAGGCATGGAGAACAATCAAAACCAGAATTCTATTGATGAAGATGATCGATAGAGGAGTCCACAATAAACTCACATCAATCCGAACATCTGAAAATCAAAGATACCAAGGAGCAATGATGCTTTGGTTCGCAAACACGATTTCAGCTCTTTTAGATATTTTTCATACACAATTTCAAACTCAAGCTCTATCTTTGTAAAGAGTTAAGAAAAAAGATTTGTAAAAAGATTTTTTTGAGTTGAATAAATTTTACTGTTATTTAAAAAAAGGTTAATGCTACCTTTCTTATTTTCAAATGAATGTTTAAGAAGTTTATATTTATTTGTCTATAAAAATAATACGCAAAATATAAGTTTATTTTCATATTTTGTAAGAATTTTTATTTTGTAGTATTTTATTATATTAATATTTTTAGATAAAAATATATACTTGCAGTTTATTATTTTTAGTTAAAACATCTTATATTTGAAATAAAAAGTATATTTTGAGTCTAAATATACTAACCAAACCTAAACTGAATCTAACATGGGTTGGGCTTTAGTTTAGATCAATTTTACGATAAAACGATTTACTTATTTAGTTAACTGCTAAAAGATTAGGGTCTGAGAAGAAAGTTAAGAGATGACTCTTCAGTTAGGTGAGGGTTTCTCTTAAGAAAAAATGAAGAGAGAAAGATTGGATGGAAGATCAAGAGATTGTTGTTATATTTTTGTATATAAAATAGAGTGAGAAAGAACATTATATCTCTTAGACAAACCAAAACAGTTTTTGGTCATTAGTGCAGCTGAATTTTGTATTAATTATAACATTAATCATAGAAGTAATTGCATAATTGAATATATAATTTATTATCTTTACCAAGACAAAATTCTTAAATAATTATTTACTTTTAATGAAGAATATTTCTCTAAAATAATTATGTACTTTTTAACAGACATAAATTTATGTAGTGATCAATTACACAAATAAAAATTTGATACAAAAGATAGGTTATCGGACTAATTTCCACATACTCGAACCTCACTAAACATGAACCAAAGCCCCCGCCCATCTCGTCTCAGCTTGGTGCGTGCACATGGTTTACTATGGGTTCACAATTCTCTACAATTGTCCTAAAGTCTTCAACTTTGTTATGACTTCTCCACAATATATGTTATGCTTATTTTGCGCATTTCTAGCAACAAACATAGAACAATATTTGTCATTCAAATAAACTCCAATTTTAAACATCTGAATGTAAAATTGAGTTTTAACAATTCTCATATGAATAGAAATGATTCTAAACAAATGAAGACTCGAAAAAGACGGTTGATATTACAAAAGAAAAATCCACTATAGATGAGTTTGTAGCATATTTCAGCCTTGAAATAGTCAGCTTTAATAGCTATCGAATTTACTCTAACAATATGTGAACAAGACGTCTTGAACCTCCCATACTTTGATGTAAATCGAGATAATAACTATAACACAATTTTATTTTCTCACAAAACTAGGTTCTCTATTGTGTTTATTTTGGCTGTGGACACGCATGGTTAATCATGAGTGACTTTAGAGAATATAGCCTCAATTCCATTCTATTAGAAACGGCCCCAGCTCACACTCACAAGGCAATTTGCCAATAGCTTTATTTCAAAGAGTATCATGTACTACTCCACTTATCTCAAACTATGGACACAAATCATTAAAAACAAATGTTTACCTTCTACATCATATATGTAGCACTGTATTATTATCCTAGGAATTGGATAGAGACCCGCATTTAATTTCACAGTGCTTTTGGCAGATTCGTTTTGACTTTGTTTTTCCCTTGAACCTATTTTATGGGATCTCCAATCAATTATGTAGGATTACCATCAAACATCATCTTAAGTCGTATTTAAACTCATTCCTCTTGTGGATTTTGCAAGATAATATTTTGACACACCTTTAATAAATGGATTCTAGGTTATCACTCCATTTGAGATCAATTTTCTTATGGTTTTATGTGGGAAAACAACCAAACCTTTCCGAAGTATGACCATAACTTATACTTTATACTTGAAATATAATATTGTGAAAATATATACCATAACTTTCAAAAAATTAAATAACATACATTTTTTTGGCAAATGCATGCATTTTCGACATGTGGCTAACAGTCTGCTAACAACAGTCTTTAACGTGGATTCCACATTAAACGACATTCTTTTTTTTTAATAAACTTCATGTATTAATTGATCACTTAGTTATATTTTGGGTATATGTTTACCGTTTTCTTGAGAAAATTAATTCGTTTTAACCAGAAAATATGAAATATGATTTTAACAGTATCTATTTTTCATTATATAAATATAAACAAAATTTATATAAAAAATAAAGTTACATATTATATTTATATACTATTATGTGGTTGATGTCAATTGTTTTGTCATATTAAATTAAATGGAAGATAAATTTTTATTAGATGAATATATATGTCTTAAAATTGAGTTCCAACATTAGATTGGGGTACTCGACTACAAATAGCCATTGAGGTTGTATTAAGATTATAATACTTGCATACTGGATGCAAACCAGCAATAGTGCACGGAGATGTCAAAAGTACGAATATATTGTTGGATGATGAGTTAAAGGCTAAAATTGTGGATTTTGGGACTTTGATCTTTTCAAGTTAGAGACGACCAATCTAAAGTTTCAACAATAGTTGATGGCACTTTGTGATATCTTGATTCTGAGTACATATTCATCCACTTACCATAGTTTGAAATATGTATTCATTCTTTAAGTGGTTAAATAATTGTATAGTATATATGAATGACACACTATCTTCTTCGCTTAACATATATTACTTAACAAGTGAGTTGGCTGAGAAGAGTGATATCTACAGTTTCAGGATCTTATTATTTGAGATTATCACAAATCAACGAGTGATTGATGAAAGACGTGGAAGGCCAAACATAACGGAATGTGTGACAATATTTGTGATCAATAAAGGAGATACTCGTCAGATCGTGGATCCTAAACTTCAAGAGAATTACGAGCCACACTCTGTTTGGAGAGCTCTTGAAGTGGCAATGTCATGCACAAACCAGACATGTCCCAAGTTATTATCAAACTCAAAAAGTATCTTGCAGATGAAAACGTGAGGACAAGTACCACTCTTGTCATAGTTCGGTTTAGGAAAGAGTTACTGTAACCTTGTGACCTTTTGATATCGACTTGTACCCTCATGCAAGATAGTATGTGTGTTTTTGTCTGTATTAGTAATGTAATATAGGCCATGTTCTTTTCCTTATCTAGATCAAACGTTGCATTTAGATGTAGTTCTTTTGTGCATTTAGAAACTGCATTTGGAAATTGCGTCCATACGCTGTTATGTTTCTTTGTGTGTTTGTATATATTAGTTGGATGCATTATTTTTAAGGTTTGGATTTTGTGTTTTTTGCGGGAAACATTACTTTTATGGTATTGGCGGAAAAACGCAATTTTGCCGTTTTGGCAGGAAACATAATTTTACGGTTTTGATGAAAAACATAATTTTTTGGTTTTAGCAGAAAACATGATTTTGCGGTTTTGGCGGGAAACCTTATTTTGCGGTTTTGGCGGGAAATTTTTATTTTGCGGTTTTGGCAGGAAAACACAATTTTGTGGTTTTGGCGAAAAACACGATTTTGCGTTTTTGACGGAAAACGTTATTTTGCAAAAAAACCAATAATTTCGGTTTTGGCGGGAAACTGCTATTTTAGCGGAAACCGTGATTTTGCGGTTTTGGCGGAAAATCACAATTTTGAGGTTCTGGTGGGAAAACGCAATTTTGAGGTTTTGACGGGAAAACATGATTTTGCGGTTTTAGTGGAAAAACATTATTTTGTGGTTTTGGCAGGAAAACTAGTAGCCAATAGCGCCCTAGTTGATGGCATTCCTCTCTGCGGCTGGCACTCGAGGAACCACATGGCACTATTTTGTGGTTTTGGCGGGAAGCTTTTATTTTGCAGTTTTGGCGGAAAAACACAATTTTGCGATTTTGCGGAAAATTGCAATTTTGTGGCTTTCGCGGAAAAACGCGATTTTGCGGTTTTGATGGAAAAACATGATTTCTGGTTTTGACGGGAAAACGCAATTTTCGGTTTTGGTAAAAAAACACGATTTTTTTGTTTTCGCGGAAAGCTGCGGTTTTAGCGAAAACCGCTATTTTGTGGTTTTGACGAAAATGTTATTTTGTTATTTTGGCGAAAATGTTATTTTGTGATTTTGGCTGCAAAACGCTATTTTATGGTTTTGGCGAAAAATACTATTTTTAAATGAGGGTATTTTAGATTATTGGTAATCGAGACGCAGTTTGGTGCTGCGTATAAACTCTACTCGCAAATACATCGAGAATTTCTAATTATTTTGGATGCAATATCTGATTTTTGCATCTGGAAGCACTTTTTAAATAACACAAAAGAACAACATCTTGTTTTTGCAACTAGATGCAGTTTCTCAACGCACAAAAGAACATCATCCTAATCTGGACCAAGCCCATTGGTGTATAACCTATAATTATTGTCATAATAGTTTTTATTTAATTCCCTTCCTATGTAAGAAAATTTTGAATATGAATATTAACCATTGTACAATTAATGTATATCAGTATACTGGGGAAAAGGTCATATATTTCCTAAATTATTTGCAATTAATAGTTTTATTTTCCAAATATGGCATAGCCAAACAATTTTCCAAGTTTTAGTAGACTTAACAAAATTATTCCCAGAAATAGTCAACGTTTAAAAACTAATGTGATTGTTAACTCATTAATTAGAAAACATCAAAATAAAACTTAAAACATGGAAAATAGATCAAAACCATGGAAAAACAGAAAAAAATTGTCCCCAAATAAAACCACAAAACTTAATCTCTATCAAAACCGAAGATAAAAAAGAGGATTCTTCGAGACATGATATTCTCTTTAAATTGATTTTTTTTTTTGCTTGAAAAGAAGAATGGAATAAAAGTGAAGAAGAAGAAGAAGAGGAAGAAGAATATATATCAAAACGAGGAATACAAAGATAATCAATGCGAGGAATCAGAAGAAGAAGAACTTCCTCCCATGCTTGTTGGATCTGCCATCGTCACAATCGGACTGGAGATGTACATAATTAGTGGATCCATTGGCAAAAATTAATACACATTGGGTGTGATTCTTATCGATTGCGTTGGTTTCACACGTGTAGCAAGCTCACGAGTATGCAAAGGGTTAGCTACATCGCAGCTTCATGAGAGATCGATGGGATACAAAATCGAAGGGTGCGAAAAGCGATATACGGATTCGGATTGGGAGAAAGTGTTCGGTTTGAAACGCAACGTTTTGGCGGGGAAGATGAGGCTCATAACTTTTCCAACTACAGCCGAAATCACATCCCAAGCATTTTTTGTATCGAACGACATCGTATGGCAGCTATGACGATGGAAGAATAAGGCTACGACTTCTTGAGTTTGCGGAGCTACCGAGTCCACTCATGTGATGATTGTGGCGAAATAGCTGCGACTTAGACCATCTCCAATATAATCTTCTATTTTTACCTCCAAAATAGAGGAACTCTATAATAGAGGTAAAATAAAAGAACTCTATAATAGATGTGAGTTTTGCTCCAATGTATTCCTTTATATTTTTTTCTAAAAATAAATATTCTCTCTAATATTCTTTTCTATTTTACCAATAATACATTTTATTTATAAAAGCTACAATTTAGTCTATTTATTTTATTTTTAAAAAATTTAAAAAATTATAGTATTATTTAAATTAAATATGTATTATATTAAGAAAAATATATTACATCTTATAAACATATAAAACATATTAGATTTTTGTGTAACCTTTAACATTAATGTATTTTTTTTAAGTATGAGCATTCACGTATCAGATCGGGTTTGGGTCATGCATTTTGGATTTCGAGTATTTCATATATAGACAAAATGATATCGATCAGGTAATATTATATTTCAGATCAGATTTGGATCGGTACCAAGTTGGATCAGATATTTCGAAAAAGATCCAAATTTTTTTGGTACCGGTGTGGATTTTATTTTTTTATCAGAAAGTAACCATATAAATTCAGATATATTCGGATACCCGTTGGATCTCATATATTATCCGATCCGATCCGGTACTGAAATAAGAGTTTTCGGATCGGTACCAGTTCAGATATTCAGATCCGAATAAAATGCATAGCACTAATTTTTTCACAAATGAAAAAGATGTTTTCCTCTATTTTGATTTTTAATATTTATTTAAAATATGTAATAGTATTATTTATAATTTATAATTTGTTAATTTTTATATTATTAGTTATTACAATATTAATATTTATTTGTTTTAGTCATAAATAAAAGAATTTGAAAGTTGAATGGTTGATTTGTAAATTAAAACGTTTACTTCTGTTATAGAGGGAAAAATAGAGTTCCTCCATATATAGAGGGAAAAAATAGAGATCTCTATTTTAAAGATGGAAATAGAGGTGGGTTTGAGTACATTTTACTCTTAAACAAAGTTTAGAGGCAAATATAGAGATGGGTTGGAGATGCCCTTAACGTTTCTCTTGTGGAAAAAGATAGTTGAGTCATTAAAGGGATTTTGGATTTGCATACCAAATAAGTGACTTGGAGTTGGCCTTGTTACCTTAGAATTGGGGTTGAAAGAGGGAGGATGGAGGCAATGAGTCGAGGGACCGAGTCGGCGAAACAACCCAGAAAGGAAATCCTCTTCGTCGTCGTATTCTCGACTTCAGTGCCGGTGGAGTCACTGGAAGAGGTGAAACCATGGGAGAAAGCTGGAGAGTCAAAATCGCAAGGGAACTTTGGGAAACCAAGTTGAGTAGGGGTTAACTTCGTTGTGAGGTTCTATTTGGAACATTTTTGTGTTTTCTCTTGTTTTGATCTTATTTTATCGTGTTTAAGTTTTATTTGATGTTTTTAATTAGTTAGTTAACATCTTTATTCGGAAACGGCGCTATACGCACAGATGACCCGGGCTTAGCTAGTTAACAAAAAATCAAGATAATCTTGGGGAATACACAGGCGGAAATTTCGTAATAACTAAATATTTAATCTATTTATAAAATTATATATTAAATATGTGTGGTAACAATGTAAAGCTAATGTGTCTTAGTGGTCTCGCGCTGTCATATTTGACATGAGGATTACAGGTTTAAGCCTCTTATGTCCATGTTTTTTTAATTAAATGAGAACAAAAATACAAATTTGTCCCCCACTTCTTCTTCTTCCTCATGAGACATGTAATCCTAAATCCGCTGTTTTCTTCTTTTTATGATTTGGTTGATTTTCGAGTAATATTCTTGTGGATTTTACATAATGATGATAAATTTACAATGAAATATCCGATTTCAAGCTTACAACTCATAGAATAGTGTATTTAGAAAATATATTTGATTATTCCACCGATTAACCTCAAATCGCGGTGGTTGGGAATCACCTAACACTTAAACACCGATTTTCGGCTGCATCAACCGCGTTTTCGAACACATGTTAACATTGTTGTTAGTTTTTAAACGTTGATTATTTTTAGAATAATTTTGTTAATTCAACTTAAACTTGGGGAATTTTTTTGGGTAAACGATACTTCAAGAATAAATTTTTTTAATTGTAAATACCTCATAAATTAAATAACATTTTTTCCCAGAAAAAGAATAATATACGGTAAAATCGGGTTATCATACGAAAAAATAATTCTCGGATAATGGCGAGAGCACATTCTCCTTGGGCCCATATGTTAAAAGTCTTCAAACCTTCTCTTGGAAGATAAAATGTCCTCTAAAATAAGACATTTCATTTGGCAATAATCTTGGGTTGTTTATCGGGAACAAAAAGATTGAAGGCACGAGGAATAAAATGTGATATACGGTGCACTCGGTGTGGAATAGAAGAGAAATCAATATACCATGTTTTATTTGAATGCCCTCGGCTTTACAAACTTGGGCACTTTCACAGATTCCAACAAACTCTAATCTTTTTCCTTTGATATCCATCTACACAAATATGAATTATATGTTTTGGAGATTAACATCGAGCAATACTAATAATTACTATCTTTGGATCTTATGGTACATATGGAAAAGTAAGAATGATATGGTATACAATCATATAGATAGAAGTCCACATGAAACACTGAGGATGACATAAACTGAGTCTAAAACATGGGGGGGGGGGGGGCACACAAATAGTTTAGACAAAAGAACCTTCAGAAAATCTAGGAGGAACACAGAATTCTAGAAACGATCATGGATCAACATGGTCAATTGTGTTTCGTGGATGAATCATGGATGGAAGGAGAACGTTTCTTAGGATAAAGGTGGTACAATTGTTATGAGGGAAGTGCACATATTATGATTGGAGCAATGGATATCATGACAAATTTGTCCGTTTTTCATTCAAAATTCGAAGCCTTTATATCGGCTATAAAATGTATAAAGTTCTTTCAACAATTTCATATCACATTTGTAACAGACTGTTCAAAATTGGTTAAGATGGTGTATGCACTAGAAGAATGACATTTTTCTCAATCCATCTGAAGGAGTTCGAACAAATAATTAAGGGTACAAATAGTTGCACTTCTAGAGGACTAAAATCTAGTGGAATAGGCTATTAAGTTGGATTCCTCAAAAATCATCCATTTGCTACTTTTAAAAAAATTTAGTAGAACAATGTGGGACCCACATTTTATGTGAAAAATTGTAGAGTTCTGCTGAGATTTGGGCTGTGATTGGTACAGACTGTGACTGTAGGCTGTGACTGTAACTTTTTTGCTGTAGAGATTTTGACTGTGAAAACTGTGACTGTTACTTAAAAAAAAAATTAAGTCTGATTGTTAACCAAAGCTGTAGAAACTGTGACTATAATATAATATTTTTTTCACCAAAAAAATTAAATTAAGCCAAACTTAAATATATGTATCAATATTTTAGTAGAATTTATATGTAATTATTGACGTATAATTTATAACTTTTTAGCTATCTTATAATTATAGTGTTTGATTGTTTTAAATATTTTATTGAACAAATATAGCCTTTAACACTCGATTTTTTGGTCTATAAAGAGCAATGAATTTGTATTTGTTTGGCTAAATAAAAAAAGAAAATTTTATCAAAATCTATTATTTCAGTTAGATATTAAAATTTTCATCAAAATACAAAATATGCCCAAAATAAATAAAGAATTTTTATTTATTAATTATTAAATTTAATTAAAGCAAAAATTTATTTAACAAAGCAAAAAATTGACTAAGATAAAAAATATAATGACAACTAGTCCACATAGGGTTGGCAATTTCATCAGGAATTCCTTCCATGTATTGTCTTGAAAAATGTTGTATTGTTTCTTCAAATAATATAAACGATATTTTCTTTGTTTCTAATACAAATTAATTTCAATATCATTGTTAAAATTATATTTTTAAGTAATACTTAAATCCTTTTAATTGTTATTTTTTCATAGTAATATATTGAAGAAATATGAATGTAGTCTCATTTGTCCATCTAAACCTCTAAAAAAGTAAATTACATTTAATCATCAAAAAATTTAAGTTAAATAAATTGTCAATATAATATATATCGTTAGTCTTATATATATGGATGTAGTGCTTATAAATTAGCAGTCAATTATTATTTGTTTGAACAAAAAAATAAACTAATTAAATATAATACATATACAAATAATAACTCTCTCCTAGTTCAAAACTAAACATAAATAGTCTTATGTATAAAAAGTTTACGTGTGCAAAAACTAAGATGTCTCACATAAAAAAAAATATATGTCTCACCCAGTAGGTTTTTTTATTGATCAAATGTCTCACCCAAAAGGTTAAAACTAAATTATTGGTTGCAAAAAAAAAAAAAAAACTCTCACAGCCCCAAAAGTATCACGTATGAGACTTTTAAAATATTAACAGTGGATTGAGGAAAATAAAAGAAAATGACTTTTTTGGCTGTGGAGAAAAAAACGGAAGTTAAAGCCTCATTGGGGAAGCAATTGTCTCTCTCTCTACAGCTAGGGAGAGAAACTTCTTTCGGGGTGAGCCGTTCTTCTTCTCCGACACCGATCTTTCAGAAGGGCGGTGAATCTCCGAGCTGGGGTTTTTTTTTCCTGATTTCGCTTCTTCTTCGCTTATGAAGATCGAGATCTTTTTTCCCCACTGTTTTGTTCTCGATCGATTTTCGTTCTTCTCTGTTTTGTTTTTCTATGGTTTCGATCGGTCTGTATAGTCCGATCTTTGAACGGTTTCGTTTCTTTGTTTCCAAATAAGCTTCGGTATCGATTTCCAAGGCAGGCTGATCTATTCCGATTCATCGGATTTCACCGGTTTCTACCGGCCCCTTTCGTCTTTTCGACGACATCGATCTTTGCTTCTTTGTTCTTCTCTCGCTGTGTCGTCCCTGATTATTAACCGCTTCGTCTCCGTTCCTCCTTATCGCCAGGATTAATATCGTCAGCGTACCACAGCTTTAGAGGACAAGCTCCTGGTGGATTCAGGCGGGCTCTTAGCCTTGCCAGCGTCGGTGTCTCCATGGGATTGGCTGCTTTCGGCGGCGTTGTTGTTACTGTGTTTTTTGGATGCAGGTGCTTACATGGCGGTTCTCCGAAGCTTTTGATCGGCAAATGGATCTCAGACTTGCAGAAATCTGGTTCGGTGCGGTTCGCCGGCGTTCTCCTCCAAGCTCAGCGTCTGTCTCCGGCGGTGCTTCCCCTCGTTGACGCGTGTTCCTCGCTGTACGTCCCTGTTCTTGCCACGTGGTGACATGCAGTTCCGCTACGGGCTTTGGATGGGCCTCATGCTCGTGTTTTGTTTTTCTGTATAAGGGCTTTGGCCCATTTATAGTTTAAAAGGCCTTGGCCTTGAATCTAATACTGATGATAAAAAAAAGCCTCATTGGGGAAAAAATTACTGTGGATGCTGTGAAATAGGCTATAGCCTTTACAGTATGTGTACCAATCGCAGCCTTGTTCCTCTATTCATTTGAAGAGGAAAAATCCAACGTAACTAGTCCTAGTTCCACTAATCTTAATTCTACTAACACCTATTCTATTTATTCATCTAACTACTACCATTTGCACCCTAAGTATTTTACAACGTTCGATCTGAAACTTGTATCACGTACAAGCAATATGATAGTAAATAGATTGGTACATGTAGTCACAGAATGTTCATGTTGGTATAGAGTCATCAATATGAAAGATTGAGGATTATGTTTTTTTTTGCATTTTATTGTCAAAATTTTGTTTTCCCCCCAGTATTGTATTTTAATGTTATAAGGAAAATTCATTAGGTTTTGTTCATATGATCAGTGTATTGTGCGTTTAGGGCATCTCCAATGAGTTACTTCATTTTTTACTCCAAAATGGAGTCACTCCAAAATGGAGTTGGGTTTTACTCCAACCATACTCCATTTTGAAATAAAAAATGGAGTTATAAACAAACAAAAATGAGATTACTCCATATTTGGAGTAATTCCATTCTTTACTCTACTTTGGAATGGAAATACAGTCTAATTGGAAAAGATTTACTCCAAACTCCATTTTGGATTGGAAAATGGAGTCCCATTGAAAATGGTCTTACCGAGCTTTTTTCGGATCGTCAAAGTTTAAAGAGAAAAGCGGTGAAAAAATTGGCGCTATTTTCCTGGCGCTTCATGACAATCATAAAATTTTAACTTGCTGCATCGCGCGGATCGATAATATTAACCGTTGATAAAAAAAATCGACGGCTAATATGACATCTCATTGTTCACCCGGATCGATATATACATCCATTAGATCTAAAAAGAGATCTGAGGGCTCAAATTAAAAGGGTCCGTCTTGCATATAAATCACCTCCGCCACATAGCAATTGTCCATCAATCTAAATCTACCACTGTAAAATCTTGAAAGCATTTTTTCTCGAGAAAATCCAAGTTTCGTGAGAAAATGTCTGGTCGTGGAAAGGGAGGTAAGGGTTTGGGCAAAGGAGGAGCCAAGCGTCACAGGAAGGTTCTGAGAGACAACATCCAAGGAATCACCAAGCCGGCGATTAGCCGTTTGGCTCGTAGAGGAGGCGTCAAGCGTATTAGCGGACTGATCTACGAGGAGACACGTGGTGTCCTCAAGATATTCTTGGAGAACGTCATCCGTGATGCCGTCACCTACACCGAGCATGCGCGGAGGAAGACGGTGACCGCCATGGATGTGGTTTATGCTCTCAAGAGGCAAGGAAGAACCCTCTATGGTTTCGGCGGTTAAGAAATTTAGCTTTTTCTTTGTGTTTTAGGACTGCTATTGAAATCATGTCTTCTGGATTGTCAGATCAATTCGATCTTTCGTTTGCGTTTGCGTTGTAATGTTGTTTTGTGATAAATATACGCGGTTGCGTTAGACATTCCAGTGATTAACTTATTTCAGCATTCATCTCTTACCCTCGCTGCTTCCAATGGAGAGAGAGACACGCCTCGCAATCCGCCTTTACCAGATAGAAATGGCAGGAACTTTTTTTTTTTTTAACAGAGGGTTGATGGACGAGTTCACACTACTATTCTAAACACCACGCATTAAAAATGAATTTGCGAGAAATGGCATGCATTTTTCCTATCAAACCGAATTTGTGTACAGAGAGAGGCCACTTCTAGATTGATCTCTTTCATATCTGATGTAGACCAATGCCAACGCACTCTGCAAATGATGGACCCTTGAGCTGCTGCTCGACAAACGCGTTAATTTTCTTGATTGCTAAAAGTTGGACTGTTCGATCAGTTTGTAACCATCCATATAATAGACATAGGAAGTATTTTATCTCACTGGGATTGAAGAAGTTTATGCACTGGTGGTATGTACATGGATGGTGTAAATCTATGATCTGCCCATCATTTTTTTTTTTTTTTGAATTGAATGTAAAATTGTATTCAAAACCCAAAAAAACGTTTTTTACAGATACTGCATCAGAAATTTGAAAGAACAGAACTGAGATTCAAACTGTTTGTTTTGCTTCTAAGGTGATGAAGAGAACTCGAACCACCTGATTAGCCCCTCCTTATATGGCTCGACACCCATGCGACTTAGAGATATTAATCTGTTTCTGATATTCTTATCGATAATCTTTGCAATTGTTTCCGCCTGAATCGGGGCTTCTCCGTGTCTGCGTCTGTTCCTTTCTCGCCATAGGTGGTAAAGAACAGCCTGAAACGTGTATTTCAAGAGATAGCTTTTGAGTTTGTCGTACTTAGAGTTGCCGATGAGTTTGAGGATCTGATCCCAGCTTGTTGTGAAGTCTTGGGATAGCATCCTTAACGTGAGCAGCTTCCATAGTTTTGATGAAAAGTTGCAGGAGAAGAAGAGATGGTTGCGGGTTTCAAGATCAGTATTGCAGAGACTGCAGTTTGTGTTTTGCGCTGCATTCCAAGTACGCATACGTTCCCCAGTTGCTAAACGATCAAGACAAGCCAACCAAGTGATGAACTGGTGTTTAGGTGTTCCGTAGGAGTACCAAACACAGACATGCCAATCTTTTGTTGAGTGCTGCTGTCGAAGAAGTTGCCAAGTATGGGATGAGCTGAAAGTTTTGGTGAATTTATTCTCAGATTGTTTCCAAAGAGCTACATCCTCCCCTTCGACCAGCTGAGTTTTGTTCATCTCTGTTTCAATGGATTTGAGAACATCAGATCTGTAGAGCCTTCTTCTCTGATTTTTAAGTGCCATCGAAACAGTGGCATGAGCAGGGATGCCCATGTCAATATAACCTCGAGGACCTGTTAGCTCGTGAATTCTGCCCAGGGGTGACCAGATATCGAACCAAAAGGAGCTGCTTTCTCCGTTACACAGCTGCACCCGATGAAAGTCTTTTGCTAGCTCTCTATATTTTAACAATCTTTTCCACATCCATGAACCAATGCTGGTCCTGTCCTTAGCTTGCCAGAGAGTATCTCTTTTCAAAATTGTTTGCTTAATCCACTTAACCCATAAGGACTGAGCAGAGCATATACGCCAAAGGAGCTTGAGGCAACAGACTTTATTCGCTTCTCTAATTGATTTCAGACCTAGTCCACCTTCTTTTTTTGTTTTGCAGACTTCGTTCCAAGCAATTTTAGCCTTCCTGGGATTGAGTTCTGGGCCAGACCATAAGAAAGCACTGCATAATTTTTCTATTTCCTTCACACATCCACTCGGTAACATGTATGCACCTATCCAGAAGTTGACCACACTCATAATCACAGACTGCAGGAGTTGCAGCCTTCCTGCAAAGGAAAGAAATTTCCCTTTCCAAGAGGTCATCTTCATTCGAATCTGCTCAACAAGGGGCAAGTAATCTGAGAATGTCATTTTCTTTGTGAGAAGGGGCAGACCAAGGTATCTTACAGGGAGCTGGCCTGTCGCAAAGGGAAAGGTAGAGATGATTTCCTGTCTGCGTTCATCATCAATCCCTGCTAAATAGAGAGTTGACTTCTCAATACTGATCTTCAAACCTGATTTCTCTGCAAATCTGTTGAAAGTGCTGATGATTCCTTCAACCGAACTCTTTTTACCATCAACAAAAACCATTAGGTCATCTGCGAAACAGAGATGTGTGAGCTGAATTTGTTTGCATTTAGGGTGAAAGCCGACTCTTCTCTCTACTGCTTCTTTATCAATCATTTTTGATAGAACATTCATGCAAATCACAAACAAGTATGGTGACAGAGCACAACCTTGTCTAAGCCCACGAGCACTGCGAAAGAAACCGGCTAACTCTCCATTTATCTGAACTGAGAAGGAAGCGGTCGTAATACATAGTTCGATCCAGTGGATAAACTGTGCTGGAAAATTCAAAGCCGCCAATGTGTTCAACAAAAAACTCCACTGAACTGAATCAAATGCCTTTGAGATATCAATCTTCATGGCACATCTGGGGGAGATCTCTTCTTTGTGGTAATCCTTTACCAACTCCGTAGCTAAGAGTACATTCTCCATCAATAGTCTTTCCTTCACAAAAGCTGACTGGCTTTGTGAAATGAATTTTGGTAAGATACCCTTCAAACGGTTGGCCAATATCTTTGAGATAACTTTGTAGAGGACATTACACAGGGATATGGGTCTGTAATCCTTCATCTCTATTGCATTTTCTTTCTTCGGGATCAAGGCTAGAATTGTAGTGTTCAAACCTTTTGGGAGAAATCCCTTGATGAAGAATGATTGGATTGCTGCAATGAAATCCTTGCCAATGATTGGCCAAGCTTTCTTAAAAAATTCACTCGTGAATCCATCGGGACCTGGTGATTTATCATTTGGCATTCCAAAGAGGACTTTTTGAATTTCCTCTGCTTGTACCTCTCGCATCAGGTCACTGATATCAGCTGCAGAGCATCGAAAATCCATTAGCTGCTCAAGTTCTTCAACTGTTGCTCCAACAAAATCAGACGGCACTGTTGTAAGAAATTCTTTGAAGAAGTGTTCTGCTTCTTCTTTTATATCCTCCGACTCAGTCATGATTTCTCCATTCTGTTTCCTTATTTCTCGAATTGCATTTTGTGCTCTTCTAGTCTGGATTGATCGGTAGAAGTATTTATTGTTTCGGTCTCCTGCGATCAGCCAATGTATTTTCGCTCGCTGCTTCAAAAACCCCTCTTCAAGATCTGCAAGTTTCTGCCATTTCTCATAAGCTATACTTTCTTCTTCCATTGTTTCAGAGTCCGGATTCTGAAGGTTAGCTGTTTGCTTCAGACACAAGTCTTCGTAAGCTGCCTTTGTACGTTTAGGAAGATCCCCTAGCTTCTCCTTCCCTAGAGCGCGAAGTAAAGGCTTTAAAGCCTTTAACTTTTTTGAAAAACGAAATAGAGCCGACGTTGATACAAAGAGTGGGACTGTATTATTCCAAAAGCTCTCCAGTGTTGGGGTAAATTGCGGTAGAGTAGAAAGGACATTCACAAACTTAAAAGGCCTTCTTCCTCTCCTGCCAATAGCGTCCATATTTATCCTACCTCGTAAATGATCGGAGCACCCTCCTGCCTCAAAAACACTATACGAATGAGGATATCGATCCATCCAATCCTCGTTAATCAGCACCCGGTCTAATTTCTTATATATCGTTCCTTCTTCTCTCTTGTTACACCAGGTATAAAGAGGCCCATGGTAGCTTAGATCTTGCAGCGAACAGATTCTAACTACCTCTTGGAAGTCCCGTGAACCCACTGATACATGTGGACTGTTTCCATAGTTTGAGTGTTCTTCACCTCTCAGAACTTCGTTGAAATCTCCATACAATATCCATGGTTTATTTCGGAAAATAGGAGAGTTGTGGTGATTTAAGATGTCATCCCACAGCTCTTTCCTTTCCTCTGCAGTATTTGATGCGTAGATGAAACTGCTAAAAAATTCTTCCTCATGCCCCTCCAATTGGACTGAGCATGTGATCAATTGTTTGCTCTTGAACATTGGTGTTAGTCTGACATTTGCTCTCCAGAGAACCCAAATGCGTCCTAAACCAGCATGTTCATAATTTGATATCACTGACCAATCTGAAAAGATTGATGAAATGATCTTCTCTGCCTTCCTCTCCTTCACCCTTGTTTTCAATAAACAGCCATAAAGAAACGAACTATCACTGATCCAGCTCCGTATAATGGAATGTTTTATAGATTTATTGAAGCCGCGCACATTCCAAAAGAAACTCGACATTAAGTTTGTTTTTTTTGGACTCTTCTACTCGTTCCACCAATGGATTTCTCCTTGGCTTGTTGAGCTGCTGAATCCGATAGGACTTTATGGGCTGTTTTTGAAGCTCGTGGTAGGGGTAGTCTAATACCTGCTTCCTCTCGCTTCGTTTTATCATTCTCTTGGTTCTCCATACTTTCCTGTAATTCTGTTTCTGAAGGTAACTCCCCTTCCTCTACCTCCTCTGCCATACTTATGTTCTCACTGTCCGTTCTCTCTCCCTCTCCTGCGTCCTCCACCTCAAGTATTGAGTATTTGGACGGTGAAATTATGTTGTTAACAGGTCCTTCCTTCGTTGATGTATTTCTGCCTCTTTTGTTTGGGGAAACAGAGTTCCATGGTACATCATTTTGCTCTGTTTCATGTGACTCCCACTCTTGTTGGGTCGTTACTTCCTTTTCGTTTTGAACTATCAACGTCACTGGTTCCTCTTCTTTTTGAGTTTCCAACGTCACTGTTTCCTTTTCTTTTGTCACAGCCTCCATGTCATTACTCTGCTTTTCCTGAACCTGCCCCTTCTCCATCATTCCTTGGTGATCAGTACCCTCTTTTTTTCCTGGCTCCTTTTCTGTTTCTGTTCTTGTCAAAATTGTGATCTTCTCTGTGCTTCCAGAGCATCTGTCCGTCCGATGTCCCCATTTCCTACAGACACCACAGCGCAACGGAAGCCATGGATAAGAGAAATCTACTTCGACTTCTACACCCTTCAAATTAAACTTGTGTGACTTAGGCAATTCTTTCATAAGATCTGCGTTTACAAACACCTTCGCCTCTTCGAACTTTGTGCACAACTCTGTGTCTGGATGTAGTCGCTTAGGCTCTCCTACTTTGCTGGCTATGAAGCTCAAACCCTTCCATGAAAACATTGTGTGTGGAACTTTTTTCAAAACAACCCACATAGGCATCGTTTTGATCTCCGGTTGAGGCTCCTCCTCTACAATTGGAGAGTATTTTGAAATCACCATTGGAATATCTGCGATATTCCACATTCCACGGCGTAGAACACGCATTCTGATTGTCGGGTCACGTATTCTGAACTTAACCATCTTCTCATCAATTGAATAAGCATCTACTTTGATCGATTTGTCTCCCAATGGCCAGATTTTGTTGACAATCATGTGGATTTTTGCAACATGTGGTGCCTTCGAGAGAAACCGTCCAACCAGGAAATCGTCCCATAGCGGTTTATCCTCAAGCACCTCCTCTGGTACTACTGATATTCCATCAACCATTGATGACTCAAGGTCATACCTTGAGAGAACCTGTTTGTTTTTCACAATATTAGCATAAGAACTTTTCTCTGGAACTGGCTTGATCAGATCTTGAAACTGCATCGTCTTCTCTGTTGATTCAGCTGAGGCAGAGCCTGATTCACCGACGATCTGCCCATCATTGCATTGTAGGTTTACTACGATGAAGTCTATTTGTTTTAAGACTCCGGAGTAGTCGGATTGTGCCTAGTGGTAAACACTAATGGGTCTTGTTATTCGTTTTTTTTTAATGAGTGTATCTTTAGGTCATGAAAGCTACCTTTTTACGAGTTCTAAATCTCTCTCTCGTAGAATGATTTTTAGATTATGTTGTCTTATCTAATACAAAGAGAAGAAACAGTGGTTCAAGAATATACGGATGAGCGGAGTTTGTTATGTACATGAACTGGAGGAGGAGAAGAATGAGTCGCTTAGGACGTGGTTGTGGTGAAAAAGAAAAAAGAAACAACTCAATGGAACCGGACCAATGCTGTTGGATGACAAAACCAGACAATGATTTAAGAAGATGTAACAAACCAAACAAAACATGAAGGACTAATACGGTTTAAATTCTAAACTTACAGTACAACTGAAACAACAAGAGTCTCAAAAGTAAAACATCCTTGGAAACAAAGAACAAACAAATACCAGACAAGTTCAAATCTGCAAGAAGATACAAACTCAGGAGGAGGGAAAGAGAAAAAGAAAAGAGGAAACTATTCAAACTATTTGTATCATTATTGACGAAAAAAATCTGCAAACCTGATGTATTTTTTTTCTTCTGGTTACATGTTTTGCTTTTCCTGTTATAAGATCAGATCTTTTCGCTTTTTATGGGCATTGCCATTGCCCAATCTCTCATTATCTTCCTTCGGATTTCACCAGTTGAGAGAATACTTTACTCATGGAAACACCAGAGATATCATCAATGCTCGATTCCTCTGTTCCTGGAACGTTAACGCTCGTGTCTCCCTGACTGAAATTGTTGATCTGTGTCGGTAATTCTCCGATCATATTCGTGCTATTATCTTCTGGTTCGCCATCGATGTCTGCTTCTTGTAGCTGGAGAGCGTATTCAAGATTCCACAACACATCTCCCATAGATGGCCTATCGACTCCGTAATCCGCCAAACATTTCTCACCTGTCTCTGCAAATTTCCTTAACGAATCAGGTCTGATGTTTCCGCGAAGGGACTGATCGATGATCTGATCTAATTGCCCTTTCTTCTGCCATTTCATAGCCCATTCTGCAAGATTCACCATCTCTCTCGGAAGCGTCGGGTCTATAACGGGTCTAGCACAAAGAACCTCAAAGAGAACAACACCAAAGGAGTAAACATCTGATTTCTCAGTGAGCTGTTGCCTTCTGAAGTACTCGGGATCAAGATACCCAAAACTTCCTTTCACAGCAGTACTCACATGAGTCTGATCGAGCTCAGGTCCGGTCTTAGACAGTCCAAAGTCTGCAACTTTAGCCATGAAGTTCTCGTCAAGCAATATGTTTGCGGATTTCACGTCTCTGTGAATGACCGGTTTTGAGTCACCCGTGTGAAGGTAATGCAATCCTCTAGCCGCACCAATGCAGATCTCGAGCCGTTGTTTCCAAGTCAAGCTAGGAAGACCCGAGCCGTAAAGATGACTCTTTACTGTTCCGTTCTCCATATACTCGTAAATCAGTATCATCTCGTTGTTCTCATCACAGTAACCAATCAGAGAAACCAAATGGCGGTGACGAAACTGTGATAACATCTCAATTTCTGTCCTGAATTCTGCAAGCCCTTGCTGAGATTTTGGGTTCCCTCTTTTCACAGCTACTTTGGTGCCATCGTTAAGCTCTCCTTTGTAGACTTTACCAAAACCGCCCACCCCGATGTTGCGACTCTCGTCGAAGTTGTTTGTAGCGTCTTTAACCGCTGCAAAGGGAATACGGTAATTGGCATTGGTAGTTATACTTGTAAGCGTAGTTCCATATGAGCCTTTGCTTCCCACCGAAGTTCCGTTTATTGAAAAGGGCATCCAAGTCTTTGAATAACCGTCTTGGCCACGTTTCCGCTTCTTACAAAACACAAAGCAACCTCCCAAGAGGACTAATGCGAGCAACGGACCAATGGTTGCACCTACAATCAACCCGACGTTCTTCTTCTCAGTGCTCGAACTAGTACCGGGCACAAATGTCCCTGTGCTTAGCTGACCTCGAGAGTTATTCATCTTCATGATCTCCAGTCCGTTCACAATGGCGTTCGGATAATCAGTGTGAACAGTCGATGGACCGATGCTAACACGGATTTTGTTAGTAACCTTAGGTGATTGCGTGACGAAATCCATGTTGTATGCACCAGCCAGAGTGTTATCCACATAAGTGCTAAGATCGAGATCCATAACAGCGAGCATCGAGTCGACATAAAGATTGAAATACAGCTGGTTGAGAGACAAACTCACGATATCGCAGAAGTGGAAGCGTAGATAGTACTGAAAACCGGGGTCAACGTCGAACTCCCACGTGACATTGAAAATGCTATTAGGGTTACTTGAAGTATTCATCTCAGTGCAAGTACCATACACGGTTCTTGGCGCAGTTTCCTCTGTTGCATACCCTGGAACAAAGTTAACGGTTGCAATCTTAGAAACGGTGTTAACTAGATTCTTCTCAAGCAGAAAACTTGAATCAGGCTGCCAAGTTCTTGTAAGAGTATCGTTGTTAGGCGTAACGAGCGAACCGCCCATGTTCAGTCTATGAATGGTTTCGAAAGCCTGCGATGACAAGCTCTGTTGAAACGCTCCTGAACCGCCTACAAATCTCGGAGAAGGAGAAGAAGCGATCAATGCGTCGGGAACGGATATAACCTCAATGGCGTTCACAAACGCAAACGAACTACCAGAAGGAGTAAAGGTGAGGACGAGATCATCCGTATTCACATTCAAAGAGTACTCTTTTACAACTCTACTCTTCACCGTGAAATCGCTTAATAGAACATGAGTCTGCGACGAAACTGCGAATTTAGCTGAACCCATTTGGAAGTTTTGGTAATTGAATGGATTGAAATGGAGACGAACCCAGTGACGCCCACGAGCGACGGAGAACTTGTAGCTAGCGACTCCGGTGAAGACTCTCGCCGTCTGGTAAACGTCGGAGTTGCTGTTTTGACTCGCGAGGATCTCTTGTTTGGGAGAGGTGAGTAAGTTCGAGGCCAGCTTATCGGACATGAAGACTCGACCCATCAGGCTCGAATTGGCCGGTGAGCCACAGTTGATTAAGTAATTATCCTGAGGTGTGAACCCATGGCAGATGCAAATCAAGCACGAAATCGTTGAAACCAAGATGAAAGTTCCTAACTTTTCAACACCCATCTTGACCCAACAATGAAAAACCTGGAAAATTGGAACAGATCGGGGAAAATATTCAATTAGAGAGAAACTAGGGTGAACTAGAAAACAATCAAAATGGTAACTTTCTAAGATCCATTAAGCAGAAAAAAAATAAAAAATAACCTTTTTTGATACTAGAAATCCAGGAGAAGTAACGGTCCCATGAAAGGCTAGAGTTGAGGATCAGAGCTTAATGAATAGATCAAGAAACCGAAAACTCAGATTTTGAGTTTTGAGTTTTCTGAATAAAATAATATAAAAATGTACTCGTAAAAGAGAGTAGGTTCCAGCAAAGAACAGACTGGTAACAGGAGTTTTGATTCTTTATCAACTCTGCAAAAAACATGAACTCAGGAGTATAATTTTTATTTCTTTCGGTAGGAGGAGAGAAGGGGAAAGAAGATCGAATAATGAAAAAAATCGTCAATAGATCGAATTGTAATCGGCTGTATTTTTATTAATGGCTAAGAAGAAAGAGAAATATGGAATTTCCAGAAAATGATTAGAAAACGTAAATGTTCGTCGCAAAAAAGCTGTTTTATCATCGAAAGAATTGTTTTTTTTTTTGTCAAAAAAGTATGCAAAAAAGTTAAATACAGTTTTTATATATATATATTTATTTAAATGTTACGACTTCGTGTTTTTCATTTTTTGTTTTTCAGGTGTGTACTGGTGGTTGTTTGCAAATTGCAACAAAGTCAAACTTTGGTTGGAGATATTTTTTTGTGTGTAAATTTTGAAATGTTATTTAAATTTTGAGTAAATTTTCCGACAATATTGATAAAGAAATCACTTGTATTCATGAAAACGCTTTTCGGGCTACGTTCACTTTTGAAGTTTTAAATTCTATAGATTTTATGCCAAAAATATAGTTTTGATTAAATTCGCGTGGATATATGTGTGCATATATATATATATATATATATTTATTTTTATTTTTTTGTCAATACATATATATTTGTTTATGATTTCTTGTTTTGAAGGAAGTTTTTTTTTGTCAATTTTTGAGCATTAATAAATAAAAATGTTACTATAATTAAATGGTTCATCTCGATTTTGAATGGTTAGTGCGATCACAGTGAATAAAATCAATTGCGAACTATAACATTTTATTTTTGTGATATACATAATTTGCTAGGGACCAAATTTATATATCTATAAAAATGGTGCGTATTTGGTTCGTAACAGATTTCTTTGATTTTTTGTCCGCACCGTTTTTAATTAAAAATTGTAAACGGTAAAAAACGGTTTTGACCACTTGCGGCTAATCTGCACTAACCATAGTTACCATTCAAAGCCTAAATCTTGATCTTTTATTTTTTTTTATAGACCTGGAGAGTTCAATGAGTCAAACATATGATTAATAGCTTAGTGTATCTTTTTAAGTTTAAAAAGCATGCATGTATTTTTTTTTTTTGATGTTTATGTGCGTTTTGTATATTTTTCAGTGTCAAAAAATCATTTTACCCTTATTAACAAAAAAAACATATGGATAGATGATGAACCATATGCTATATATCTTCATATCTTTTTGTATATATATAATTTTTATCTACAGATAAATAGTAAAAACATATTTTTAATGAGTTAGTTTTTCTTGTAAGACTTAAACCTGTGGACCATATTAATTAGTGATTTATAGCCATACAATAAATACCACATAGTAAATACTTTCAATGAATAGTAGGAGGCCAAACGTCCATATTATCAAGAATCCGTCTACAGAGAACACATGAACAAGAGACTAAGTGTTCACATATGATCGTGATAATGTCCACGAATAGTCGATACTGTTCACCTGAGCCTTGGTAAACTCAGTTCTAAGAGATCTGGTGGACAATATCGACTATTCGTGAATACTGCCACGATCTTATCACATGCTATACGCTTCCGATGGACAGAAGATGACCAAGAATTCACATGATCGTGAAAACATATCTAGTAAACACCATTTTAAGAGCTCATGTAGAAAATATCGACTATTCATGGACACTGCCACAATCATATCACATGCTAGACGCTTTTGATGGACAGAAGATGACAAAGCTCACATGATTGTGAATCCGTGGATACATAATACGTCGCACCCCACTATCCACCCAAAAGCTACACTCACGTGGCCACATGTTATCCATTAGAAGCTTCTAGCATGTGATATGATCGTGTTAGTGTCCACAAATAGCCGATATTATGGACATCTAGTCTAGACTGTCCACTCGAAATTTCCGTATTAAGTATGTTTTTTATAATTCTGATACATCGACCGATTATATCTCTATTTCGACGGTTTCTATGGTCGGAAACCTCACCTCTGTCGTCGTATCAACTGTCAAAAAAATAAGAAGTAAAATAATAGATAAAAAAAAGAATGAGTAGAAAATAAAGAAAATAAAAAATAGAATATGAGTATTTTCGTCAAAAAAACACAAAATATTAAAAACTATTCAAAATCGCTAGCAAAGAATAAAAGAGTGAAACTCACCCGTTAAACGGATCCCAAAACATATAAAGACTATAATGATTTGTATGGATATCTTTTTGGGCTTGCAAGATTTAAGAGAATGACAACATTAAGTTTAACCACTCCATTATACAACCATATGGAACATAACACATATAATTAATTGGAAATAATACGATCCACTAATGCTCCTTGTGACATTATTCTTATATGATAACCTACCAAGACACCGCAACTAATATATTAATATTGTTCTAATGGCTGGCAAAAATTGATTGATGTAATACTCAAGTTTGGGACATAACAGGTTGTTATTTAATAAAACATTTTTTATATTGTTTTTATTACTATCGGATCGGATACAAATTACATTATTGAAGAAATACATTGTATGAATATTATCAACACCTATTGGTCTTTTCTCACTGCAAATAAGCAAAGATAATTATTTGTGACATAATAGCGATACTATACACAAAGAATTTTCCGAAATAAGGTAAAAGTTTTGACGTTTCCAAACCTATACTAGCACGCAACTTCCAAGATCTTTTACGAAATGATGTAATAAATCTTCTTCTTCAATTGTTTTTATTAACTTTTTTCAGAAATAGCTTCACTGAAATTTCCGTTGAGCAAGTTTGAACAGCATATACCAACCATATAGATTGGAAGTATTGCCAGCACTTCCCGTTAAAACTCCACACACAAATTCATAAAATGACCAAACACTTTGAAACACCAACTTAAATCGACAATTAGATTATCAAAACCATGAAATATTACAGACAAGCCGTACCAAATATCAAAGAGATCCGGATTTCCAAGTGGCTTGAACCAAATTCAATATCAATAATAAGCTTAAACAAAAAGAAGATAGTCGTACACAAAGCCACAAACTATCAGATTAGAGAGAAACACCAACGTAAACAAGGAGCACATAAACTAACTGAGATCTTAGATACATTCACGACCAACCACAAGATCTAAAGCCGGAAATAAGTCAGAACCGAGCAAGCACATGAAGACCTCGGAGGATCCACTACCCAACGCGCCATAGCCTCACCAACACCACCGATAGAGTGCGACATAAGCACCGGAAACCACCCAAAACACCAAGGACCAAAGGCTTCATCACCATCAATGGCCACCGAGAAACAAAAAGCAGGAGAAAAGCAGGAAATGAAGAAAGAGATGGTGAGCCACCACACACGTGCACCAGTGAAGACACCGGATCCGGATATCCGGCTTTTGTCATATATTTCTTTTGACAAAAATTAAAGCATTGTCAACTAGGCCTGAGACGGATCCGGATATCCGGTTTTTTTGAAGTATCCGGATCCGCCGGATCCGCAATATCACTATCCGGATCTGGATCCGAAGTACCCGGATATCCGTAAAAATACCGGATATCCGCGGCTATCCGGATCCGATCCGGAATTGATTAAGTTTTTAAAAAAAATATTATTTTAATTTTTTAAAACCGGACCAGCTCTTTACGTACTAAACCGGCTGACTAACAACTTTGAGTCTAATTTGGGCTTTAGTAAATGGACCTTACTATTTCATTATTATTTTTAAATCATACTAGGCCGTGTACATAAACTCAATTCTGTATATCTTTCCTCTGAATCAAACCAGGATAGCCACTAAATTCACTAACCGATAAATGTTTAGGAACAAAGCAAAATACTGAGGCTATTACATACAATAGTCAATAGCTCATATTTTTTTCATTATCATTAAAACTAAAGAAGATTATAAGAACATATATAATATACAATGGACCCCATATTAAAAAAAACGGATTCCAGATACCTGGTTCTTAAATTTTCTATTATCCGGATCCGGATCCGTCGGATCCGTGATTTTACTATCCGGATAATAATCCTAGGCCTATTGTCAACATCATCATTTTCATTTTTTCCATATATTTCTGTGATGTATATAATTGACAGAAATCTTATGATTTCCTTATGACTTATGATGCTCTACTTTTTCAGTAGTCTTATCATTTATTTTTTTTCAAAATACTTTTTTGCTATTTTGGTTGTATCATACATCGATAGATCTACCACGCTTAAAGCGTGTTTTAGACTTACGTGCATAATCTAATTTTCCATATTCTTGTGGTATTTTAATACAAGCAAAAATATGTGCAAATGGTATATGAGATTTAGCTACCGTCTTGGTATCTACAAATACAACATGTAGCTGATTTGCTATACTTAGTAAGAGGATAATTTCTAGTTCTTACTCTTTAGTAGGAGGATTAAGGTGTAACAAGGATGGTACACTCCATTTGATATTATTTCCTACATGTTTATTTCTTCTCTAATAATCAATAATACTTTATCATCAAAAATAATAATAGGTAAACCGAGACGTGAAAACATCACCAAAATGTAATTACAAGTATCATATAATTGATGGAGAATCACAACCAACATATATTCCCAACCTTATCTGTGTTCTAATATTAGTACGTTGTGGTGGTGCTAAAGGCACATACACGGCTCAATCAAAAATTATTATATAAAAAATATTTGGTTCTCGACCAAATGTTAATTGTAGTGGGAATACTTATGGTATGTAACTGGTCTTATGTGAATGAGTGATTCAACATGCAAAATGGCATGTCCCCACACAAAAGTTGAAAGTTTTGATCTCATGATCAATGATCTTGTAATCAATTGCAAGCGTTTAATTAATGATTCAGTCAAACCATTTTTTTGAATGAACATGAACTAAATAATGTTCAAATTCGATTTTCGTTACCATATAATAGTCATTGAATACTTGGGATGTGAATTCCCCATCATTGTCTAAGCTAATTCTTTTAATGATATAATCAGGAAAATTAAATTGTATTTTGATTATCTGAGTCAAATGTCACATTTCGAGATGATAAAAAAAATGTGTGACCATCTACTGGATGTGTCAATTAATGCCATAAAGTAACGGAATGGTCTACATAGTGAATATATTGGTCCATAAATATTGACTTCAATTTTTTTTTTCAAGAATTTTTGGTGATTCTTTATCAATTAAGGCACCCATCACTTAGTATTTTAGTTTCTTTACATGAATGTGATCAATTATCTCGTGCTTTTGGAGAGATAAAAATGTGTTATTTATTTTCCTGCTACAGAAACACGAGAAAATTTCATTATAACAGTAATAAAGCTTTTAATTGTTTTGTCTTGTTCACGCTGATGTTTAGGACACTTATAGAACTCCGTTCACCTGCAGAGCTATTTAATTTCTAAAATTGGTGGATGCTCACTCTCGAGCAGTTTGAACATACTTGATGACTGCTAAATCCGAAGTCTCCAGGCTGATTCGTAATTTCTGTGCAATGTCTGAAAGACAATTTGGAAAACCGGTTAAATCCTTTCGAACCGACAATGGTATTGAATTCTTATGCTTCACGACATTATTTCAAGAAAATGGTATTTTGCATCAAATTTCTTGTGTAGACATTCTTAAAACAATGGACGAGTAGAGTGAAAATATTATCACATTTTAAATGTTGCTCGAGGTTGTCTATTTCAAAGACACCTACCAATCAAATTTTAGGGAGAGAGCATTCTTTCTTCTACACATCTGATCAACCACACACCTTCCTCGGTTTTGAAAAGAAAATCGCCTTACAAAATGCTCTTCGGTGTACGGCCCAAGTATGACATGATTCACACTTTCAGGTTTTTGTGTTACTCTCATCTGAGTTCATGCGACAATGATAAGCTTGGCACTCGTAGTAGAAAGTGTGTATTTGTAGGTGATATATGAATTTTTCGGTTCTTGCAATCAATCACCTCAAACTCTAGGAATTATCATTGTAGCATACTGAGGTTTATCAATCTAATGTGTTAAGTTTAGTGCACAAAGAATTCATACAACTCTAAGAGCTAATCCAAATGGAAATAAGGTTTTGTATAGCAATCCTAAGTGATCAAAGAGAAAAGTAATAAAGGATGTGAGGAATTTAGAAATTTCACGAGAGAACAAGAGAGAAATCACTAAACAAGATAAATACATGAGTAGCTATCGAAAGAACAAGAGAGAAATTTCACGAGAGAACAAGAGAGAAATCATTTATCTAGTATGAAAAAGTATAGTTATTAATAGAGTAGGATTAATCTTTTAACCTTGTTTCTCATGATTTTATTGCCTAAATTACCCTTATCATCATTTGGAAGGAAAAAAAAATTACCGAAATGCCATTATGATTTTTTTCCATATCAACGAAAAATCAAATATTTACGAAAATGCCACCTTCCCTGCGAAATTAAATCCGCAGTCACGTGTTGCAGTTTTTTGTGGTTGCGGATTTGTTTGTGTAATTACGGAAATGATGTTACGGATTTAAATGCAAGTGTCGCAGATTTGTTTTTTTGTTGCGGATTTAAAATAAATCCGCGACAAAGGAAATGTAATTTTTTAATTACTAAATTAGTTCGTAGTGTAGCAGATTTGTTCCATGTGTTGCAGTTTTTTTTGTATACTTGCGGATTTGTTCGTTTTTGTAAAAATGAGTTCGAAGATTTTTTTGCTAGTGTCGAAGATTTTCATGTGTTTTTGCAGTTTTTTCAAGATTTTGCGGATTGTTTATGCAGATTTTATTCCCAGTGTTGCAGTTTTTTTGTACGTGTTGCAGATTTTGAAAAACTCTGTAACACAGGCAAAAAGCTTAAAAAAATTACAAAACTAGTATTCTAGTGTTACAGATTTAGTTGATGTGTTGCAGATTTTTTTTTTGTGTTTACTGATTTTTTTGTAAATTGATGACGTGGCATTTTTACTCATCTTTTTTTTTTATTGCGGATTTGTTATCCTATTTCCTTAAATAGTTTTACAAATTAATTTATAATTGAAAAAATAGTTTTATCTTGTAAATAATGACTTTTTTAAATTTAAAATATTACATTGTGTTAATCTATATAGGGGGAAAAACATTCATTTTTGGTTGTAATATTTTAATATAGTTTTAATATAAAATAAAAAATTAGTTTTTAAGCATAATATGTTTACAAAATAAATTTATATGTTCCAAATTTATTTGTTTCATTAAATAAATTTGTAATATTAAGAAAATATAAACTTAATCTCTTTGAAATTTTGAAATATATTCATATACCATTTTTTTATATTTTTAAATTGAATATTGTGTTTAAAATCTTTCTTTTTACGAACCACCAATTATTTTTGGTAAGTCCATATACTAAATCAATTTTTTCGTAATTGGAAACTTTTGTTTTTAAACCCCCAATTTATTCGTTTAGGATAGATATGGAAAGAATATTATGACTGCATTTATGTTTTTATATTACAGAATTTATTGTATTTTTATGTAAAATATTGACCAAAAATCGACATCTTCATCAATTTATTTGTGATTGTAATATCTTAATATAGTTTTAATATAAAAAAATAAGTTTAAAAAATAAATTTAAAATTTCCAAATTTATTTGATGTGTTAAATAATTTTTAATATTAAGAAAATATAAACTTATTATCTTTGAAATTTGAATTTATATATATGATTTTATTTATTTTTGAAATGAATTTTTTAAAATCATTCATTTTAAGAACCAGCAATTATTTTAGGTAAAATTGTATAAAAATTCGATTTTTCCTAAACAGAAACTTGTTTTTTTAATAAAAAGAAATAAATTCGTTTAAGACTAATAAGGAAAGATTTTTATTTTTAAATGTTATATTGTATGAATCTATGTAGGGCATAAAAATTCATTTTAGGTTATAATATCGTGATATAGTTTTTTAAATTTGAAAAAAATTAGTTTACAAATAAATTTATAATTTCCAACAATTGTAATATGAGTTTTCTTTTAAAATTCTTTCCTTTTACGAACCAGCAATAATTATAGCTAGAATTGTATACAAATTCGATTTATTATAAAAAAGGAAACCTGGTTATTTTTTACATAAATCGTTTCTGACTAATAAGGAAAGCTTTTTATGACCAAATTTATGGGTTTTTATTACATAATTTATTGTTTTTTAATGCAAAATTTCGAACAAAAAAACGCCATCTGCAACATAGGGTTTTAGAACTACTTTCGTAACTGAAAATTTGTCTGAAAGAGCTCAATTGGTACGTGTTAGTGATCTTTTCTGCTCGTCAACAACAACAATTGTTCATGGTTCCGATAGTTATACTTTGTGGTGACTGGAAATTTGATGAAACGAGATGGAAATTTGCTGTGGATGAAAGAGGAACAAGAACAGTAGGAGTCGATGATAAACTTTCATTCAGCAGATTCATAGAAAGGGTTTACAAGGATTATGGAGTTGACTATAAGACTTACATTGCTGAGTTTAGTTATATGCTTCCAAATGAGGTTTTGGTTGGCTTAGCGAACAACATACCTCCTGCGCCTGTTGGTGATGATAGACAACTGAAATATTTCTTAGATCAGTTCAAAGATAAGACATGCAGGTTGTGTGTTACATTTAAGAAGAGAACGTCCGCTTCTGAGAATTCTGAGTGTAGCACGGAAGAGGCTGTGGAAGATGAGGACAGCGATGGAGAAGGATTGATTTTTGATTGCTGTGAAGATTCGGATGGTGCTAGTTGGGAAATTTCCGAGAGAGTTTGAGGAACCTTCTTTGCCAAAGAAGAAAAAATCTTTTGGGAAAGCTGTCCAAGAAGGTGTTGATGATGAGAATTACAGGAACATAGAGTTACAAGCCTTGGATATTGCTGTTGGGCAAAGGTACGATAACAAAGATGAATTGGTTAATAGGTTGCAGCTTCTCTCACTAGCGAGAAAGTTTGACTTTAACCGTGTAGAGTCAAGGCCGGAATTGTTGATTGTTCAATGCTGGGTAAAAGGATGCACATGGAGAGTTCGTGCCGGGATAGTTGGAGATTCGCCTAGTTTTCACATCAAGGTATACATTAAAGATCATACTTGTTCTGTCACAGAACGAGGTGGGCGTAGTCTCCAAGCCACGAAAAATATCTTGGGGCAGTTGTACTACGATTCGGTTGGTAGCGTTGGGCCAAAAGTGATACCAGATCATGTTGCTGTGGCTTTAAACTTCAAATTTGGTATCAAGGTATGTTCTAATGTCCTTATACTGGTTGCAGTTTTTTTTTCAATAATTCGTTTGTTACAGATTTGTTTCTAGTTATTACAACTTGTTGCGGATTTTTTTACGGGAAACAATTTTAATATAAGTTGTATATATGGCAGATTGATTACTGGAAAGCTCATCGGGCTCTTGCATACACACGTTTGTTGGCTAATGGTAGCCACAAGAGTGGATATGCGGAACTTCCTTCGTATTTGTACTTGATAAGAAAGGCTAATCCGGGGACTTTTACACGTTTAGCGGTGGACGAGGAAGGCCGATTCAAGTACTGTTTTATCTCTTTCGGTGCAAGTATCAATGGCTTACAATACATGAGAAAAGCGGTTGTTGTCGATGGGACATTTCTGAAAGGGAGATATAAAGGGACACTCTTGGTCGCAACATGTCAAGATGGTAACTTCCAAATATTCCCTATAGCATTTGCGGTCGTTGACACGGAGAACGATGAATCATGGGAATGGTTCTTCATACAACTGAACCGTGTATTTCCAAATGAGGCTGGTCTATCCATCATTTCCGACAGACATAGATCGATAGCTACAGCCATAGGAAAAGTCTATCCACTGGCTACTAGGGGTATATGCACTTATCATATGTACAAAAACATACTAGTGCGATTTAAAGGTGGTGACGCATTCCGGCTGGTAAAGAAGGCAGCAAACACGTATAGGATATCTGATTTTAATGTCATATTCAGTGAGATCCAAAACCTCAAACCGGGCCTCCATGCTTATCTCAAGAAAGCTGATGTTAAGGTGTGGAGTCGTGCACACTTTCCAGGCCAGAGATACAATATTTTAACTTCCAATATAGCCGAGTCGATCAACAGGGTCTTGTCAGATGCGAGAACTCTGACAATTACCAAGCTCTTAGACGCCATTCGGTCCATGTTAACAAGATGGTTCTCCGCTAAGAGGCGGGCTGCAGAACAAATGTGTACTAGGTTGACGGATGCTGCCGAAAAACTGATTGAGGTTAGTGGTCATAAATTTCAAATGTTTTCTCCAAAATCTAAGCGTATTGAATATTGTTTGCTTGCAGCCCCGTGTTACTGCAGCTAGACTGTTGGCAGTACAGGAAATAGATGCTGATCAAGTACACGTTACTACCGGAAGGCATTCACATGTTGTCAACGTACGTGAACGACAATGTTCATGTAAAAGGTTCGATGTTCATCAATTACCTTGTGTTCATGCTATCGCCGCTGGAGTATCTAAGAAGATTAATGCGCTTGGTCTTTCGTCTCCGTATTATTTCAAGAGCTACCTTATCAACGCTTACGCTATGTCTATAATGCCAAGAGATGTAGCTCAGCCTGTTCCTGAACTCGTTGCAGCACAACAGTGTCTACCTCCTATACCTCGTCAGCCTCCTGGAAGACCTAAGAACAGACGGTACAAGTCTGCTTTGGAGAAGGCTTTGTTCAGAAAACGCCTCAGGAAGACACATATTTGCTTGAAGTGCAACCAAAGTGGGCATAACAGTCGTACTTGTGGGCGTCATCCAAAATAGACATTTCTGAATTTTTTTTTAAATTTGGTGTTATCTTTTACTCTATTAAAAATTTGAGGATTCTTGTGATTAAAACAAATTGTTATTTTATAATTTTTTATTATTTTCAGTTTAGGTGTTAAAATGGAACTTTTTTCAAAACAAGCAATCTTAAAGTTCTTTTAATGCCGTCATTTAAGGTATTTTTATAATTAATCATAATTGCAAAAAAAAAAAGCCAAATCAAACAATCCGGAAATAGTATGTGTTGTTTTTGGTTTAGGGTTAGTATCCTTAGAAGTATATTCGTTGGAGTTTAGGAAGTTTTTTTTAAATCAAATTATGAACTTATGGATTAGGGTTTAGGGTTTAGGGTTAGTATCCTTAGAAGTATATTCGTTGGAGTTTAGGAAGTTTTTTTTAATCAAATTATGAACTTATGGTTTAGGGTTTAGGGTTAGTATCCTTAGAAGTATATTCGTTGGAGTTTAGGAAGTTTTTTTTAATCAAATTATGAACTTATGGTTTAGGGTTTAGGGTTAGTATCCTTAGAAGTATATTCGTTGGAGTTTAGGAAGTTTTTTTTAATCAAATTATGAACTTAGGGTTAGTATCCTTAGAAGTATATTCGTTGGAGTTTAGGAAGTTTTTTTTAATCAAATTATGAACTTATGGTTTAGGGGTTAGGGTTAGTATCCTTAGAAGTATATTCGTTTATATTAAACAGATTTTTTTGAATCAAATTATAAACTTATGGTTTAGGGTTTAGGAAATCTAGTGTTGGTTTTGGATTTCATGTGAGAAAACGGCAAGTATTTTAGTTTGTTGTTTAGGCCTCTAGGGTTAATTTAATATCTTGTACTTCTGTCTAAGTTATTTTCTATATAGGGTTTAGGGTATTGGGGTTAGGGTTATAGGGTTTAGGGTTTAGGGTTAGGGTTAGTACCCTTAGAAGTCTATTCGTTTAATTTAAAAAGATATTTTTAATCAAATTATGAACTTAGGGTTTAGGGTTTAGTTAATCTAGGGTTTAGGGTAGGGTTATTATTTTTAAGTTTTTGGGTTTCTGAATTAGGGTATATGCCCTATAGTAGTTTATTTGAATATTATGAACGTTTTTTCGATCCAATTTGCAACATAGGGTTTAGGGTATTGGAAATCAAGGGTTAATTTAGCCAATTATAAGTTTAATAGGTAGAGAAAAATCCAAAAAATGATTAATTCGTTGGGAATAGACAAATCCGCAACGATTATATATAAATCCGCAACGAATACATAAATTCGCCAAAACAACATAACGTTAATGTTGACCAGACTGACACTAATACGCATCAAGTACCAATTAAAAACAATTCAAAATGAAACAAGAACAAATCAAACAAGCATAAGATTGATACTAGGATCAAGATTGTGTGGCAGGCCGTGGTTGATGGCCTATATCGGCACCTCGGACCGGGTCAGACATCTGTTGTTTCTTCTCTGGGCATTCATCAAAAATTTCAGCTGCGAGCTTCAAGCGCATGTCTCCAATGATCTCGTCGCGCAGATCATCCATCTGTACACCAAGAGCAAGGCACTCGACGAACTTCAAGGCATAAACTCCACAATCACCAACTTGATTATTTTGTGGTATGTTCTGATGTAGTTAACTTTGAATGGATGCCAATTCCATTTGCCACCATCACCTAAAAAGTGTATAGCAATTAGGAAATTAACGAGTAGATAACAGAATTAAATATTGATGAATTGATAAAGGATCATAATCACCTTTTGCAGTCTCTGATCTGATCCAATATGGTAGTTTTTTTGCATACTTCTTCACCTGATTAGTAATCAACTGCTCGCTCCCATCGCTGATGATGCCGTCGTAGACGTCAATCTTCCTATTAGGCAAATCAAGCTCACATGCCACCCAATGGTTGTTGTTGGAGTTGTGGCAAAAATAGACATAATCCACTTCGTCAATCCATCTCTTGTTGGAACTGCTATCATCACTGATACAAACACCAGAGTACACATCTTGGTAGCCAGACTTGAATATGAACTTTGCCTTCTTCTTCTCAAATTCCTTGGTCTCCTGATACCAAAAACTGATAAACATTTGGTCGATGAAAGCTACACGGTCTGTCCGGTAAGGATTTTCTTCATGAAGCAAGCGTTTGCGAAACATTCGCATGGCTCCCGAAATATGCTGAAAGTGAGGAGAATGTCAGTAAGTAACAAATTATCCGCAACTATACCAACAAAAAATGGAACAAGGAAATTTAGACCCAATTTTAGACAAAATAAATCCGCAAGAAGGACAAAGATGTCACCTGGTCGCCTAACCAACCATATTCAGCTTCTGTCCAGTCTTCCTTCTTCGTCATTAGCCTTTTGTAGAAGTTAACTTCAGGGTTGAATGTGCTAATTGGCTCCTCCCTTTCACAAAACATTGACAACACAGGTTCTATTTTAGTGTTGTCCCACAAAAATAAGTGCACAAGTAAATTCAGATACTCACTCATCCTGTTGTATGAAGTCTCTGAGATTCTGAAGTTTCCTCTCTTCCACTTTCTCAAATGGGTCATACGCGTAGTCGCTTGGGAATTTTCCAAATGCTGCCTTGGTTGACATGATCCTCTTCACGACTGATCTTGGGACATATGGTTCAAGTTGTGACTTAGCCAAGAGTTTGATCCGTCCCTCGGCTGCATCTCCGTTGTTTTTCCGCAGCTGTGTGGCTAGCTTGTCCAAATGCTTTCCGAATTTTGTGCTATCCTCGTCGCCTACATCTTCAACTACAAGTTTCCCACCTTTTGTCTTTCGCTTTCCTTTGTTCTTCGGTGTCACAAACTTCTCTGCTGGCTCAACTTTAACCTTGACATCTCTGATTTTCCAGTCTTTTTCCCAACAGCTCTTTTCTTTCCCTTCTTCGCTTTTGGCTCTTTTTCAACATGACTAGGTCTCTCTAACCATGACTGCAATCAGTAGTAACATATCAACAGAAGTTCACGATAAAAAATTATAAACTCAGAAAAAAAGAAAGCATTCTCATACCAGGTTTTCAGATGCACTATCCTTCCTGTCTTTTTCTCCATTTAAATTAGTAGGAACCTACATAAAAAGTCATCAATGTTTATTTGTGTACTGTACAAAGAAATAGTTAAGGAAATAGTTCATCAAGAATTATTAAACATTACTTACTGGAGTGTCTGGTGTACTGTTTTCAACATCATTGTCTCCATTGACATCAACTCCAGCCTGCTTCTACAAAAGCACACTTGACAAATAAATCCGCAATTCCAAAATAAATCCGCAACAAATAGAACTACAGCAAAAAAAACCCGCAAGAAGGTGGGAATTCGAAAATTACCACAATCTTTGAATGACTTGTATCATCCACTACTTCCTCCTGGATTACAGGTTTCTTCCCTTCAGCCTTGGCATCATTTTGCAAGCTACGTATAGCTCCTTTCATTAGATCCATTTGGTCCTCGACTTCTACAAACCTTGTACCTATTGCAGAAAACTGTTGTCGATTGTGGCTGTCCATCTCACCCAATTTCTCAAAGACAGATTTCAGAAGATTGACTACTTCAGCATTGGAACTTGTCTCACCAGTGTGCTCACAACCACCCTTCACCTTCACTGTCTTGTTTTTCTTACTTGATGGACCCGCGGTCTTGCCTTTTGAATTTTGCTCACTGCTCACACGCTTCTTATTACCCGGGCCTTTGAGTTTCTTACCATCTAAAACTCTTCCATGCCATTCCCATGTCCACTCATTCTTCTGCAATCTCTGGTTGATGATGTCTTCTAACAGTGTATCCACTCTCTCGTCATCAGGTTCATCCCCCCAGTCAGGATAAATATCTTCCTTCGCTTTCATTACCATATTGCGAACCTGAAATGCATATTCTTTGTTAGACCAACCCAAGCATACTAATATGCAAACAAAACAGTAATTAAGTCCCTGTAGAACAGATGAAAAATCCGCAAACTATACACAATTCCATAAAATGTAAACACCAAATGACATGTTAGAAATCAAGACGTACCTCATACTCCTCACTTTTAGCTGTGAAAATCACACCATCAACATCGTAATGAGCGCGTGATCCACCCCACCGAAGTATAGGAAGCGCATCATCAATCTTTCTACCACCATGCATTTCTCCCAACTTCGGATATGATTCGTAAGCCCAAACATTAACTGCGTGAACGAATCCATTTAGTGTAACCGAGGAAGCAGCAAGGTTTGCTTTTTGGATGGAAGAGATCAGAACATCAAATGCAAGACGGCCCCACTGGAAACTATTAAAAACCTTATTATCTAAGGCCTTCTTCGCGTACTTCAACTCGATCCTAGAACCTCTTTGAAATCCAAAAACTCCAACATGGAGGAGGCATAAGAAACCAACACTCATCCTCTCAGTTGGTGTCCACCCGCCACATATTTTTAGCACCCGTAGCATGTCTGTCCAATGTGGTCCATCTCCAACAGCCAATCCCATTTTAGCCCATAACGCCGTGTGATCGAGATCAACTCCACCATCCTCACCATATTGACCACAGTCAAGACCGGTTATCTTAGCAAATTCGTAGAGTGAAAACCTCATAGGATCATCGCCAATCAAACTCCACATTTCCATCTGCTTCTTAGTATCGTGTAAGAAAGTAGAAAAGTGTGCTCCCGCAGAAAATGAATTTCTTCTCAGCTAGCTTAGCAACACACCCAAGCTTAGACTCCGTCATATCCTTCCAAGCATCTTCACCAAGTAGTTTCCTAGCTGTTCGTAACTGCTCTAAGCTACTGTCGTGATTCAGACTTCACGGCAGGGTAGGATAATTGCCGTCATGAAACAAACGCTGCGGATATTTATTCTGATTTACTTCCTTCATGTCTGCACTAACAATATTGAAAGAAATCAGTTACAATACTACAATCTGCAGAGAAGAGATAAAAGATCAAGCTACAAAGAACACAGCTAGATAAAGAAGCTAAAATCAGTACTACGCTCAGTATTGGCAAAACACTCATCACCCTAGACATTAAATCGAACAAATAGCAACACAATCTAGACATTACACAGTCAATCCGAAGCTACAATAAAAGGGACAAGAGTACTAAAATTTCCAGATTAAATCGAAAGAGCCACCTAATTAACAAGGCATTACACAGTCAATCCGAAGCAGAGAAGTAAAAGACGGAGAAGAATCGAACAAGTCTGAGAATTCCGCGAAAGAACAACCTAATTAACACGGACCGAACCACTGATTTAAAATTTTGCGAAATCAGTTTACATAGCAAAAGACCTAGAAGAATCGAAATAGACCGAGAAGATTGCAAAACGAACCTGCGGATTCCGACTAGGCGGAGCCGACGAGAGAGGAAGGAGACGCCAGCGAGAAAGGCTAGAGCTGGAATGGAGATGAAACGAGAGAGGAATGAGCTGATTTTAAGTGAGAAATCGAACAATTCCGAGAAGTCAGCGAACGAACCTGCGGATTCCGACTAGGCGGAGCCGGGAAGGAGATGACGGCGAGAGAGGAAAGAGATGACGGCGAGAGAGGAAGGAGACGACGGCGAGAGAGAGGAAAGAGATGACGACGAGAGAGGAAGTGAGTTGCGGCGAGAGAGATAGAGGGATGAGCTGCTTAGTAAAAAAATTAGTTAATCTAGGTTATATCGTAAATGTAAACATTTACTTATCTACTTTAAAAAAAAAAAAAAATTATTTTAGAAATAGATGTGTTTTTTAAATATTATGTTTAGTTAAAAAAAAATAACTCTATTTTTTCTTAAAATAATTTGTTTATAAAAAGGTAACTATTTTGCTATGGGTAATTTTGTCATTTTACTAATTCATAACACTAACTTAGTAAAACTAGTGTAATGGATACTAAGATAGTAATTTATCTAAAGATTAATACCAATTTGAGCAAATTTCACTAAATACAATGATAAAAGAGAGTCCTATAATGAGGTCAAAGTAGTAGAATGAGATAGAGATGATAATGGGTGCTAATCAACAATCACACAATGCTAATGATGGATCAGTGACTCCTAAACAAGCTAATCACATTTACATGCTAATAGCCCTATGCAAATCATGCAACAATCCAATTCCCATCTTCAAATCACAAGTTAGCATGCAATTCAACCAGTCACAATCCCATCATGAAAGCTTAATCCTTTAGTCAAAACATTAATATAAATTAATCATATTTCTTGGTACTAATCCCTTTGATAAATCCATAATCAAGAAAAATCTCAAAATTGTGATTATGAAAAAAATCAAGAATTCTAATCAAGTTCTTATAACCATTACGCACCTTAGCATTGATTCCCTTTCGCTAAGTATACAAAATCTCTAATTAAGTTCATTCAAACATTTCATTGAACACCTTTCGGACAACAAAAAGCCTATGATCTAAATCAACAACTCCTTGCAAATCTAGCATTGAGATCAACCTAGTAGAGAAGGATTTACACAAATTAAGCACTAAACATCCTAGATCATCCCTAACCTAACCTACCTCATCCTTTATAACCAAAATGACTACTCACTAATCATGCTATTTCCCACAAAACCCGTAGAGATTATATGAGGAAATATGATTAGAAATATAAAACAAGAAGATAATAAGAAAATAGGAAGAACTACTTGCTTAAATCATAAAAGAAGTATTTACAAGAATTCAGCTTTGGGAAGCTAAACCGATCAGATTTTGTTCCAATGGGAGTGTGACATTTCTCCTCCAGCTTTGGGAAGCTAAACCAATCAGATGGTGACATTCAGATCAGTTTCAGGTCGGCATGGTTCTGGTCCAATGAGATCAGGCCATTTCTTCACCAGCTTGGTTTTTGTAGGAGAAAAATCGGTAAACAAAAATCAGCCATTTTTGTTTGGATAAGAATGAATTATGGTGGACAATGGGAGTGAGGCACACTGTCTGACAATGATCTTATCCTCTTCCCAAGGTTCTCAGGTTTACATGGCTGATCTGCTGGAGCATCGTTCCACATATCGGTCCTTACCAATTCACGTTGTTTAGCCGTACGGGCCGTTTTAAGGCCGTTGTGTTATAAATTTGTTTCTTCTCAGGCCAACTGGATTTTATTGTGACCAAATATCATATTAGAGTCCATCTTGAGTCTTGAATTAATTCGGGGTCGTTCCAAGTCGTTTCGCGATTTTTTTTGCTTTCTCGGCAGTTTTTATCGTCGGTCTTCTCGGTGGTGCTTGTAAGCTGTCTTCTGATTCACTCGTCTGTTTCTGATTTTTGTCTTGACCCAAACTCTAATTATTTCTTCCAGGGAGGTTTTGAAATCATTCTTCCCGCGCTTCCTAGTCGTTGACTTTTTGGTCGTACTTAGCTCTCGGCAAGGTCATTACATTCTTCCCCCTTAAAAGAATTCGTCCCCGAATTCTATCAGTTAGATCTAAAGGTTTCCTAAGTGAGCTTGTTTTGAGTCACTTAGCTTGACAATCTTTGTTTCTTAGTGAGGATGTGTGAATGTATTGACCTCTTGATTGATGGTCAAAACTTTTGTGAGAGGCTATTTGGAGCTTGATTGGATCGTCTTGAATCTCGAGAGTGAGAATGGTTCTAGCACTTGAGAATGGTTTGAACCTTCCTTTGCATTTGACCTTGTATTAAATGCTTCCTTCCTTGAGCTTAAAAGAGATAAGAGTGAGAGTGTTTGGTACTTGAGCATTGGTGGTGGGTTTGGGTATGTTTCCCTTCTTATTTTTGCTCACAAGAAGAGATCCTTTGGCTCCACTCACCCCCCTTCAGTTGAGCACTTTCCAAGTGCTCACCAAACAACTCTTGACTTGTTTCTCTATTCATAAAATTCTTCTCAACCTTTTGCAATCCTTGGAAGTTCGCCATTTCAACTTTATCAGCTTTTGTCTCCTTAATGCCCAACTTACCAAAGAGATGTATCCACAATATTCTAGCCTTCCACAGCTAGAAAAACTCTTTCCTCCTCAAGGTTACATCAAGCTCACTAGTGATGGTTCCACAAGTATTTGATGGAATAAAGCTTCATAGGGTAGAACACCTTGATATTCACCTTTGTGAGAACTACCCTTTTAAGAAGATTTTTACCCTTCTTCATCTTCATGACAATGAAAGTCGTTGGTATATTACAATATCCAATCATAACCGGATAGTATTTGAGCTCTTCAAGGGGTTGAGTAATCTCCAAATGTGAGGGTAGATGTGTACCTCTCTAGACTCTTTATTCCCAATGTCTCAACCATCTCAAGAGACATGACACTCACATTGGAGCCGGTGTCACATAAAGCATCATAAATCTCCAAGTGTCCAAAAGTGCAAGATAATGAAAACTTGTCAAGAACTCTTAGCTTTAGAAGTGAAGTGGGTGTGGTCTTGACATTGGATACATCCTCATGGATTGGATAACTTTTAACTTCGGAAAATGTACCAAGAAGGAACTCCTCAATGATGAATTCTTTCTCCAACCTACCATCCTTCTCCTTCTTAATTGAAGAATCATGAAGAAGGGCTTTAATTTCAGCTATAGACCTTTCGTTCTCTACATTTGAGTGAATGGTGTTGCAGTGATTTTGTTGGTTCTAATCAGCCTTTCCTTTCAGATTCTCCAATTTTCCAACTCTATAGCTTAAGGAATCCATATTAGAAGAGAGTTCCTTGAAGTTGGAATCAATCTTGGTGTTCATGTCCACCATTTTCTTCCTCAAGTCCATGGCTCCATTAGCTTGCACTTGGATGAGTTGTTGAAGCATGTTCTTCAGTTCAAGATCTTGAGCCATAGAGGTGGAAGCTTGAGCTTGAGGGTGGAAGGGTATCTTAGACTGAAATCCTCCTTGTTTGCCTTGGAAGTTTGGCTTAGGAGCATAACCTTGTTATTGATTGTAAGACACAAAGCCTTGTTCATGATAATAACCTTGGCTCCTATAGTTGTTAAATCCTTGTTAGTGGTTGTCTTGATTTCCCAAGTAGTTGGACTCCTCTTGGGTCATTTGATCCACTTCAACAACCTCTTGAAAGGCTTGATTGGATCCATTATTTCCAATGAAGTGGATCTCTTTGTTCTTACTAGCTATGATGAAATTGTTTATCTTTTCATTGATGGCTTTCATATCCGTGCTAGTGTGGTCCTCAAGATATTTGACTCCTTTGGTGCTCTATCATAATTCTCATTGTAGTTGCCATCACTCAAGGTAAGATTCTCCACTAGCTCCATTCCATCCTCTACATCCTTTCCTATGAATTTTTCATTGCTAGTGGTGTCAAGGAGCATCCTTATCTTTGGAAAGACACCATGGTAGAGAATACTAAGGTGAGACTTTTCTGAGAAATCATGGTGTGGGAACTGATTTCTGTAGCTCTTGAACCACTACCAAGCCTCACAGAAGGTCTCCTTGTTACGTTTAAGAAAAGGCAGTGATCTCATTCCTAAATCGGGTTGTCCTTGAGCTAGAGAAGAACTTGGATATGAAAGTCTTCTTGAAATAATTCCATGAAGTGATATAACCTTAAGGGAGGGTATTTTCCCATAGGTTTGTGTTATCCCTGAGAGAGAAGGGAAAGAGCCTTATCTTTAAGCTCTCTTCAACCACACCATTGATTTTGGCCATCTCAAAATCCTATTGAAATTGTGCAAGTGGTCCAAGGATCTTCAGCAGCCAAACCATGGAACCTATTGATTTGTACCATTGAGATGTGGCTTGCCTTGATATCAAAATGGTTGTTCTGAACCGGAGAAGGAAAGATTCCTTGGCGGTTTTGGTAAGTATTGAGCATCACCCGCTCTATTGGGTCTATCTCTCCGAGGTGGATGCACATGCAGTCCCACACCTTTAGTAGCTGGAGGTTGTTGGCGTGGAGGAGGAGGATGAGGAGGAGGAGGAGGCTGATTGAGGTGCTCATCATAATCATCTTGGTCTCCTTGGCCACCTTGGCCATAATGTTTAGATGGATGGTCCATATCAAACCGCTGAATGTGTGTCTCTCTCTCTTTGATTTATTACTCCATCTCCTCTTTCTAATAGTTGAATTTTATCCAAAGATTTAACCAAGTGTGCTTGATCTCTAGACTTTGTGATCATTCACCTATGAGAACAACACTACAAGAAAACAACGTTTTCCTGACTACCTTTTGCGACTAATATTTTTGTCGCAAAAAATACTGACTACATAGCGACTCTTTTGCGACTGATTAGCGTCTACAAAAGATTGGTCACCAATCCGTTGTAACTTTGCGACCAAATACATTAGTCGCAATTTGGACGGTCATTTACGACTGATTTGCGACTCGTGAGAAGTCGGAAAAACATCAGTCGCGAAATCGATTGTTTAAAGTTTTTTTAAACCACGTGTTATAAATTTGTAGGTTGGTACAACTAATTATTGCGACTAATACATTGGGTCGCAAATTAGTCGCTATACTACGACTGATTTGCGACTTCATACACGTTGGGAAAGTTTTAGTCGTAAAATCAGTCATAATATGCTGTTGTTAAACCACGTGTTACTCCTTTGTAGGTTGGTGTAACTAATTTTTGCGACTAACCACAATAGTCGCAATATCGGTCCTAAAGAAGTCGCAAATCAATCGGAAAATATTTATATATTCAGATTTCAGACATTTCTTCCCCTCATTCTCAGATATCCAACATCTAAAGTTGAAAAAAACAAAAAAATCAAAACAAAAACGATTTTTCTTTACTCACGAAATATCGGAAAATTACAACTATAGTAATTATTCGGAGTGGATGTATAGGAGGATCGATGAAGCGATGGGAAACTTTTCGCAAGAGTTCGAAATGGGGATGGAGCAGTTCATGTCATTTGCAAACAACCAGCCTCTAGCGCAGAGTAATGGCGGTAAGTTTCACTACCCTTGTAATGTTTGCAAGAACGAAAAACCGATAACCTCTGGAAAAAGAATTTGGAGTTATCTGTATAGTAGAGGATTTATGCTTGATTATTATATTTGGTATAAGCATGGAGAAAAAATCGGTATGGATTTAGGAACAAGTTATGTTGATAGGATGCATATAAGTGGGAGTGAAGATGTTGGTAATGTAGTAGAGGATAGAAATATGTGGATATGGTGAATGATACATTTCGTGATAACGAGAATTTTGATAGCTATCATCACAATTTTAGTTATCAAAATATGGAAGAACCTATCCATAATCATTGAATTTTTTTTTTACGACCTGTTTGAAGGAGCAAAAAATCCATTATATGATGGTTGTCGTGAAGGTCACTCGCAGTTATCCTTAGGTGCCCGAGTCTTGCAAAAAAGGCAGAACATAATATGAGTGAAAGGGCAGTGAATTCGATATTCGAAACCGAGTTTTTACCAGAAGGAAACCAGGCAACTGGTTCACATTACGAGACAAAAAAACTGATGAGCAATTTAGTCCTCCCCTCACTACAAAAAGGCGTTTCTTAGCGGCTGAATAACACTATGTAACGATACTATATCATTTTAACAAGCGTTGTATCATCGCCCTTTATAATAGGTCATGCATTGTAGATAGCATTTTTTGTGCTGCTATCGTTTTTATATATCTAATAGCGATTTTTATCTGCAATAGTTTTAAATACAATAGTAATTTTCATATGTTATTTCTTTTGTATATAACGTTGTTTATATATATATATATCAATTTACTGTTATCGTTTTCCGTATTTTATTATTTGATTTTGTATTTCTGAGCTATTTTCTTTATAAATATATATAATTAAAAAAATTAATAACCTGAAAACAAATACATACATACAAACATATACATATAGTGTGTTGAGCAGTCTCGAATGTGTGTGTCTATACTACAAAAGTGTTGAGCGGATTTGTCTCTGTACTCTTCTTCTCTCAATGTGTTTCTTCTATTATCTTGTTTACAAAGATGCAGCCAAGAGAGCATTTGGGCCTTCTCCACACCTCCTATGAACATCCTTATCCAATACGCTGATCTACAAATCTCACTGCAACTCCAATCGAATGAGGCAACACAGATGTTGCCCGCCTGCGCCTTCCACTCACAATCTGCAATTTCACATTGATCAAACTCCCATACTTGAGAATACAAAATGGAACTTGAATTTTCTTTTTTTACCTGTTGTGCCACAACATAGCCTACAGTCATCTACATGCTCCACATCCAATCCAAGAAACCTTGATCCTAAATTGTCAAGGCTGTGGGAAAGAACTCACTGGTTTATCGATATGTAAGACGCCAATTCCCTGGAAATTGCATAGAGCTAACCCGTGGCATGGCAGAAGTATTTGTTACCCTCTTCTACAAATTTACAGTACTCCGGTTCATGATATCTCACACCTCTAATATCAGTTGGAACAATTCTGCAGATCTGTCATGCATCAATGTTAAGGACAAACCTCAATAGGAATGTAAGTTGGTCCCTTTGGTTTCCCAACATTGATACACAACAGTCTGCAGAATACTGCAACTGCAGAGGGGTTGAGAACTTCCGGAGGAACATAAGCAGTAGTTTCTCTGGCCACACTTCGTCTTCATGCAGTTCACTTCCCTGTGATGAAGACGAGCATAACACCTAATTCCAGAATGTAATATGCTATAGAGACACGATTTCTAGGAACCATAATTTACAATTTCTAGGTTCACATGTAAGATGCTACATAGACACGATTTACAAATCCAACAAGTTGTTAAGAAGTGAGAGCAAAAGAAAAAAGAAAACTGTATACAACTTACCTGTGAACCTCACATAACTTTCCTCTTTCACATGCACTCACGTAAATCAAGTCTCAGTTGCGATGTGAATAAAAGAATTAGCCATTAAAAGATAAACAACACTGAGGATAACATCATGCAAGTTCGAACAAAAATCATCCGATTGAGACATATTTTTACATCAATGAGAAAACATGGAGTACATGAACAAAGATCCTCTTCGCCTCGACCTCCACCATGGCCTCCTATGAAACCGCTTTAGCCGCCTATGCCTCAGCGTCGTCCATCCCTGAACCCCTCACAGCCTCCATCTCGTCCACCCCTGAATCTACGACCACCACGTCCTGATTATAACCATACCCACAAACCAAAATTGATAAATAAGAGAGTGTAATAACAAAATTATATTTGACACAAGAAGAAAAAAAGAGTGGCATCTAGGGTTCTTACCTGTTACAAGTCTCATATTTAGCCTATACTTGTCGACCCACAGTCGAGTGAAAAAGTGTACCAACAAAAGCCATGTGTCTCCATGCTCTGAGGTGAGAGGTTTTGAAGACATCTCGCCGAGATTTGGCGGAATTAGAGACGACAAGAGGAGATGTCGCAACACAGAGGAGGAGAGACGGCAAATGAGAGAGTCATTTTGTTTTCTCCGAAGTCTAGATCAGAGTTTTTTTGCCTTAAAACTTTTCGGTCTTTAGATTTTTTCTTATTTTTGTTGTAACAATGGCGGAGACTTAAAATTTTTAGTTCCGCTTAAACAATTGATAGCGGTTTATGTGATATTCATAGGCGCCAAACATAAAAATCAGGCGCTTGAAATTTTGTTGTCCTCCTTAACCAATTGAAAGAGTTTACAAATATACAACCGCTATGTAAAAATCAGAGGTATGTCAGCCATAGCATAATCGGAAAAAACGCTATACTGGCATGATATAAAAACCTATATTACATGCAATGCCTATTATTGTATTAATAATTGTATGATCTTCTGGAAAGAAGACGAAAAAGAAGATAAGTGTCTTTTTTGCCAAGCACCAACATGAAAGCCTAATGAGAGACAATAGAGAACCAATATACCATATAGTCGTATGTAGTATATGTCAATTTCTGACAGACTGAAGAGAATGTATCAAAACAAGAAACTGCAGCGACAATGAGATGGCATGCCGAGCACCAAGCAAATGAGGGAGAAATGTGTCATCCGTCTGATGCGGCGGAGTGGAAATATTTTCAAGAGCAACATCCCCGATTTTCCCAAGAACCCCGTAACGTTTACCTTGGATTATGTACAGATGGGTTCAATCCATTTCACATGTCTCGTTCGTTGTGGCCAATTATATTGACCCCATATAATTTCCCCTAAGGTATGTGCATGAATACAAAACACTTGTTTCTGACAATTCTGAATCCTGGGCCAAATCATCCGCGAGCTAGTCTTGATATCTTCCTCCGACCTCTTATTGAGGAGTTGAAAGAATTGTGTTCTTCTGGAGTCGATGCTTACGATGTATCCTTGAATCTAAGTTTTAATCTAAAAGCAGCGTTGCTCTGGACAATAAGTGACTTTCCGGTGTATGGCATGTTATCAGGATGGACAACACATGGTACATTGTCTTGTTCAATTTGTATGGAGGATACAAAAGCTTTTTATATGCCGAATGGAAGGAAGACGTTTTGGTTTAATTGTTACCGAATATTTCTTCCTCATGGTCTTCCACTAAAGAAGAATAGAAAAGACTTTTTGAAGGGAAAATACGCTTCAAAAGAGTATCCACTTAGTCTTTGTCCGGTGAGCAAGTTTGTTGTGAGCGGTTACAAGGTGTAAATTCACCAAAACAAAAGAATGCGGTGGAAACGGTCACGTCTTTGTCCGGTGAGAAAGTTTATTGCGAGCGGTTGCAAGGTGTAAATCCACCCAAACAAAAGAATGCGGTGGAAACGGTCACGAAAAGAAGAAGCTGCTATGGGAAGTGGTATAAATGGCACAAGGAAATCATATTCTGGGAGCTCCCGTACTGGAGGGACCTCAATCTCCGACATAATCTTGATTTGATGCATGTAGAGAAGAATGTTTTTGACAATATCATGAACAATCTTATGAGTGTGAATGGTAAATCCAAGTACACAATCATGTCAAGATTGGATATAGAACGATTTTGTTCTCGGGCACACTTACATATTGATAACGAGGGTAAAGCTCCTTTCCCCGCCTACAGATTGATAGACAATGCCAAAACAAGTTTATTGGAATGTGTGAAATATGCGGTCAAATTCCCAGATGGGTATGCCTCCAACTTAGCTAGTTGTGTAGATTTGGCTAACAGAAAGTTTTCGAGGATGAAGAGTCATTACTGTGATGTTGTTATGGAACAACCACTTCCATTTATCTTTGCAGAACTCCTGGACCAGAACGTCCACACTGCGTTATCAGGTACTAATTACTTATAGTTCTATGTATAATTGATACGTAAAAATGATTATGTAATGTTAATTTATATTTACTATGACTAGTCTCAATGGTTATTTTTGTAGGGATTGGAGAATTTTTCCGGGATCTTTGCAGAAAAGTCACGTTGAAGTTCTAGAAAAACATAATTTTAATCATATGCAATTTGAAGAAGATCTTCTATCCATCATTTTTCGACGTGATGGAGCATCTTCCTATTCATCTTCCCTACGAAACAGAGTTAGGAGGCCCTGTGCAATATAGATGGATATATCCTTTTGAAAGGTTTTTCAAAAATTTAAAAGGGAAAGCAAAGAACAAAAGATATGCGCCATGATTGACTGTTGAATCATATATCAACGAGGAGATAGATTATTTCTCAGAGCATTACTTTGCTGCGAATATAAAAATGAAATCAAGGTAACCCTATATTTATTCTCAGAGCATGAGGAGATAGCTTACTCTAAATTTCTTTAAATTTATTTGATCAGGTTAACAAGATTTGATGAAGGTGAAGTCCCCGAGTATCATGTCACTGTACCTGATATTTTTACTCATGTTGGTCGTCCAAGAGGGGAAATGCATGAAATTTGGGTTTCAAAGAAAGACTATCGATGCGCACATGTATATGTTTTACAGAATTGTGATTATTTTCAGCCATTTGAAAATATAATCTGACATGTATGTTAACTTTATTTTACACATAATCTACTATATGTCGGTCTCATATATGTGTTGGTTTTAAACAGCATGTTCAAAGATTATATTTCTGCAAAATATCCAGACTCTCCGAAAAGATCTCTCCACGAACAGAGCTAATGAATATCATACATGGGTGAAAGAATATGTAAGTCTATATAAAATTCTTAACTACGTTTGTATATATACTTCAATATATTTTATATTGTCTTTCTATTTGCAGGTTGGATACTGGAAAGCCACACATCCTTTTTCTCCTTTGGTTCTAGATATAGTGCATGGACCAATGAATAAGGCAAAAACTTGGCCTATATATTTTACAAGAGGGTGTTTTTTTTCATACTCAGAATTACGGCGACGGACAAAAGACATGTAACGATGGTGTATGTGTTAAAGGAGAGAGTTACAGTGATGCATATGATGAAACTGATTTCCACGTGATCTTAATTGATATCATACAACTCGAGTATGAAGGGATTGTTAATTTGAGAATCATATTTTTTAAGTGTAAGTGGTACGACCCGGTTATCGGTAGAGGCACCTGGAGGAGAAATGGTGGAATTGTTGACATTCTTTCATCGAGAAAATACAATAAATATGAACCATTTATTTTAAGTATGTTTTTATTTCTATATTTAGTATAATGCCGATATCATATATACATATATTTATGTATAACTTCTACATATTGATATTGTACAGCTTCGCAAGCGGATCAAGCTGTTTGTTATATCTCATACCCATACACGAAGAAACCGAAACTCTTATGGTTCAATGTCGTGAAAGTCAATCCGAGGGAAAATATTTCAGGAGAGTATGAAGACACAAGACCGACTCTTTTGCAACAAGATAATGACAATTTTGCTGACTACAATCGAAGATCTTGTAGTAGAGAATTTGGTGTAGAAAGTAAACCCAATAAATCTCGATTACGATGTCAGAGATGCGGAACAAGAAGATGAATTCCAGTGCAATTTATCGTCTCTTGATGATGAAGATGATGACGACGAAGAACCCTACTAATCATATGTTTATAAATATATAATATTATGACATTTATTCCCAAAAATAACAGTTATTTTCTTAAATCAATCTATAATATTATCTCATTTCATCCCTAATTTTTTCTTATTTATCAAATTCTAAACCGAAAACGAAATTTTTTCCTCTAATAGCCTTAACCAAAACTAAATTTTTAACCAAAAATCAAATTTTTATATTTCCCCCTAATTGCCTATACCAAAAACCAATTTGTAGCCTAAACCCGCCCAAATGTTTGCCTAACCCCGCCCAAATTTTCCCCTAAACCGCCTAAATTTCCCTTAACCCGCCTAACTATTTCCCTAAACCGCCTAAATCCCACAAAAAAAAAAAAATCCCCCAATTTCAGAATCCCTAATTATTTGTTCTTCCTCTCGAGCATCTCTTCAACTCCATCAAACATGGAAACCATAATCATCCCTTCTCTCTTCTTCTTCTCCAGCGAGCATCGAGCATCTCTTCTTCTCGGTCTATGTTTCTCCTCTTCTTGGTTCAAACCGTATTCTCCTCTTTTCTGTGACACCGTAAACCCTAAAAGCAAATCCAAATCGACAATCTCAGATTGTCGGTAGAAAGAAACCAAATCGAGGTGGGTCCAGCGCATCACGGAAGTACCGACAACAGCCAAGACTTCATCGCCTCTTTCAAGCAAATACACCTCACTCTGGCGAGCAATACCGCCTCCCCGCCGGAATCCCTAACCGCAATCCTACACGTCGTGAGGGATTATCCACCTCCGATGCGCCTGTTCCGAAGCTCTCAGTCTGAACCTACACCGACTCAACCTCGCGCATCTCCGGAGTCTCGACCTCAACCAACGACGTTGTCTGAACAACGAACATCTCCGCTTAATCCTCAAACCGTCCAACCTTCAACATCTCAACCTCGCATGTCTCCGGAGCCTAGTCCTCGAAAATATTTACTGTCTCAACCTCGCTCTTCTCAACACTCTCAAGCGCCCCCACAACCATCGCCTCAAGCTCCGAACTCTCTTTCTGACGGTGAGGAAGAAGTGATAGGTGAAGGATTCATCCAGCCGAATCTTACTGAAGAGCATATGGTTCTTATCAATGCTCTTATGAGCATGCCAGGGCGGGAGGAATATACCACGGTGTTGCCTCCCACAGTAAAGCCGAACACAACATGGTATGTTCTTCTTTCTACTTGTGTTTCTTTGCCCTTTATTATTGTTTTGTTTCTGTTGAATATCATAAAAAGGCCATTGTTTGCTTTTGAATTTGTTTAATTGTTTGCTTCTATTTTCGTGTGAGTTCTGCTTAGGAGTTATTTTGTTGCTTATACTTGAATCCGTTCATTGTTTTGTTACAACTTAGAATCTTCAATTCATTGTTTTGTTACAACTTAAACATAAAACCCATATTTCTTGCCGTGGCTGTGGTTATGCGAGCTGAAGTTACACCTATTGCTTGTCGTGTCTTGTCTTGAGTAATTTTGTCTTGGACTGTTTTATGCTATAGACATGCTATCTTTCTTGAGACTCTTGTTATGAATGTTGAGACTATTGTTATGGTTATCTTTGAGTTTATTACAGTAGAGTTGGGACGATTGGTATTGCATATGCATATCTATTTTGAAATTCTAGATTGGTTTTATATGTACTCTGTGTTTGTTTCTTGTATGTCTTAGTTTCTGTTTCTTTTTGTTTGATTGTTTCTTTGTATGTTTGGTTGTGACAAGTCGTCATTGACCCGAAAGATTACTAAAATCTTCACAAACAAGTTTGATGGTCCATATTACAGCTGGACTTGGGTGCCACGGGAAAGACATGAACGTTACTTTGTCGAATTCGTGGTTAGCTTCTCTCATTTTAACATTCTGTTTGCTTTTATTGATTTTGATAAGTAACTCTTATCTTTTCTATTGTTCTTGTAGAAAAACCATGGTCAGCACCGCAAGGACCTCGCGAGTGAAACCAAAGTGGATTACAAATACTATCTAGACATAGATGATTGCAAAATGGGACAATGATGCAGCAAAAGAGAAGAGTACCGCCACTTCCGAGGCTCGGTTGTCTAACTGTGGTGTTCTTGGAGTTCACGTCCACTTATCCGGGCAGAAGTTTTACCTTCAAATCCAACAAGAAATGGTAAGTTACTACTGAGTATTCAATCTCTTCATTCAATAGTTTAGGTTACTCTTATCATTAATCTTTTTGTGTATAATGACAGGAAATGGAGTTGGGAAGACCGGTGAGTCTTGGTGAAGTTTTCATCAAGACTCATACAAAACCGGATGGATTGTTTGTTGATCGCAAGGCGCATATAGTGGCGAAACGTTATGAGGAGAACTTGGAATCGAAGTTGGCTAACCTCGTGGACTCAGAGACTTCAGATGGTACTTCACAGCACCGAAAGCTACCAATAGAAGAGGAGAACGATATATTTTTTTCCAGGTAAACATGTCCTCTTCTTGTTTGCCATTTATATTTGACTTCTACTTTGATCTGTTTGAGATTTGATGATATTAATTATGTCTGACCTGTTTGAGATTTGATGATGATTTCTTTGTTTTTGCAGTCCACTTTCACAAATGATAATGAGTCTGAAAACCTAATTAAAACTCCTAAACTCGTTTTGGGGCTAGATTAGAATTAGGGGTAACTTCTGGACAATTCTACAATTCTTCAAAACTTGTCTTTAACTCGCGTATAAGGCTCTGTAGCGCTCAGTGTCGACCGACACCAAGGTCAGTGTCGGTCGACATCCAGTCGTGGTCGAGACACCAAATTCAGATCATTGCACCAATCACCAGAAACATCCTATAATCCCACTCTTTGCTCCAAACGCAAGCCTACCTGTAGAAGACTCAATAGACTCGAAAAACCAGGTTAAAGACTCAATATACACAACTATATCATGGTTGAAAACCTAGAGAAACCATGATATATCAACTCCCCCACACTTAGCTCTTGCTTGCCCTCAAGAAAGTAAAAGAACTAAAGCATAAGAAAGAGGTTTGAAAACTCAGAAACTCATTTCGTCCTAGGAACTTTCGCATTCAAATTCACTTAGTAAACCATTGAAAACTTTCCTGCAGATGTCAAGACCACAATATACTTCCCCCACACTTAGCAACTGTCCCAAGTAATTTCCACAATCAGATTAGGATATTCAAGTTCACCACACTAATCTCTGAATACAATTAGGTGCAGTCTTACAAAGGGAGTATCGATCAGAGAACACATGAACTCAACTCAATCAGTATTGACCACCAAACTGTCGGTTTCTGGTTCCATTCTTTTCCCTTTCTCCCTTAACACTGATTTTTCCCCACTGGGTATCATTTTATTTTTTCTATCAGTGATCTTCCCTTTTCACTTGGGGTTTAACTTTGGATCTTTCCATGGATACACATGAGGTAATAGGGGTCTCTACCACTCCCGTGACCACTTCGAAGCTACTAGCTTATCCTCGGTTTTAATCTCTCTTTTTTATTTTTACTTTCAAGGAAGGGGAAAATCAGGAACCATACTCAAACAGGATCACAGGATGTGTTAAGTGCATCAGAGGAATCCGATCCAGAGATCTCAAGCCCCTAAGTAAGAAAATAAAGTCAGGATTAGAGGTGAAGTTAGTGATGGATCCTTTGATTACCTGGTTAGATATGGGTGTCCTTGGCAAGTTGATCCGTTTGAGGTTTTCTAACAGTCATAGAACTACTGCAAGTCTGTCCAATGGTCACTTAGTTCCTATTCCAGTGAAAAATTTCCTCAAAAAATCATAGTTTCATACACATTTTGACTCAATAAAATAATTTGAAAACAAGGGACTGACTCTAAGAAAACAAAACACAATGTCAGTAACCACCTCCCCCACACTTAGACTGCACTGTCCCCAGTGCAATCGCGGCATGAGATCGGTATAAATCAATCTGGAACCAAAGAGTTATTGAGCTGAAAATCCGAACCTGAACACGGCCAATGTCGACCGACACTAAGATTACTGTCGCCCGACACTGGGCTCGTGGTACCATACGCAGAGTGTGAAATGCATCCGTGGTTAATGTCATGAGTTAGCACTCAATTACTCACCTGTTAGCTGCGTTAGATCACTCAAAATCTCATCAGAAACAACAAGGGTGATGCATAAACTCAAATAGTCAGGGTTCCAAGCAAACAAGACTGACATACTGACTCAAAAGAAACATCAAAATGACTCAAGAAAAAGGAAAAAGAAAAACAAACGCAGAATCAGCAACAAGTATCTAGAAGACTGGAGAGTCTCCATCATCCGTCTCCTCGGAGTCAGCAGCCTCCTCTATCTCCTCATCCTCTGAGCTCACATGGGCAGGAGCTTGCGCTGGTGCGCGACGTCCTGGCTGCGGGTGGTGAACGCGCTGTGAGCGCTGGCAAGACATGCTGTGAACCTTCTTCCAAATGCCCTTTAGCACACATGCTGCCCACTTCTTAAACTGCGGTGGTGGCATGTCTTCTGCTAGTCCGGGAAGCTCAGGAAACCCATAGATCTCGTCTGGATCATCAGCAGGGACAGCCTCATGCTCAGCAGCTGAGGCAGCAGCTCCAGAAGAAGCGCCTCTAAGTACAGTGGAGCGTCGCAGAACAGCCCTACAAAGCTCCACACTGGGCTGAAAAGAGAGTGAGAGAGGCTCATCTGTAATGCCTGTAAGCTCGGTCGCTGGAAGGGGAAAGAGGTGCTCAATGTCAGATATGTCGTGGAAACGCCACCAGAACTGTCTCCCAGTAGTATCTCCCTTGATCCACTGACTGCTCTTCAGGTGTGTAAAGTCCATCGTGGACTTCTTGGTGCAAATGCTCACCTGACTCCTGTCAAGCCCAAAGTGGTCAAAGATGGGAGTTAAGAGACTCCCGATCGTCTCTGTCTTTGTGGCCTTCCCAGTGAAAGGCTTCGTCGCCTTTAAGGTCTCCAAATGGTGAGCAAAGAGAGCTCCCATGTTGACATCTAACTCCAAATGAGCGTCCTCGAACTCACTGACATCAACGCTCTTGCCAATCCCAATATAGAGCAAGAAAAGCTCAGCTATCCTCATCATCCCAGGCACAACCGCCGACGCTACGCTGACCGAGTTGAAAGAGATGATATTCGTACTGATGCAAAAAACTCAGGATCAGGAGAAGGAAAATAGCTCGCTCACCGAGCAAGTGGAAAGTCTTAGAACAGAAAATCGAGCAAGGAACACCCGAGTGGTGAACTTCGCCACAACTGAACGTATGCGACTCAATTTTCCAACGCCCGACGGCTCAACGAGAAACCAACGCAACATCGTCCACAACTCTCAAACGAGTGGACCCCTCCAGCGGTCAGATCCAACACGAAGGATCCTCCACCACTGATCCAAACAAGAAGGCTCGCAATGGCTATCAACGTTGACGAAAAAAATTGCGGAGACAAAGACCAGACCTTACATGAAAACCAAACTGAACAACAAATCAGTGTTGAAACGTGTTGATTACTTAGAATCTTCTGCTCCCAAATTATAAACCCTACAAAAATCGACCGTGCGAGTTCCGACTCTTACACTTTGATTTCTTTCACAGTGCCTTCAGTTATTCAATTATAAGATGTGCATGCAGAGATATATAAAGTTGAGTCTATTTAGGAAATGATACAAACATAGGCTGATTATTCCACACGTTTCACGTTTAATTTCACTCATATTACATGAGTATCATGGTGTGTTATTAGGTGGACATTGATGAGTATTGAAAACAGTCAAGCGAACACAACAATGGATTCATTGGGAAGGTTGATAAGGGTGTATATAACCATCTTGCAAAATGTCAGATTTTCCAAACACATAATACTCTACCCTTTCTCCAGTTGGCTTACTTCAACCACTTCTGATTCCTACACTAGTATGGGAAGATTTATCGATGGATTTTGTGGAGGGTTACCGACTTCACATGTATTTAATGTCACATTCATTGTTGTTGACCGTTTGAGTAAGTTTTCACATTTCATGGGACTCAAAAATTCATTCACAGCGTTGGACGTAGCTTTGAAATTTATTGTAGAGATCGTTCGTCTACATGGATTTCCACGCACAATAGTATGAAATATGGAAAAAATCTTCTTACGCTCGTTTTGGAAATAATTGTTTTGTCTTGCTGAGACTAAGCTGAAGGGCAACACTGCTTTCCATCTTCAGACAGATGGGCAGACAAGTATTAAATTGAAGCTTAGAAACATACTTACGTTGCTTGGCATCGAGCCATCCTCGAACGTGGTTTAAGTATTCGGTGTGGGAAAAGTTGTGGTAAAACACTTCTCATCACTCGTCATTGAAAACTACCCCTTTCAGGGGTTTCTACGGTAGCGATCCTCCTAAGTTTCTGTGATTTGAGCCGGAGTTGACAAGAAATTTTGAATTGGAAGAGATGATTCACGAGCGTGATGCAATGTTAACTCAGATTAAAAAAAACAACTTGTTCATGCCCAGCAGTTCATGAAAAATAATGAAGACAAACATGGGCGAAATATGGAATTTGAGATTTGTTTGTGGGTATTCCTAAAATTTATGTCCATACAGACAACAATCAATAGCTATGCAAGTTTGCTTGAAGCTCTCTGTGAAGTATTTCAGACCTTACGAGATACTAGAACGTGTTGGCAAAGCTGCATATCGCTTAAATTTACCGGTGGAGTCAAAGATACATCATGTATTCCATGTATCGCAACTCAAGGGGGGTGTTGGGTTCCAATCATCAGGTATCAGCTATATCAGCTATTTAGTTGTTGCTTTATGTTATTTGATTGAAGAACTTGGTTTTCAAATAACTTTGTTACACAATACACATCATGCAGAGATATACATTTGTAGCAGCAAGATAAGTCTAGGTTAGAATCTCGTTGCTTTGCTGTCCATTGTCCATTTCTAAGGTGAGTTACGGTAGATTCTGGTTTGTTCATTGTCCATTGTCCATTGTCCATTGTCCATCAAGGTGAGTACATGTTAGAATATTGTTTGCTTTGATGTCCATTGTCCATTGTCAAAGTACAAGAACTTTGGAAATATGGCTTGTTCATTGTCCACTGTCCAACAAGGTGAGTACATGTTAGAATCTCGACAGAACCCCCATCCCATCAACCATATATTATACATTTTGAAGTTCAAAATTTGGTCTTTGAACATTTATGCATAATAGATAATAGTACGGTTATTACCCGAACCCGTTCAAAACCGATCGGATTATGGGTTTCCAGTAATTAACTCGAACCGACCCGAACCCGACTAGAACCGAACCGAATCCAACCCGTTTATGCTACATATCTGAATAGGGCTAATGAGCCTAAACCCAAAAACCCGAAAATCCGAATAACCTGAACCGAACCCATTTGGATACCCGAACGCCCACCCCTAACTACTACAAAAGGGACAAACATTTTTTCCCAACACCTCCTAAATCGCAATAACTTTCTCCTAGCTTTCTCCTCCTCCACAAATTTTCCACCGCAGTCATTCTTATGTCAATTCCACGAACAATCCTCAAGATTTCGGCTATATCGGTTGGGGATGAAGCAGGAGCTTGTGGTGGTGGGGGATCAATCCTCGGAGCAAGAACTAGTTCCTTCTCTTTTGTTCCTCGTGCAGCAACATCTTGTTCAAACATGTCTTCAAAGAAGACCGTCTTCCCACGAAGAAGACGATTGGTCCACCCATCAACCACGATATCATTTTCATCACGATCGTCGTCTACTTCGAAGATTTCAGCCAGAAGATCTTTTTCTTCTTGCGTAATGATTAAGAGGATGCTATCAATGTACTGACAAGGATTATAACAATTGTTAATACAAACTTTAAAACAACAAATATCAACATTCCTATTCAATTGATAACTGACCTGAGTTGTACCAAGTTCATCATTGATTTTTTCAATGGGAATTCCTGACATATCTCCTTTCTTGAAATTCGACTTGCACATCCTCGGGCACATCATGTCTGCTCTTGGGACCATTTCCCTAAATCTTCTCCCCAGTTGAGGAATCACCTCACACGGTAGTAGCTACAAAACAATAGTAGTAGTTAGACTAAGTTGCAATTAAAGCAACATCAACAACCTCAATGTACTTACCTCCAAAGGGAGACAAAAACCCGGAATGGCCAACTGTGCGTCATTCTTCAGCTCCCCTTTGGATTAAAAATGACCAACCGTGTGCTTTATCTCCTCCACCATGAAGTCGTAAGAAATTATACCCCAAGGAAACGTCTTACAATAGTCGACGTCGGTCACAACTCTTTGAAATACATCCAAAACGTCCGGTGCACCTTTTCCAGTCTTCCTTTGTCCGCAAACTATACTCGACAAGAAGAACAACACATCCATCTTCAATCTGTCGGCGTGAGCTCCCATTGCTACAAGCTTCGCTTTCACATCTTCCTGTCTTACCGGTCCCTTACCAAAATGGTGCTTGGTGAAACTCAGACTGCCCCTTTCCTTGTATCCAACAAGATAGTTTCAGCAGTTTAAACCACAGATCAACGCGTGTTCCCTCAGGCCATAGCGCAGAGGAACTCCATTTACAACAAACCAAAGTTCCTTTCTCTTACCGGTTTTGGCTGTTCGCAACACGAGCATACACATGCCCTGAACCTTGTGGTTATGGTCCTTCGGCATGTGGAACAGGTGCTTAAACTGAGGATGTGACACAAACCATTCCTTCTCAGCATCATTCAGGGCAGGTTCATGCCTTCAAACGTTTTGAACACATCCTTAAGATAACATCTTGTCCCTATCTTCAATCTCGTCTGATAGGTGCTAGTAGGGAAGGCCAATCTCTCTGGCTTCAATGGCTTGCTACTCTCATCATCCTGTAAATAACATTCATTCAAATGCACAAAAAATAAGTATGACAGTACCAAACAGTTTTAACCAGTTTTCCTAAGTTCTACAACTACAGTTTTACCTTGTTGCCCTTAGTTACACCAGTTTTCCAATGTTATACCAGTTTTTCCTAGTTACACCAGTTTTCCCTAGTTATACTAGTTATCCATTGCCGGTTTTCCCAAAGCAGTTATCCCTATTTCTACTAGTTTTCCACTGCATTACCTCCGAGTCGGTGTCGGTTTTCTATTCGGAAGAAGATTCTCCACTCCTTTCATTGGCGATCGCCTTGTCCTAGGAAAGGTTTGAGACTGCAACCGTAGTTGGGGTCGGAGCAATGGTCATCTCTCTTGGAGATGTTTGATACTGACACCGGAGTTGGGTTGGGAGTTTTGGCCGCCGCTGCTACTCTAAATCCTTCTGCTTCAACTTCTTCTTCTTCAGAGCTTTCTTCTTCTTTGGATCTCTCTTTTTCATCATTGGCACCAACTAGAGGAACCACCCTCAAAGCGTCCGTCTCCGGAACCAAAGAAGAAGAACATGCCACCACCGTCGAAACCATCGTCCCCGGCGCCTGGGAAACCACCGTCTTCAACTTCTTCGAAGGCCTCGCAGCCGGGTCACCGGGATCCTTCGGGTTTTCAAGTCTCTTTACCGGAGCATCGCTCTTCTTCGGCGATTCCGCCGCCGGATTCGACTCATCCTCCTTCGTTTCTTTCCTCGAGCGCTGTGTTTCAACACCCATTTCTCCGATTATTTCTCCGATTATCGAGTTTCCGTTTCTAGATTTCCTTTCTCTTCTCAATAACCTCTCAGTTATCCCGAGTTATCCGAGAAGGAACCGTTACGGTTTGCGTTTGAGATAGAAAAGGAAAATCAAAATGGTGTCGATTAAGGTTATAAATTGGTTGACCCGATTTTGGTGTTATCCGACCCGGGAAAATCGGGTCAATCCACGGTTTTTAGGATAAACCGAATCTTAAACCGGATCGTCTCTGGTTAGGTTAAGATTTCGGTTAAGGGCGGTTAAAACGCCTGGTTTTCTCATTATTATCCAACATTCGACTGGTTTTTTAGTAATTTTCATTGTTTTCGATTTAAAAAAAATGTTACTTAATATTCTAATAAATAGAGGGTATATCAGATTTATTTTTAGTAAGGAGGGTTTGTGGAGACAATAACCAGTCGAGAGAGAGAGAGTTACGGGTTTTGTAAAGGGGGTTTTGGCTCTCTTACCCCTATGTTGCCAAAGAAAATCCACAATGCCCCTCATTAATCTACAATACCCCTCTCATTAAAAGGGGGGGGTGGTTGTTTACTGTTGTACCCTTAATGAATTGTTTTTTAAAATCAAGTACATATTTAATTTAGGTAAATGGGTTGGGTCGGTATGCTTGACCCGAAATCGAAATTGAATTTCAAACCGAAACCGAAATCGAAATTGAATTTCAAACCGAAACCGAAATCGAAATTGATTGGGCAAATTGAATTTCAAATCGAAACCGAATTCGAAATCGATTGGGCAAATTGTTTCAAATCGAAACTGAAACCAAAATCGAAATCTCAATTTCTCATTTTAGCTCTGTCGGATTCTCGTCGGATTCACCTCCAGAGCTTGGGAAACGTCGCTCTTCGCCGGATCTTCGCTGTGTACGTCTCAATTCGCCGCGGCGTTCCAAATTGGAGAAAATTGCTCTAAACTATTTGATGCACATTCCCATTTTAAATAATGTTTCTGGGTAGTATGTTGACCCTAGTATAACTAAGTAAAACCAGGTAACACTAGGACGTGTTGTTTAACCAGTTCCATTGTCAAGAGAACTAGAACTGTCTCACGCAAAATGGAAAGAAACAGAGAGAGCATTCAACATAAACCAAGAGAGCAAAACATTAACAGAAAGAGTATTCAACATAACATAAACCGAAAGAGAGCATTCAACATAAACAGAAAGAGTTTTCAACGGGCAACATAAACAGAGAGTGATACTAAAAAAACAGAACATGAAAGAGTTTATCAGTTGACCAGAAAAACCGTAAAGTGTTCATCAAGCATTTTACAGAAAACGCTACCTCCAGGATCCAGACACAATTATCGCACAACTCATCCTTCTCTGGCTCCACAAACTTAAACCCCCACCCCCACCAAGGATCGATTTTGGAACAGTTGCAGTGCGAGATCAAATGTGGCTCATTTTGGTCTCGTTTAACAATTATCCAATCAGGCAGCGCCCTTCCTCCCCACCCCTTTCCTGGCAGCATAGGCAGTTTGCTGCTAAGCTGAGTTGCACGTTCTCGAGTAAGGTGATGATTACCGAACAGACCTTCCTCCCAATCGTCCCTGAAGAGGTTGCTCATCATCCCGTAGATGTACTCGCTGACGAAGATTCCTTTATCTGCAGCCGCCTTGATTTGCTCGAGTCCTTCAACCCGCTTATTCTCGAAAAAGAGGTTAGAGATGCCTTTAAGGCTGACGGCGGTTGGGTTCCCTTCGTCGTAGCACCTTCTGTGAAACTTCTTCCAGTCAAAACCTGGAGACCAAACAAAAGTGTTCATCTCCATTAGATTAACAGAGGCAAAGAACGAGGCTCCCGTAGTGATAGCATTAAGGCGAGTGCATGTGATTCTCGAGTGACGGAGATCCTGCATGTCTTCTTCGCCCACACGAACCATTATTTTCCTTATGATATCCTCCGGCAATCCGAGCAGATCGAACGGTGGCTGTTCCTTCCGCCTTCTCGTAACAGACCTCATTTCGTAGCGCGGCTGGTTGGGACGATGCCACGGCCAGTACACATGTGCGTTACGCATTTCTCTTCTTCGCGACCTTCTGTTTTCCTTCATACTTTGCCGTTATCTTCTTTCAGATTCGAGTTCGTTCCTTCGGAAGAAAGAAAAGACAGATTTTTCTTCTAGGGAAGTGGTGTGGAAATGACGAGGAGAGCAGTTGTGTTTGAGAAATAAAAGATCTTTTTTAGACCGGACGCGACTGTTTGATTTTCCCCACGCAGACCTATGTAATACTTAGATTTACTCTAAATATTTTGTGTGTAATACTAGTATAACTATTTAATCATTATAATAACTATTTAATGAATTGTATATTTAAATATAATGAATCATATACTTAAACATTAGTCCTTAAATTATATGTTTTAGAAAGAATAAGTTAATATAATTGTATTCGAAATGGGACTCTATGAATCATATTCACTTTCTATTTACCAAACTTTTCCTTGTGTTTTAAGAAACTATTTCTAATTGAGAAGTGAAAGTTACTGAAAAATAATATTCAAAAAAAAAATGTACGAGGCAATAAGATTCATATGGTATATAAATAAAACAAAATGTCATACTAGAAACAATAACTTTTATTTGGTGTAATACTAATTTAAGTGTGAACCAAATATTTGAATATTTGGTTTAACTAGTAACTAGGCATTACTATGTGTGATATTTTAAAACTTTTACTTTATTTTTTAAATAATAAAAATTATCCAGGCGAGAAAACCAATTTTTTGGCGCCGAAATGAAATGATTCGACTTCCTCTCTTCTTTATTTATAGCTCTCTCTCTCTCTCTCTCTCTCTCTCTCTCTCTCTCTCTCTCTCTCTCTCTCTCTCTCTCTCTCTCTCTCTCTCTCTCTCTCTCTCTCTCTCTCTCTCTCTCTCTCTCTCTCTCTCTCTCTCTCTCTCTCTCTCTCTCTCTCTCTCTCTCTCTCTCTCTCTCTCTCTCTCTCTCTCTCTCTCTCTCTCTCTCTCTCTCTCTCTCTCTCTCTCTCTCTCTCGAAAAGATTAACTCGATTAAGAAGCTACGTGGAACGTTGAAGAGACAATTTCCGATTGATTGATTAGGCTTAAGTGGCATATTGTTTAACAAGATTGATTGATTAGTCATAAATGTATTATTATAAAATTTTGAATGAGATACATATTATTTTACAATCCAAACAAAGGGGGTCTAGCAAATAAAGTTCCAAATACAAAACAATATTATCCAAGTTATTTTAGTTATCCTAATATTACTTAGCTAGTTATCCTAGTTATCCTAGTATTACTTAGCTAGTTATCCTAGTATTACTTACCTAGTTATCCTAGTTATCCTAGTATTACTTAGCTAGTTATCCTAGTATTACTTACCTAGTTATCCTAGTTATCCTAGTATTACTTAGCTAGTTATCCTAGTATTACTTACCTAGTTATCCTAGTTATCCTAGTTATCCTAGTATTACTTAGCTAGTTATCCTCTTAAGACTTGTGTTCTTGTTTGTTACTTTTTGTTACACTTATTTATGCTAGAACAAAAACACAAAATAGTCTTATAATAGTTCATCAAAGTCTTACAATACCATAACAAAGTCTTCAAACTACAACCAAACCCACATAGTGATTACAAATTCCTTACTTTTACCAAACAGAAGATGATAGATGATCAAGAAAGTCAAACAAATACACAAAACAACAGTCACCATGAACTTCAAATTGGTTTTACGTATCTCGGATTTGCACACCACCACCTCCTCTTTCAAGTTTTCGACAATGTCTTTAAGATCATTAACTTCCACCATAAATTCTCTTCTGTCAATCATCATGTCTTGAACCTCTTCATACATCCCATCCTCTACCCATTTGAACAAGTGACCATCCTACATTTCACTTACAATAATCACTATGAAGCTAACAAAATCACAAATCAATACTAGGCCTATGTCAAAACAATGTTACCTCTCGGCTAAAAGTACAACAGAAATAAGGACGTCCGAAATTTTCTTTCGATTTTGATGTGTAAATCGCAAGTTCGCTTCCACACACACACAATTTTTGGGAAAACCTCTTCTACCATTGAATCCATAGTAAAATGAGTTAGAACTGATTTCCTCCTACACTCAAAGATATTCAATTACACAATTAATCATTGTCGTTTATAAAATTCATCCAAACAAACAACATTCATAATCGTATTTTGAGTCTGTTTTCGGGATGAACAAAATAGAACTTACGGATTGAGATGACTCTGAGATATGAGTTTTGTTCTTGCTATTCTTCAATCGATTGTCAGATTGATTTCCCATCTGCTGAGACTCGGAATTTTTCTAGGTTTTGTTCTTCGATTTCACGCTTTTTCTTTCTTCTGGGTTTTGATCTGATCTGTTTCCCGATTTTAACGAATCGATTTTGATCCGATTTTGAAATTTTTTTACCCGGGTAGAATCCGATTACATGAGGCTGGGTTGAAGGAGACCGGATCTCACCCAGGTATAAGTTGTAATTTCATGCCCTTCACTCGGTTTATAAGTAATTTACCATTTTTCCAAATTTAATTTAAATAAAAACGAAATTGATCTTATAACGGGGTCATGTGAGATTACTCTATGTGTACAGAGGGGCATGAGAGACGATTACTCTTTGTAAAGACCAGTGTTCTAAAATACGCTATACGCTAGCTGGACGGTTGGCCACCGTACATCGTATAGATGTATATACGGACGTTTATGCGGAGTATATACGGTGAATATTTTCTTTAAAAAATATATATATATAATTTATATTGAATTATTAAATAAAATATGTATTTATAACTAATATAGTTTATGATTTTAGAAAATAAAAAAATTTAAAATATGAACAGTAAACATAAAAAATTATAGATAAAAGATTGTATTTAAATTATAATAAAATTATATATTTTTTTAAACTAAATTGGTTGAAATTTCATAATTCTCCAATTAATACTACTAAAATAAAAGTTATTTCAAATAGTATGTTAATCAATGAAATTGTAATTTAAAAAAATATATATAATTTTTTAATTTTATAAACTGTATAAAAGTGTTGATAAAAACGTATAAGTATCATATATACGGCTGAATAAACTGTTTATACAGCTGTATATATGCTGTATAATTGATTGTATCATTTAAAACGTATTATCTTACCGTATAGACAAAAACAGTACAGTCCTTCACTGTATAGCGTATAGACGTCGTATATACGGCCGTATACGCTGTATTTTAGAAGACAGGTTCTGGGTTTATCCAATTTTTGAATCACCACCATAATTGACTCCTCTCTACCTGTCCTAAGGTATCTCAATCGAGAAGGAAACATTGTCCCGTATGCCCCTATATCTCACAAACTAATCCACTATGCCCCCCACTAATCTGTAATGCCCCTCCCTTTAATGAAAGGACGAAAATACCCTTTTCACTTTTGGACAATGAAAAATCAATGCTTGTACTTGACTCGATCCCACCCTAGTATTACCAGTATCACCTCCACTCCTAGTATTACCCAGTATTACCAGTATCACCTCCACTCGTAGTAGTATTGATATTACCAGTATTACTGGGTATTACCCGGTATTACCCAGTAATACCAAGTTGGTAATACTGGGTAATACCGGGACAATGTTTCCTTCTGAGACATAATCTCATATGTCCCTATATCTCCATCCATAATCTGAAATGCCCCTTAATGTCGAAATGACAATTTTATCCTTAATGAGTGATTGTAAAGTTTAAATGTAATTAAATCGGATAGTGGTCATCGAAAAACACGGTAGCTCAGTGGTGGAAGCTTTACACGCGTACCTGTGTGCGACGCGCGCCCAAGGTTCGAATCCCTTGGACGTACCGGGTATTACCCGGTATTACCAACTTGGTATTACTGGGTAATACTACCAATACTAAATCGAGGAAGCCAATTTCTTCTAAAAGTTTAGTTTCTTCTTACTCTCTAAGTCTTGTCTCGGCTTATAAATCTCTCTTTCGGAAGTGATCGTTTTTTTCTTTCGAGGAGATTTACTGGACTGGTAGGTTGATTTTGTCTCTCTCGTTTTGTGTTTCCTCGTACAAATTAGGTTCAGTTAGATAATGGCAAAATTCTAGGGTTCTCCTTGGAAATGTTTTTCTGGATCTTCGTTTGGTTTGGATCCGACTCGAGATTGTCTTACTGTTTTCGTTTCAAAGCGCGAGAACTCTTTAATTTGCTGAGAAATTGTGAGCTTTGGTTTGTGGGTTTTGCAGACAATCGTGAATTAGGAGTTTTGATTTGTGGGTTCTGCGTGCAAATGTGAAGAAGTAGAAAAGTGAGAACCGGGAACTTTGTTAGACGGGACGTATTTCAATTTAAGCCGAAACATTGTCTCATATGCCCCTCTTTCTCAGAATCTAATCTGTTATACCCCCACTTAATCTACATGCCCCTCATTTTTTAAATGAAATCCTGTGATGACGATTTTGCCCTTCTCATTTTGATTTAATTTATATGAATAATCGTTGTACCAGTATTACCTTCATTACCAGTGTTACCTCCAGTAGTACTAGTATTACCAGATACCAGTATTACCTCCAGTGGTACTGGTATTACCAGTGATACCTCTAGTGTTACTAGTATTACCAGTGTCATCTGTATTACCAGTATTACCTCCATTGTAGTATTACTTCCAGTGGTGTTGGTATTACCAGTGTTACCTCCAGTGGTACTGATATTACCAGTACCAGTGTTACCTCCAGTGGTACTGGTATTACCAGTGTTACCTGTATTACCAGTATTACATATACTTGTAATATTACCTGTAGAAAAAATATTGGTATTACCAGTATTACCACGCCGGTGGGATTCGAACCCTGGGCGCGCATCGCGCACAGGTATGCGCGTAGAGCTCCTAACCACTGAGCTACCGTTGTTTTCAACAAATACTTACCGGTTTAATTATATTTAAGTCCTTACAACCATTCATTAAGGGTAAAATTGTCATTTCGACATTAAAAATAAAACAGGGGCATTTGAGATTTATGATGGAGATATAGGGGCATACCAGCTCATGTCTCATTTAAGCCGTAACAGAGGAACTCCCTTCAAATTTACTCTTGGCAAAAGGTAATTCTTGCTATGTTAAATTAAGGCTTGGCCTAGGATGGATTAATGTCACAAATGCCACTATCTTCCAAATAATAATCTCGCATGCCACTCCATGATCAACATGCCACTCGCTTCTAGTGAACTGACGAAATTACCCCTGAATATTTTTAAGTGAAAACTCACCATCCTCGTGGTACAACTGCCCCCCAGATGTACCAGTTGTACCACTAGTACAACTACCCCCAGTTGTACCAGTTGTACCACTAGTACAACTGCCCCTCAGATGTACCAGTTGTACCACTAGTACAACTGCCCCGTAGATGGTACAACTGCCCCTCAGATGTACTGGTACAACTGTCAAAATAATCCTTCAGTTGTACCAGATGTACCGCGCATAGGAGGATTCGAACCCTGGACGCGACGCGCGTTCAGGAACGCGCACAACCACTGAACTACCGTGTATTACTGAAACATATACCGATTCACTGCTATTTAACCTTGACAAACATCATTGGAAATTCATTAAGGGTAAAATTGTAATTTTACCAGAGAGTGGCATTAGTGATTATTTTTTAGGAGTTAGTGGCATTTGTGGATGGTACTCGCCTAGGATGGTTTTGTAACTTGTGAGAGAGACTTGTCGTTCTCTGTTGTAAGTGGGAGTTTGTTTGCGTGTCCTGTCTGATCTAATAGATAATTTAGATACTGATTTACAGAATTTTGACGTCTGCTATGTTCTGCTGTTGGTTTGTTTTTCGCTAATAGGCTCTTGATCGGATTTGTTCTCTCCTCGGAAATGTTTTTCTGGATTTTCGTTTAGTTTGGATCCGATTCAAGATTCGTCCAAGTCTTCGGATGAGAATGGTATTTAAATTATTTTAGGGTTTATCTCAAAGGGAAACCTGTCTGGGCTGTGATCGGGAAACTGATTCTAAATTTAAGTGATATATGCTCAATTTCTGAGTTTAAGGAAACTGAAAAAAACCATTCAAGCAATTTACCTGTAATCAGAACTTCCTTAAAGCCATATACTTTTCTTGTGTTTCTCTTCCGTTATCAGTTGTTATGTTCTTTGATCAATCCTGTTTCTGAGCTTAATCTACACAATTCATAAGACTCATCCTCTGAATGCTTGCTTTGCTTCTTCAGATCTTGTCCCAAAATTCGAAACGTCTCGTGTATGAGAAACGCGCAGCAGATTCTAAGACACGTGAATGTATCCCTTCACGACGGTGGTGCACTTGTCTTAACCGGAACCAATGGATCAGGTAAATCAACATTCTTGAGAATGCTAGCTGGATTCTCAAAACCCTCTGCAGGAGAAATCCTTTGGAACGGTCATGACATCACCAAATCAGGAATCTTCCAACAATACAAACTCCAACTCAACTGGATCTCTTTAAAAGACGCCATCAAAGAAAGATTCACGGTGTTAGACAATGTACAATGGTTTGAGCTTCTCGAAAACAAAATGGGCAAAGCTCAACCCGCATTGGAGCTAATGGGTTTAGGGAGATTAGTGAAAGAAAAGTCGAGAATGTTGTCGATGGGTCAGAGGAAAAGGTTACAACTTGCGAGGCTACTTGCTATTGATAGACCCATTTGGCTTTTGGATGAACCATCGGTTGCTTTGGATGATGAAGGAGTTAGACTGCTTGAGTATATCATTGCTGAACATAGGAAAAAAGGAGGCATTGTGATCGTTGCGACCCATCTTCCGATTGAGATTGATGATGCTATGATCTTGAGGCTTCCTCCTAGGTTTCCAAGGAAAATGACTTTGATTGATATGCTTGATCGTGCAGACATTTCTTAGTAGAATCAAAAAAAGTTTCAATTTGACATTGTTTGATTTTGTACTTGTATAATGGTATGTTTAGTATTTTCAAGCAAACATGGTCATAGTCCAAATTTCATTGGATGGGAAGATTATTTATATGACACCATTTCTTTGTTTTATTACTAGATTGATTCTTATTTATTTTAACTATTGACTAATTTGTTATGCCTATTTTACTTTTCAATCATTTTACTAGAATTTGACCGGCGGATATATTTTTCCTTAAAGAATAAGTTTTAAAACCAGTTTTTTTAATAATAATTTTATTAATTATTCAAAACAAACTTTTAATAATTGAATATTACGATGATTATTTGGTCAATTCGGGAATGCATTAAATAGTTTTTGTATTCGAAAATAATTTTATAATCTTTTGTTTTAATAAAATAGTCATTATAAAAGTTATGTATATAATTTTAATATATTTTTTTCATTTTAAATATTATTTATAAAACATTATGTTCTCATATATAGAATTTATTTGTTTTCATATTTTAATAATTAAATTTATAATTTTAAATAAATATAATTATAAATTTATGAAAACCAAAACATGATATTCTGCTTTTTTAGCATTTTTGTATTGATATAAGTTTATTTTAATATTTCTATAATAGAAATTAGTTAATTCATTTTTAACTTGTCTTTAAATGAACGTTTTAATATTATATATATATATATATTCATAAAATTAATCTATTTTAACTTATCTTATACAAAATAGTAAAATTATTCAATATTTATATTATTAAAATATATGATGATTTAGATTACGGCTGATGTTTTTACGATCGTAGTTTTTGACGGGTTATGTTATTAAATTTTTAAGTATTTAAACTACTACTCCCTCCATTTCAATTTATAAGGGATTTTAGAGGTTTTTGTTTGTTCCAAAATGTAAGAGGTTTCTATATATTTTAGACAACTTTAATTTTATTGAAAACTGTGTGGTCAATTATATTTTGCAGTTTTCTTTGTTATTGGCTGAATTGTTTATAATTTATTTATTTAATCATATTTTGTTGTAGAAAAATAAGTTTCTTAATCTTTGTGCTTTTAGCCAAAACCCCTTATATTATGAAACGGAGGGAGTAATATTAAGAATATATCAATTGACATTGGTTAATCCATCTTTTAACCCGTCTTTCAGCAGACAAAAATTGTTTTTAATATTTTTAGAATTGAAGTTGGGTAATCTATTTTTAATTCGTCTTGTAGTGGTATAAATATAAAGATTTTTATATTTTATATAGATCAAAAATATAAATAAATTATTTTATGATAAATTTTAATAATAAATACAAATTTAATAATTATTTTTCTTAAGAAATTGAAAATTAAAATAATTTATAAGATTTTGTTATAATATAAAACATATATTTATATTTAAAACAAAAAATATTTTGAATAACATCATAAATTAGAGAATGTTTAGCATGACTCATACATTATTCTAATTTAACGAGACAAATATACCCTTATTTGAAATTTTGATAAAACAACTCGTCAAAAACTGTGATTGTAAAAACATCAACCGTAATCTAACTCATCATATATTCGAATTATATAAATATAAAATAATTTCTTTTTATCAAATTAATAATATATCAATTTGCGATATCAATTAATAATTTATACGTGCTAATAATAGTATTAGCACATATAACCAAATTATCGTATATTATTATTACTAAATAAAAAATCATATATGATACGATCCATACCCGACTACTTTGCGATACAAATAATGAGTTGCATATTAGTTGTAGCAATATCGACAAATAAACGACTTTGTTACTACTATACACGAAGTAGCAAATTAGTCGCCATATTACCGACTACACTGCGACTATTGTTTCCGGTCTCGACAATGGTCGTTAATCAGTCGTAAATCGGCGATTCAATTGGCGATAATCATTTTTGATCATATATTAGCGACTAATACACATCCATATATATATATGTAGTCGCAAAATAGTAGCAATATTGTTCCCAAATAGTCGCCAAATGTTCCGACTACAAGTATAGTTGCAAGTTCCAATCGCTAAAATGTTGTTTTCTTTTAGTGCCAGCGTCGAAAACAGAAACACAGGACCGCCATTGCTTTCTCATGACACGAGCCGACGGAGGGAACCAAGAGAACAAAACACCGGAAGAGGAGGAGATTTCACTCCATAGAAGCGAACACAGTGGTAAACGGGGAAAGGGCCAACCAGCATCAACTACTGTTAGGATCTCTATAATCTTGTCTCATTACTACTGTATATCGCTTACCTTCTTTCTATAGTTTTATATATGTATATAATAAGGCACTTTGTATCAATAACATTATCGAATTCAATAAACTCAAGAGCTACAATCCTAACATAAATTCAGGAGCTACAATCCAAAATCTTATCATTGGGGAGAGAAAAAGGTGATTATTTTCATTATACGACCGATTTAGGGGATAATTGGAAGGGACTGTAAAATCTAGGTTTAGGAATTTTTACCTAGACCCAAGAACACGATTCGGAACCAACCCGAATTTTTCGGGTCGGTTCGGATCCGGGTCCAGGTATAAGAACCTGTCAGGTACAATGGAGGCCGGAGCCGGCCAACAACAGGAACAGGCTGGAAACCCATCGGCATAGCGGCTTTGCTGCCAAGATCCATTGGGATTCAACACTCCGACAAACAAAAGAAGAAAGTCGGCCCTACTCAGTAAAGAGAACGAAGAAAACAAAGAAAGATGAGTTATGAAGAATCAGAAAAGAAATAAAAGTATTTATAGCCAAGAAGGGCAACGGTTGCCAAGGCAACGCATTCAAAGCAATGCGACGGTTACCAATGCATGTCTTCAATGCAAAAACGGCGGTCCACTTTCCCATAAACACACAAGGCAACTCCTTAAAAGGCAATAACGACGTGTGGACCACGTCTCGTAAATCGAAAGGGAACGTCCACCAAAACACGTCGATATATCCTCTGACGAGCAAAGACAAAAACGAAGCAAGGCTGCACCAACGATCAGAAGACACCAACTGAAACACCTAAAAAGAGGGAGGGAGAAAAGGAAGAGAACGAGCATACAACAAAACATACATATAATGTCTGCGAATGCAGACGCCGTTCATACAACAGTCCAAAAAAAAAAACAAGCTAATTGTTACAACAAAGAAACTATGTCGGGAGATCGGACTTAACAGAAGCAACCCCGTCTCCCACGACCAAAGACGCCACATTTGCCCCTCTTCCCTCCACCGACCTTGCGGGGGTAACAACACCATTCGGCGAACCTCGCAATGGCGACATACAAAAAATGACAGGATCCAGAGCATCTGGCCGTAGTTCGTCAACCTCCCGCTCCAAGAGAGGCTTGTCCTTCTCAAGCTGAGCAATCAATGCAGGGGGAACTGGCACGCCACTATCCGCGAGCAGACGATATGCACCAAGGATAACGGCCACCTGGTTCAACTCCAAAAGCTTAGGAGTATAACGATCTACCTGCTCTCTCTCCGAGCTCAGCATGTCCAAAAGATCGGAAGCCTTCTTATACAAATCCTCTCGCTCAGAACGAAGGTGCTCATAAAAGGATGCCCGGAAACCATCGCTCTCAGTAGCAAGGAGATCAATTTCCGACCTAAGAGAGCCAGCCTCGCAACGAAGATCGCGCTTCTCATCCTCAAGTTTGGTCAACCGCCTCTCAAGATCCGCAGCCTTTTGTTTCTCAAAAGAAAGAGCAGCATAAACCCCCTTCACTTCATCGAGCTCCTTACGAACCTGTTTAAGCTCACGGGCAGAGCGTCGCAACGCATCAACCTGATCTCTAAGGATACCCTCTGTCGACTTAGCCTGTCTTCTCTCGGACTCGTATGAATTCCTGAGTTGGTTCATAATAGCACACACCATGACAAGGTGGTGACTTAGCTCCTCCTAAAGATGAGGCTTGTGCATAGCCGATACATGAATAAGATCCTTTGCCAGACCTATCGCAAGCTTCTGAACAAGATTGGCGCACGACAACTTGTCACTCACCAAAGGGACCGTGCCTTTGTGAATATACGACCAAGACGAATTCCCCAAACTCGGTTCAGCATCACCCGACCCATCCATCGAGCCAGCAGCACGTACAGAAGGAGAGGCAGGAGTTAGGCCCTCAGAACGCTCACCCTCACCCTCAAAATCTGATCTACGCCTCTTAACTCCTGACGGTGACATATGCCGCCATCGGCCTCAGAAGGTACGACAACCGGGTTTGCGACACCTCTCGACGTCTCCTGGCATTGGTTAGACTCATCTCCAAAAGCAGCAGGGACGTCGTCAAGAACGATCACCGAAGAATTTATCTTCGCTAAGGGCTCCTCAGACATCTTACGCTTCTTCCTAAACACCCGAGGGGACGACGTTTCACTTTACAAAGAAGGATCCAGCTCCAGAAACACTGAAGCAACAAAGCAACAACATCAGCAGCAAAGACCTCCCCATCTAAAAAGGAGGAAAAGAGGGTACATAACCGAATCAATCTTTCTAAAACAACTTCGGACCTTCTGATCAAACAAGGCCTTGGCCCCTTTGTCCTTCGATGGAGGCCAATCTATCCCACCGTGAGCCCTCAGCTTATCCATGTCTTTAGAAAACTCGGCGGTCCAACAGCCTGAAATGGAACGAACTACAAGACAAGGAAAAGAAAAAACAAAAAACCATGAAGCAGACAATATCGATAAGCAAGCGCAAAATAGAGAAAACTACCAGGGCTATAGTTCCAGGCCGATATGAAAACCCTGTTCGTGTCAAAAGTCAACGCATTGTTAACACGCGCGAAGAAATAACTGTCCTGCCAATCAGAAGTCTTATCCGGGGGGTCAGACACAATCTTCAAACGACGACCAGGCCTGAATCGTACATAAAAGGTCCCAGACGTCCCTTGATTGACCAAAATCGACGTCAGCTCCTCAAAAAGACGAATAGACATCTCGACCTCACTATCAGCCGCCATGATCAAAATCCCTAACACATTACGAACAACAGACGGACAGAGTTGAGAAAGGACCATCTCCCTAGCCTCGCAATACTCAATCAGGACTCCGAGAAGGGGAAAAAGCAAGTGGCATTCAGTGAACCAACATTCATACAAACAAACCCAACCAGGAGGAGCATCCCAGGGTCGCTCACACAAAGTCGGCAATCGGAGCTCCAGACCGAAAACACGGGATCACCCCCGACAAATATCATCCAGCATAGGCTGTTCACAGACCAACGAGCGGATCACCCTAGAAACGACAGTCTTCACTTCCGTTTCTTCCTTCGGTCTTCCTCTCCCTCCATTCGAGGAAGTTTCTCGAGAACAATGGTCAGGAACAACCGTACTAGCTTTCGAACGACCTTCCGAGTCATTAATCCTAACACTGTCTCTTCGACAACCGAGCCCACCTCTATCACTAGAGTTCCGCTCCCCTACATCGGCAAAAGTTTGGCCATCGGTAGAATCCGGTGCGACAGGACCACCACGAAATCGACGAGGTTTTCGCCCAGTACGAAACATCAAAAGCTCTTTGTCCCCCCCCCGATCGGTCTAGATTCAACAGGACTATCTCTGGATGACTCGGATAAACCAGAATCATCACTACTAGTGGAAGAATGCTCACTAGAATCTTCCCGCATAATAACGAATCCAGAGACGAAACAACAAAAGCACAACAACCAGAAGAAGCGAATGCATAGCAAAGACCGCAAGAAGAAAATAATTACCTGGTGAAAGACGACGAGATTTGAAAAGATAAAGCCTCGTAAGAAGAAAGGAACGGTTTCATAAAACACGCAAAATCGTACCACGAGCGATTCGCGTCTCTTCGCTTTCTCAGAAACCGCAGAAGAAATCAACAATTAAGAATATCAGCAATCAATGTGAAACGACTTAACAAGATTTCCGCCTGACTTACACACTCGAAAGAATTCGCCGATCTCGACAGAAACCGCAGAACGACGAACTGGGGGGGGGACTAATTGTTGGATATGGGTTTGACACCCATTCATAAGCCCTTTAGAAATCTTGTTAAATCAGTCAAAATCATCTCGGCCCAAGAAGACAAGTCCGCTAAAGAGTCAATGACCCAAAATGAAGTCAGCATCCAAGCGCTATAAATAGGACCCTTCACCCTCCATTTTAGATACATTGTAACTTGCGAGAGTGCCGAGCTACTTCTATAAAGCTCCGACCTCAAGCAATATTTAGGGAGCACGCCATTTGACGGACTCCCACCTTGTACCATCCTGTTCATCGCTCGGCTTCGTCCTTAAGATCAATAAAGAACAGTTTTGACCTCATTTAAGTTTACCTCGTACCTCGTAGTTTGGACATTTCAGATCGTAATCCGGCTTTTATAACTAAATCGAATTTCCGTAGCAACATCTATGTATCTGAAGGAATGCCTTATATGGTTAAAATCTAGTTCACTGCAACTCCGATCGCTTTTGCTATCTGAACTGTATAGGTTTGATAACAAATTTTATGAATGCCTCGAGTGACAAATTCACGCTCGATGAAATACCCACTGTTCAAAACTTCTTCATCTCCATAAAAATCTCGCATGGACATGGAGTATGCGTATATCACCATCTTCCATCAACTATATGTCATTCTATTGATCAGATTCTCTCCTTTAACCATTTGGTCGTTGTAGGACCATATGTTCCAACAATCACAATATATAAAAAGACACCTACCTCGGAGGAGAAGAGCAAAAGGGTTTCCGGATCCCACACATGTTGAAGAAATTTTGTATAACCGGATATATCCACCATATATTTAAGTTAATGTTCCCGAAGTAGAGATCGATCGACTTATAAAAATCTGAGCTATCTCCAACGTCTTGCAACGCCTTGCATGTTGTCTTTGCCCGAACAAAATAGCGTATACCTTGATCATCATCAATGTCTAGAAGGATTTTTTGTAGGACATCACTGAAAGGCAATCCATTATGATTTTGGTAAAGAAGAAGTAGAAACATAACATAATAACTTTAACAAATAATATTGTAGAATATTTGAGAGATCGATATTGTTTCATGCAACTGCATAATTTATTTACAGAGACGATGCAACCTTTGGGTTTTCCATCAATTTAAATAATATTTATGTTATTGTTATTTATTAAATAATATTTATTTGGTCGAGTGCATCTTCGGATGGAGTAAGTATGTACATGATGAATCTATTTCGTTGGGTAATGATATTTAATGTCTAGTCATTATTTATTGCAGTTCAGATTTTATAAAAATAAACTTGTAGTTACTTGCATCGATTTTTGAAAAAAAAATAGGTATATGTCCTATCAACTTAATCATCTCGCTTGTTTGCAGAATACATGCACTAGTCATTTGGTGTTATAGTGTCAACAAAAAAATTCACCTCCAACCATAACACCAAATATCATACTATAAGAAACATTCTCTATTTTTTTATTATTATATTTTAACTATTTTCTTTTTAATAGTGAAAATTACAATCGATAAATTAAAAATAGTGATAAAATTACATCGTAATAATTATACGAACTAGTATATTTGGACCATAAATTCTTAATAATGAATTTCGAAGTTCAATATGAACTTTTCGGTCTTTAATTTTTTCTGTGTCGCGCTAAGAATTCTTGAAATTGAGCATTATGAAAAACCCCATCTTAACTTGTACACTTGGAACTTCGACTCATTCTTCAATTATTGCATTAACATGACGTTCATATTCTATGATCATATTGTGCATTATGATCATATCTTAACCAAACTGCGTATTTACAAAAAAAAAATATCCAAAACCCTAGAGAGCTAATTGAAACCGAATCCGAATGAATATCAAATGCATAAGTCTATAAAATTTAATTAAATAACATTCAAAAATTTAATTATATTATTAAATTAAAATAAAAATAATATGTTAATATTTAGTATTGTGAATAATGTTACACCAAATACAGTGTGACGCTATTCACAAAAAACAAGTCACAAGTGTTCATGTTTTATTTTCATATGAAATGATGAAATGGTCACAAGTGTTCATGTTTTATTCTCATATGAAACGATGAAATGATGACACTATTTGGTTGGCCGGGTCTTATAGGATTAATATTTTACTTTCATACGAAATGATCAAATTGTGTGTTATTCTGATGTACATGTACAAGGTATTAATCACAATCTTACTAAAATATGACTATTTCAGTTATTAAATGAAAATATTTTATAATATGTATGGTTAATATACTCAGTTATATAATTTAGATGGGTTCATAAACTATTAAGAGCATCTCCAATCCTATTTCTAATTTGGTGCCATATTATATTTTGGAATAAAATTGCTCCAACCCTATCTCATATTCAATTGCAAAATGGTATAATACTATTTTTTTATTCCAAATACAAAATGATCTAACTTTCAATTGCATTTAAAATTGATTTTTTTTATTTATAAAGCATAAAAAGTAAGGTTCTTAAGTAACATACATTAAATTAAACACGAGATTTAGATAGGGACAACAACCCTGTTTCCGGCAACATCATGGTCACATAGCTCTAGTTGGACCTTGGTTCTTGAACCTCCTGCATTCGCGGATTGAACATGTAGTCCGATAAACTTTCCACAGTCTCAACCTATGTCTCATCAGGATCACCTATATAAAATGAGTACTTTAGCAATGTTTTCTAAATTATTATATTTTAAATTAATGAAAATTATTAAAACAGTTACTTCCAGTCCGATAGCTCCTCCACATCTTGAGCACCACATTCACATCTGGAGGCTTAGTCTTTAAAAACCCATCCCAGAAGTCATAAGCGTATTTGCCATATGCCACACACTTTTAACTTATTGTTCCTATTATGAATTAAAAAAGTTAATGAGAACTATCCTAATGTGATTCTTGTCATGGTGGTATTTATTATATTTTCGATTGCCACACACTTTAATCAACTGCTCCTATTATGAATAAAAGGTTAATGAAAACTACCCTAATGTGATTCTTGTCATGGTGTTAACTACTATATTACCGAAAATACTTACATGGCATCTCTATGGTGGAACACTTTCTTTGTCCTTGCAGGGTTTAGGGAATCAACTTCAAGGGGAATCGAGACCACGCTCATGATGTCTACACAAGATATGTGTGAATATTTTGGTTATTTAGAGTTTCACGGTAAGAAAAAATGAAAACTTTTGATAGTTTTTACCTATAGGAATGTCTCTGTTGGTTTTGATGTCACATATTTGGAGGAAACTAACAAATTCCATGTAGTGATTGGTGTTCAAAGGCTTGATAAGTCTGATACCAGTGTCTTCGGTAGCTTCAAGTCTATGGCGAGACTTTGTTGGACAGAAACATGGATCCGCTCGGACCACCTTGCTCCAGATATCTCAATCCACTTTCCTTCATGTTTCTCTAGTCCAGAGAATTCATTTACTTGTCCTGGATAAACGACCATTTCGATCTTGCTTCCCGGCATAATTAAAAGCATAAAGATATAGTCAGAACCAGTGCAGTCTTGCATGTCAAAATTCTGTTAAATGGCCAAGATGTAACTCCAATATGGACCATCTCCAAACACATAGTATGGGTAGACCCGGAAAATCTTAACTATGAAGTGTTTCTTCTCTCTTAGGTTTTGTTTATGCTATGTAGTTGTAATAGACCATGGTGTTTTGGTTCTGTTTCAGAGAGAATGAAAGTGGAGAGAGAACTTAGTGAAATTGGGATGATTATTACGACAAAATATCTTCCTCTCACCAAAAATGAACTTAAATTAAAGACGGTTACAATAAATGAGAGTTTTAATAAGTGGCCTCGAGCTCCGCATCAAAACAGAGGGAGAGACACGTACACTTACATGCCACATACACAAATTGTTGTTCGTGGAGTGTTTCTCTTTGAGACCCCAATCAATTAAAGACTAATCATGGTTAAATATCATGCAAATAAAGAGTTATGATGCTTCGTTAACTTGCTATGTTTTTTCATGAATCTTTACTTTTAGAAATCACAAGTGATCCATAAGTATTAAAACACCACATCAAAATTGTTCTTGCAAATAACGGCTAAATTAGACTACAGCCTCTGAGCCTTGAACCGTACACTGGTTTTGTCTTTTGTTCTGTCGTAGCCTATGAGCCCTTGAACTGTATTATGGTTTTGACTTTTGTTCTCTTGCAGGGTTTGCAGAGTTCCTCTGTTTCGGCGGGACCTTTACGCTGCAGCCACTGTCAATCTTGTTTTGCATTTCATTTGAAGGCTTGTGCTTATTGTTGACACATTAAATAAAAAAAAAAGAAATATATTCAATGTTCATCTCAACGGACATTATTAAATTTCCTTAACATGGTAAGTACACGCGATAAATATATTAGATATGTAGAAAAATTCACAAAATCAGAATTTAATATTTCATACCATCATAAAACCGATAATAATACTTCACACCAACCCCTTCTTCTCGCCATGTTTGATTAAGATCATTCGGAAAGGTTATGTTTAATTTTATTTATGTTTTTCTTTTGTTATATACTCCATGCTCTTTCTTTTCGGTATGAAACATACAATTGCAAAGGCTCTGATCTCCAAAATAAAATTGAAAACCTCATATGATATCTGAAGATTACGAGTTAAAAAAATTATTGAAATCAAACATTTTCATAAGATGTATTTTTTTAAAGATTAATACTAATCTTATATATAAATATAGGGACTAGAATAACAAGAAAAGATGAAACCTCAAAATTTGAGGTTTTAGGGTTTCTTTTGGATTGAGAAAAAACCTTAAATTTGAGGTTTTGAGGTTTCTTTTGGAAATGACATCTCCAACCAACATTCAATTCCTAAAATTTTGAGGTTTTTTCCATTCCAACCAGCCCTCAAATCCCCAAAACTTCTTTATTTCTTTTTGGTCCCTACAATTATGTCTTTCACAAATAAATGTACTAAACTTAATTTACAATAACTTAAGTACACAAAATAAAATAAAATATGATAAATATTATATAACCTTAAAATAAAGTTCACACAATAGAAAATTAAGGACTTTTAAGGGGGGGGGGGGGGTTATGGTTGGAGAAATCCACCCTCAAATCCTCATTTTGAGGATTTTCTCACCTCAAAATGAAATGCTTGGATGGAGATAACCTTACATACTAGTCCCAAAAAAATAAAAAGAAGCTTTGAGGGTTGGTTGTGATGCCACAAACTTCAAAATTTGAGGATTTGAGGGTTGGTTGGAGATGCTCTACAAACATAAAATACGAAAGTATACTTTTCTATTTACTATTTTTAATTTTACGGTTTTAAAACTTTTAAAGATATTTCTTATTTTTTGTGATTTATAATCCGGGGAGTATATCCAAAACTTTCATGAAATTAAAAAAAATTGCTTTCATAAAATGTGTCTTCAATCGTACTTTATATTGTGAGCAAACTTCTCGGATTTTAAGTATGTCAAATAAAGAAGTATAAATTTTAAAAATGGATACAATAAAAAGTAAAATATGATGATTAAAATACACCTATAAGTGGGTAAAAATTCAAAAAATATGCCAAATTAATCCGCCAAACCAAAAAATAATTTTATAGCCCAAAAATTTAAATTATCCGCCTAAACCCAATAATTTTCAACAAAGTGTCGAGAAATTCTCAATTACGACAAAACTTAATTTATTTGTTCTTCCCCTTTTTTGAAACCTCCTTCGAGTCATCTTGTTAATCTCTCTCCAAATTCTCTTCTCTGCCCACGCATCTATAATTGATATCTATTCTTTGAATCTCTTATTCGAGGCTCTCAATTTCATCACTAACTTTGGCAGAAACCCTATCGACCCTCTCATACTCTTCTTTGAATCTCCCAATCACAAAAACCTCCGTGATATGATGCCTTTGCTTCTGATTTTATTTTCTTTTGTAACGGGGCTGCTTATTAATCTGATTATTGGTTTGCTTATGATTTACTTATGGTTTGCTTGTGTTGGAATAACTAATATTAGTTCTACAGCTTGTAAACGACTCCTATATTCTTCTATCAGATTCAATATGGTCTCCACAATCTGGATAAGTTGGTTGTTTTATATGAGTTTTTGATGAGTTCGAGTCTCTGATGGTTAGGATGTTAATCTTATAGTTATCAAGCAATTGAGTTTGATGTCTCAGTTTAACTACTCTATGTGTTTTTTTAAGTTTGAGTGTATGAGCGTTTACAAGATAATATTTGTATCATTTGAGACATGACCAAACCATCCATAAATTTCTTTTATGAAGAGTTTATCCATAATTACTCATGACAAAGGATCAACATTTTTTTAGAGGATCTGTCAACGACGGATAAAAGACATAGTTAGCACTGCAAAGGACTGCAGAAGCACTTCAACGGACTACGACCTCGGAAGCTCTTAACAGATGAATATAACCAGATCTTTCTTCAGGTAAAGTAACATTTTGACAATCCACGTTTATAAAGTCATCTCATGTTCTTTATTTAATTGTTTTTCTCTTACTATCACAGGCCACTGAAAAGGATGGATGAGGAAATCTTTATGTAGTCGAAAGCATCAAAGAAAATCTTTTAGTGGCCAAGCCCAAGCAGCCTAGAGACTTTTCAGCGTTTGTGGCTCAGAAAGAGCAACTGAAGGAAGCTCAACGTAAAACTACAACATCATGTGCTTCTTACGTTACTTATCACTATCTCTGGCACTTGTTAATTTTCTGGGGTATGATTTGGCAACTCCTTAATGCTGGTGTTTGCATATGTAGATCGTTTGTGTATATATGCTACACATAAGTATATAAGTTACCAGTGTTATTTGGAAGCAAATATTTTTTACATTTATTGTACCATTCAAATTACAGTATCACCAAATGCCAAATCTTAAATTAAAATTAATCCAAATTCTTATTTTTACGAATAAATGTTACTAAACAGTCGTCAATTAATTGCACTACACACACAAGGTAGTCTCAAAATATTTACATCTGCGTATCTGGTTTTTCCGAGTACTCGATGAGTAGTCGTTAATTAGTCATTCAACTGTCGCCAAGTAGTCACCTATATTACGACTATGTTGTGACTAAATTAGACAATCAGACAGTAGTCGCCAAGTAGTGAAATAATCATTACCATAATCGAATTTGGATGTTCCGATTAGATGTTTTATAGTTGTTAAATTAGTCATTAAACAATCGCTAATTAATGGTAAAATGTTTACCATAATCATATTTGGATGTTCCTATTAGCCGTTGTATCACCGGTAAATTAGTCAATAAATAGTCGCCAAATAGTCACCATATATTACGACTAAGATATGACTATATTAGACGGTCATGTAATAGTCGACAAGTAGTGACTGATCAATGCCGTAATCATATATGGATGTTCTGATTGGTCGCTAAATAGTTGTTGACCTAGTCATTACCAATCGCCAATTTGTCGCCAATTTTTACTACTACTTTGTGACTATACTTTCCAGTCACAAATTAGTCGGCCATTGGTCACCTAGGTTAACGACTATTTGGTGACTACATTTCTCCGACTGGATCTAGACTATGTCTTTAGTCCCACAATTGCCGCTAGTGTAGTTGCGAATTACTCCCTACATATTACGACAACGCTACGTCTATGTTATGATTACCTATGTTTCTCGTAAAAATAGTCGTATACCGCCAACAATTTTTACGACTATGCATTTTACCGACTAAGGATTTACAACTACTATATTTAGTCGTTATTTAGTCGTAAAACCTCGTTCAACGACTATTTTACGACTAAAAGTGCAGTCACAAAATCGTTGTTTTCTTGTAGTGTTTATTATATCACAACATCAAATAGTTTTACAAACTAGTTAAAAAAAACATGCTATACAAAATATTAAAATCGTCACTAAGATTTTTTACAAAAGCATATTTTACACACACAAAATATTATGTTATAGTTTTTATGGTATCATTGGAAAATTATCAAACTTCATCGACGAGTAAATCTGCGATATCTAGATGAGTGTCATCATTTAGGCCGCTAGCGACAAAAAAACAGCCTCGTTGCAACGGAATTTTATGAGGGATATATTTTGTCGCAAAATTTTGACGAGTTTAGATTAAATTTACGATGAATTTGATATTTGTTGTAAACTAGTTTGCAATAGCGACGAATGCAGTTTGTCGTCATTGAAATTCCCTCTATAAGTTCTTATCTATGTAAGTATACTTAATCGGTGTGCTAGGTTGAACAATTTTGTTTTAGGACATGTAAATTCCCAATGTCCTTTCATGTTACATATGTGACAATCATTGTCAGCTTTCTTCTTTATTTCATGACCACCTTTATTTATTTAGAAGTTTTCTGTTTCTTGAACTGTTGAAACTTTTCTTTGTCCACGTCCACAATCACAACCTCTGCTATGAACTCTGTAGCATCCAGATCATCGTCCACGACCTCTTTTTCCACGTCCACGATATCGTTCACAACCTTGACTATGACCTCTGCCACATCTAAATCATTGTCCACGATATTTATCATTATTACTGGATACTACTGCATTCGCTTCAAGGAATGAAACTGATCCAGTTGGACGATCATGATGGTTTAAAATCACAAGTTCATTATTTTGCTATGCTATAAGGAAGACTTGCATCAACTTTGAGTAGCAAGTATATCCATTGGCCCAGTATAGGTCCTGCAATAATGCAATTCCAGAATATAATGTGGAGTGTTTTTCAGTCAAATAAAAATCACTTATATTCTCTCACACAACGTCATTCTAGCAGTAATTCCGAATAATACAGAACAACATTCTTCAACACTCTTCTAGTCTTGGAATCAGAGATGATACCAATCATATGTGGCCTTTCATAAGATCATATATTTTGGTGGATATGTGGCGTAAAAACACCATGCCTTAGTTTCATTTTCATCAGACGTTGTTTTCGATAATCAATGATTTTTAGAAGAGCATTGATCTTAGATGCATGTTTCATATGATGGCCATGTCATATAATTGTTTCCAACAATATCAAGGGCGATGATCTCAAGTTTTGGCAAGTTTGACATAATATCTATATAATTAAAACATTTATTAATTTTTTGAAAGATTTCAAATATTTTAATGAAATAAATATTTTAATAATATCATAAAAATATAGTTATAATAAAATTATATAAGAAAACTCAATGTAAAAATGATCATCTAAGGAGGCAAATCCATCCATGTGATTAAACAGGCAGTGTCATCCATTTAGTTTCAAGGAGGCCGAACCTAGGCGCGTTAGATCTACGCGTCTTCTGGAAAATTCTCTAAGAAAACTTCGTCACTTTTCTCGTTGGTTTGAGGCTCCCTCTTGTCTCCGGTGCCTCTCGCCGGTCCGTGAGGGAGCCTCCTTTAGTTTTCTCTGTTTCCGGTCTTCGATGGTTCTGTTGCACGACGGAGGCTCCGGGTGTACCACATTTCTTCTCAGAGGCATTGGGAGGGGTTGCCTGGAATTGTCACTCTCGGAGGAAGCTCCATGGAGAAAGAGGTTCTTGGGTTAGTTCGGTGGTGGTGTTCTCCATTAAAGGACGGTGGCCAAACTTGGCTTATGATTAAAGGTGAGGCTCTTTGTTTCTAGCGTGTTACGGTTTGCACCTTTTGTCAAAGATGTGGTTGCGATGGCGGTGGTTCGTCAGGAGGATGAGGGTTCTTCTTGGCGGTTCTTTTCTGAGGCGGTGGTGCTATTTGGCCGGATTCAGATTCGGTTGGTTGTGCACAGAGGAGGCGAGTTGTGTGTCGGCGAGGTTATTGGTAGGGATTTCAGATCTGAAGTGTTTAAGGGTTGATCTCCTTCTAGGGAAAGATTTATGTGGCCGTGGGACAATTTCCGAGAGTGGCTGCCCCCGCGGAAGCTCTGTCGCGGGAAAGCTGAAAACTGGTTCCAGACTTGTCGGTTAGTATGTGAAATCCGGCGTGGTGAATGCCGGTGGCTGCTTGAGTCCGTCAGGGATGAGGATTTAGGGCTTCTGTCTACTTCCCACCCTCTTTTTTTGTATGCTGATTTTCCTACGATTTTTGCCTAGTCTTTTTCGTTTGCGCCGGTTTTTGCCCAAAAATTCTTCAGTTGTAACGGTCCGATTCTCGAATTAAATTTCGGGTTTTTAAAATATGTATTATATTATTTTAAAAAAGAGGCCGAACCTACTACTTGGGGAAAGTATAACCAACCACTCTATATATTAATTTTAATTTGATGAATAATAAGTTTATTATAATTTTGGTATACATACTAAAATACATTTTACTTTTTACGATAACAAATGTGTGTGTGTTTTTTTGTAAATTATTGTTTACCTCATTTCTTTCTTTCTTTCTTTCTTTCTTTCTTTCTTTTTCTTCTCCCTTTCTCTCTTCTTCTTTTTTTTGCTTCTTCTCGTTAAGTGATTCTCAAATGAAAGAAATGATGTGCGAAAAAAATGCTCATTTAATTCCTCATCTATTAGTAATAAGTGTTTTTAATTCTCAACTATTGTTTGCGAAAATAATTCTTCAACGCATCGTTGACTTCAAAAAATCGTTACGAATCCAGTCAACATTAACCACAAAACAACGAAACATTAAATAAACTTATGTCATCATGAAAATTCTCATTTAATTCCTCAACTTGACACAATAAATCTCCAACTATTTGTTTGCGTATAATAATTCGTCAATTTGCAATTGACATCACAAAGTCGTGATAAACATAGTCAACTATTAACCTCAAGATATTATGATCTTCGCCGTCGTTCAAACATCTCTCATAATTATTGGATAGGTCCAACCTGTGGTCAGAATTTTGTTAATTTTCCTATTTTGTTGATTGTAAAGGATTGTAAACATTGTAAAAGAACAATGATGTTTTCAAAAAAAATCCCATTAAATTGAAGTCAAAGCTAAAACTATCCTCACCCTTCTCCTTCATTTTATTCGTCACAAAATCCCCTTAATAAGCTGGGTAGTCACGATAATGTCATTATCAGACTTTCTATGAAGTCTGATGTTTTTACCAAAAGACAAAAAAAACCTTTCAAATCTAACTTAATTACGAAACTGCCATCTTTTCTAATTCACTCAAGCACCATTAACAACCAAATTTGATCTCCTAATGACTCATACAAATTTTTTTGAGCCATTAAACTCTATATTAGAGTTCATAACCTTTTATTCTCCTATTTCCTCTTCAATTTCATCGAAAAACTTTATAATTCACATTTTGAAATTTTGAAAAATTGAATTTCTTGCGATTTTGGTTATTCTTGCATAAAAATGGTTTGATTTGTTGGGTATTAGTGTAACTATAAGTTATGGGCGCTTGACGAAAGTAAAAACGAGCTCAAAACAAGATTTAGGTTATCCTTCACAAAATCCGCCGATTTTCAAATCTGTTTTGGAATTTTAGACTTCCCATGAAGTCTGATGGAGTATTATGGTCAACGCAGGGTAGTTTTGAAATTGACTTTTATGTTCACCACATAAGCATTTTTCTCCAAGGTTAAGGTGACCCAATTTTCCTAAGTGTAAGAAAATTTACCACCACTTAAGGTTGTTTTAGTTTGTCATATGTTGGTTTATGCAATCTAAGGGGTAGTGTTTTCTAACCAATTTTCTTAACTCATGACTTTTCTAACCAATTTTTCTCCAAGGTTAAGGTAACCCATTTTTCCAATGTTGTATACTTTCAATGAACAAAATTCCTTGTTGATTTTAGTAGACAAAAGTAAATTTATACAACTTTGTATTTTTCTACAAGCATAGTAGACAAGGAGAGTTTCCTTCCTCTAATTTGATTCTCACTTCTTTCATATTTCAGCAGCCTCTCAATCCGACACACAACTTTTGCAGACACTAGAAATGCTTCAGGATAAAACTGGTATAGAATTTTTATTTGTTACCAATAATCTAGTACAATACAATGTGTTCAATAAGAAGACTAATAACCAGTAAAAAATCTACAAAAATGAGAAAACATCTAATTTAGTATCAAACTTCAAAAGCAGTCTAATATCAAACTTCATGTTGAAGTTTCACTCTCAGACTTTTGTTGTAGTCTGATATTAGACTCTCACTCCTTGTATCACCATGCAAACCACTTCAAAAGCAGTATAATATCAGACTTTATGTTGAAGTTTCACTCTTAGAATTCAGTTGTAGTCTGATATTTCACTCTCAGACTTCGCGTTCCTTGAAAGAAAGACAAAGAGTTTGTGGATTTTTTACTTTGAGTGTCATTGATGGTTCTCCTGACAAGATTTGACCAACCCATATCGCTTTTTGTATTGAAGAAGAAATCATGAAGACAAAATTGAACCATATAGAATGCACATACCTCTCTATCATCCCACCTAATCTCTTTCAATTATCTTCTCTCTTCATTGGTCAGATTACGAGCTGCAAAATCGAGAAAATCTTTTTTTCCTTATTAGATAATTAAATAAACAGAGCTTGTGGGCATCCATGATGGATTACGAAGAAATAGAACTGAATACAAAGAAAGACTAGGAAGTTGTTGAATCAAATAAGAAAACGAAATTAGTTCGTAAGGTTATGTTGAGACATGTGGAGAGAAATTGGAGGGAAATTTTGTCGGATTTTTAACAATTGGAAATTTTTAGGGTTGTAAAATCTCCGGTATCAGACTTCATATGCACTTTGGGATGAAACTTCTGAATCGAGCGGGAAATCCAAAATTTCCAGGCAATAAAATTCCCCGCATTTTGAAATAGAATTCATATAAAATTTCAAAAACTTTCAAATTTCAAACTTCGTATGCAGTCTGAAATAAGACTTTATGAGAAGTCTAAATACTTGAATCAGATTTACCTGGAAGTGTGAGAAACCCTAAAGTTTCAAGTTTCATTCTCAGACTTTGGTTGTAGTCTGGTATTAGACTCTCAGACTTCGCGTTCTTCTTACTTCATTGAAATGTTAGGAGCCATTAGCAGCAGAAGAAGCCCGAAATTTCAGCCTCTTTGGAGAGTCACTTGGTTCAAACTTAAACCAAGCACCTGAAAAAGCAAAAAAAAAAAAGCTATTGCATTAGTTAGCGAATAGTCTCCAAGAAGTGGTTAATAAAAGATTTTTTGACACCTTTCCCATGAACTATAGAAGCTCATTGCTAGCTTCCCCAAAAGCTGCTGGTGCGGCAATAGTAACACAAACATCGACAGCGTTTAGTCATGCAGAGAGAAAAGAATGAGCAAATCAAATTGTATAATCAAAATTCCATGTCAAGAGAGTAAAGAAACTAGACTTTGGAATCTATTTTATTTTCAAATCCAGATTCAAATTTATAAAAGCAGACTTCATAATCCAATTTCACGATCAATTTAAGTTTAAAAATTCAAATTAGTTCATTTAAAAAACCTTTGAAAGTTCTAAATTAGAACAAATCCACTCACCGATTTCGCAGCTCAAAGAGAATCGGCGATGAATCACATTAGAAGAACTCGGATGAGAGAATAAGTTTGACAACCTTCTTGGGTGAGAAATTCGAAAGATGTTTTATAAAAGAGAGAGAAAGAGTGGTTGTAAAAGAAGGAAGAATGTGAAGATTTTTATTTTTCTGTTATATGTATGTGTGGCTAATTATTTTTTACAATATTAGGTTTAGATATGTGGACAGAAATTGGAGGGAAATTTTGTTGGGCCCGGATTTTTAACAATTGGAAATTAAAAAATCTCTGATATCAAACTTCATATGCAGTATGGGATAAAACTTTTAAATCGAGCGGGATTCTGAAATTTTCAGGCAGAAATTTCCCGCATTTTGTAAAAGTTTTCATGTCATGTGAAAATTTTCAAAAACTTTCAAATTTCAGACTTCATATGCACTCTGAAATAAGACTTCATGGGAAGTCTAAATACTTGAACCAGATTTTCCTAGAAGTCTGAGAAACCCTAGATATAATAATTACTACTTAAATACCATCATATTATATAGAAAACTTACAAAAAACATCAAACTTGTTTAACATTGTCACAGACTAACATTATATGTAAATGTAACATTATGATAAAAATTTCACAAACTCTCAATCTAACCCTATATATAAAAACATGATATCCAATTTCATATATCAAACATAGATCAAACTACATGGTCTTTAGAACCATATTTACCTTCAATGGTTAATTTGACTAAAGTTTATGTAATTTTAATTTATATACGTCAAAAATGCTTATGTGTAATTTATGTATTAAAATTTGTATCAAATTATTTTTTATAACTTTTTAAATTTAAATTTTCAACTTAAATACGTCTCAGACTTCTCAAAGAAGTTTGATCAACCCCAAAATTTAGACTTTGCCGAGAAGTCTGAGAAACACTAAATCTAATATTTATCATTTATAAGTAAAAATATTTAAACAAAACACCTAGGAAACATCAAATTCGTTAATTATATGCACATTATAACACATATGTGCAAATTTAAAATAGCAAATGTAAATTTGGTAAACCTTGAATCTAACTATAAAGTTATATGTAAATGTTCCACTACAAAGTACGTTTTGAGGTTTAGAACCTACTATACCTTATATATTTTTAATTTTATTCAATTTTACGAAATTTAATTTATATACTTCACAACAGTCTATATTTAATTTATGTATAATTGTTTTTTACGATTTCAAAATTTAAATTTTTTAAATTAATATGTTCCAGACTTCTTCGAGAAGTCTGAAGTTTTTGGGATAAAAACATACTTTAACTAACATTGTTTAATTTGACTCAGTTTTACAAAATTTTAATTTATATATTACTAAATAATCTATATTTAATATCAGAAATTTTTTAACAAAATATTTTTTCAATAGTTTTAAAATTTAAATTTACTAATTTATTATATATCAGATTTCATGTAGAATTCTAATAGAAAAGTCATTTAGACTTATATTAGAGTCTAACGCATCAAACCTTTATAGAAGTATGATAGAATGCAAATGTTATAATGGTAATTGCGGTTTCGGTTTTTTGTTTGGTCATAAAGGGGTAAATATAATTTTCTTAGCGCGAATGGACAATTCTTCATTTCTTTCAATTGAATCATAGTTTTATTTTTTGATTCAATTTGTCGGACATTTAAATAATTCCTCCCCTCCCCTCCCCCCAAAAAAAAGCACAACCTACGACGTAATGAAATAGGACATACGAGCAAGCAAAATGGAACCAAAGCATGTGGCCCAAGTTGATAACCGGGTACCAGTTCTTACCAGGTCAAAGTAATACTAATATATATATATATATATATATATATAGTTGATAACAATTTAAAGCACTTTTGAATATGTTATTACAGAGAAAAGCACTTGTGAAATATTGAGTACTTTTCCCACTGTACACAATCATGGAAATTCCGTTTTGCCCTTTTGTTAATTTTAAAAAACATGGTAAAAGTTTTATTTTTGGTGCAAGAGTTGAAAGCATGTGGGGGAGGAAATTTCTTGTGCAATCTTGCCTTTCAACAATTAAAGAGTAAAATAATTGTGTGTCTGAGATTATTTAATCATTTTCATTCTCTCTCTCTCTCTCTCTCTCTCTCTCTCTCTCTCTCTCTCTCTCTCTCTCTCTCTCTCTCTCTCTCTCTCTCTCTCTCTCTCTCTCTCTCTCTCTCTCTCTCTCTCATTTTCTATTTTATTTTAATTTTCATCTCTTTTCTCTCACATGTCTCATCTCTCTCAATTTCTTCATTTGTAGAAACATAATTTTTTGTTTTTTTTGTTACTATAATTTATAAAAAAACAATTTCCTATCTTATAATATCCATTTTAATATATTTTGTAATTTTTTGAACAAATTTTGTGGAATGAACATTTTTTATGTAATATGAACAAAGTACAATAGAACAGTTTTATAGACAAGTCGACATGGATACCATTTTATAAATGTTTTTGCTGTTTACATTGATATGTCTAACAACACTTGTCCATGTTGATTGGTCCACGTTACCCGTAAATACATTTTCACAATACGATATCATTCATGTATATGCATCCACATTTAGATTTTTGTCTAAATGTATACACTTAAAGTGTCCTTATAAGTGGAACGATATTAAAATTGACTACTTAAAATTGTACTCCATTAAGCAGATAAGCCAAATAAACTAGAAAAATGTAAGTTAAAAAAAATGCATCCACAAGAAAATGTCTATTTAAATATGTACACTAGCATATATCCAAATTAAAATTAGTCATATAAATTTGTCCATGTGTACTATGGCAAAAAATGTACATTGGAACAAACAAACATTGATTAATGTACACATACAATTTGCACAAAGTAGACAACACAAGATTTATATTGAATGTTGTCAAGGAAATTTAGAAAAAAAACATGTATAACAAACGTAGATACAAAACATAGAAATGTACAGTTGTACATACTTTCTCCACAACTAGGTGTCCACCCTCAAATTTTCCACAACTAGATGTTCACCCTCAAATATGTCCACATATAGGTGTGTACGTATATGTTTCTACATATAAGTATCTGCATATTATTGTCAAATGACAAAACAACATAAACACATAGAAAATTGACTTATAATCATGTCCCTAAGGTAGTGTACACAAAAATGGATCCACAAAAGGAAATTGGTTGTAGTAGATTTCCAGCCTCTTGCTTGGATAGTTGTTTGTTGTGAATAGTCTTTCAGAAAGGCATGTGTCTAGAAAAAAAATCAAAATATATATCAAGAAAAATTAACCACATAGAATAATGTACACATACAGTTTACACAGAGAAAAAAAATGTGTAAACAAACATAAAGTCTAAAACATTGAAAGCATAAATTTGTTCACAGATAGTTATCCACCTGAATGCGTCCACAATTGAGTTAATACATAATTGTATCTACATACAAGTGTTTACATAAATTTATGCACAATCAGTTGTACAATTTATTTGTCCAAGATAATTTGTGTCCACCTAGTGTCTACATATCATTGAACATATGTAATTGTCCAACATTAACCGTCCAAAAATGTGGAAACATTGTGGTGTAAAGTCAGAATCTGAAACACATAGCAATTTATATAAAATGATGCCCACATTATCATGATACAGAAACATGTCCATCTTATGAAGTATATGCCAATAAAATCCACAAAATCGGGACATCGTGTGTTACAGTCTATATGAAGACCCAATACAACTGTGTAAAAACGTTGATGAAACAAGGAGGATTGAGAAAGGACAATGTTAGGGGGTGAAAACACAAGTAGTAATAGACACACACAAAATTAATCATAAATGCAATTGTAAATATAAATTAGCAGATAGGTACAAATCGAGTTTAATAAAAACAAATCGGTTGATTTTACTCTCCAGATTTGTTAGAGGCTTGGATCTCCGACGGGGAAGAAAGAAACGCTTTGATCTCTTACGACAAAGAAAGAAAATTATAGAAACCAAATAGATATCAGTAGTAAAAGAAGGAAAATGGAAAAGTGATCAGGACAAAAGAAAAATAATATGTGAAGGAAGTAAATTGGTGATGGTGAGAAAACAGAGATGGAAAAATAGATGTCGATGAAGAATATGGGAAGAGAGAAGGAAATTAAGGCTGAACAAACAAAAAAAAATTGAAAGTTAAAAAAAAGTATAGTTAAAATGAAAAATTAGAAAGTAAAAAAAAAAAATAGATGTCGAGAAGAAGATGGGAAGAGAGAAGAAAATATGTTTGAACAAATAAAAAAACATAAAAATAAAGAAGGAAAAGAGATCAAAATGGTCATTTGGTCATTTTAATAATGGAAAGTGCCTTAGTGGATGAAAGTGGAATTTATTGCATCCAATATATTTTTCAAAAATAATAGCAAAATTATATCTTTTGAAAAGTGATTGCATTTTTGTATTGTTTTTTAGTGTGTTAGAAAGATCATTTTATTCTCAAAGGCAAGAAAATAACTCTAAGGATGGATATCCTATGCTATGCCTTCTATCAATTCTTTTTTTTTTTACTTTTTTCCTCTTCAGTCTCTTTCTTACTTTACATTTATTTTTACCCCTCATTTTTTTGGCGGTGGATAGGATGGCGGAGTTTAGGTTTCCGGCCATATAAACTGTCAGAATGGAGATATAATCGGCCGATGTACCGGAATTAAAAAAAAACGGACTTAATACAGAAATTTCGAGTCGACAGTCAAGACTAAGTGTCCACAATATCAATTATTCGTGGACACTACCACGATCATATCTTATAAAAGATAAAACAAAACTATATGAATATATATATGTATTAAAATGCGTACGAATGTAATACTCATATATATATAACATAAACTTTTTTGTACGTAAAGGAAAAAACAAAACTATTCCTATAAGTAAGCTTAATTAAGTGAATATAATCAAAAAAAGTTAGACCCAACTAGGAGTGACTAATTTGGTCAGCCCAGCCTCATCCAATCTAAAATTTTATTCAAAGATAGGACTTTATATGTGTTAAAATCCAACCACAATCTACTGTTATTTAATTAGTGATTCTAAATTATATTTGAAATCCAATGTTATAAAATTTTATACTTTTAATCAAACATCATAGACTTTTATAAATTGGTGTTATTTAATTAATATTTTGTATAATATCAAAATTTAGTGTTATTCAAAATTATTTGATTTTGATTATTTTGTATATCAAGAAGTTATTTGAAATGAATTTCAGTTGATTTTCATAAGTAAATTATTATAAACAAAATATAAAATATATTGTAAAGATTTTAGAATCCAACACAAATTTATAAAAATGATCAAATTTTCAATCTTGTAGATTATAAAGGTAGAGAATGGTGACATGTATTCGAAGAATTCAAAACGGTTTTAGTAATACCGCTTTTAATACACCAATCGGCGAAATAATAAAAAATTTATGATTTTTGAAAAGTAAAATCCAAAACCGTGTACAGATTTCGAAGCACCAAATTGTTCAATAAATAATGTATTGTACTTCAAAATTTCATTAGAATAATAACTAGCCGTCAAAACAATTATGCATTAGATAATAGTTTTTTCCCAAAAAATTAGGAAAAAACTTTAATGTACGAACTCAATTGTTGGATCACTATCCCCTTATGGTCTCTACCATCCATTTATCAATCTATCCTTCTCATGCAACGACGACTCCAGGAGATCAATGTATTCACATATAGTTAATTACTATATACTTTATATAAAATTATTATAGCTTGGTTTATATTTACATTTAATTATTACATATAAAACTATACAATATTGCAAATATATTTTGAGAAATTTAAAGTATCAAATAGTATTTTTCTATTGTATTGTTTAAGTTTTATTATTTAATACTTTATTTGATATTTATAAATTTAACTTTTATTTCAAATAAATCTGCTATTTAAGGTTTATAAATAAAAAAAAATTATGTTATTAATACTAAATAAATAATTTTAATTTATAATTATACTAATAATATAAATATACTAATTTAAATTATTTAAATATCGAACATTTATATTTTTATCATAAATTATATTTCTACCAATCAAAAATTATTCTGCACCACTTATATCTTTTCACCAATCAAGAACTATTCTGCACCGCTTATGTTATAAAATTGCACTTGTCCCGCATAACGCACGGACCGCTGTTGGACCGCCCTGCATTCTTAAGCTACTTTTCCTGCAATACTAAATATGCGGTTACTATTCGAAGACAAAATCTATAGAACAAACTTTAAAATCAATTATTATATAACACCATCTAAATTTATTTGGGTATAGATTTCTTCTTCTTTTTGTCAACATATACTTCATATATTAAATCAAAGTTGCCCGGATCGGGTTTTCATCTTGGGGGATTAACCGATCCGGCTCATCGTGATTTACATGGGAGAAAAAGAAATTATGTGCTCTTGCCCCTTTTGCAAGGGAATCGGCACGAGCATTCAAGCTCCTAGGAATTAAAACTAAACCTAAAGATACAAATGCTTCTCTCCAGGTTTTGAAGAGGTCCGGTTCTGTCCGGAAGTTCGGCCAATCTTGGGGTTCTTTCGTCATATTGATCAGATCCGAACAGTCGGTCTCGATTACCACCTCAAGGATTCCCCCTTGTAGGAGGCATAACATCGTCCATAGCAAACCATCAAGCTCTGAATGTAGCAGAGATAGACACACTATGCATACTTGTGCTCATTTAATCCACCTTCTAAATGCATCCTTAAAAAACCATCCAAGTCCACTAGTCAAGCCATGATCAACCCAATAGGCATCAATATGGCATGTTGGGGTGAAGGGGAGGTATTGATGACTTGAAAGTCAGTTTTTTTGTTGAGGGAGACTTCCGACTTCTACTGCTTCTATTGTTTCCGCTTTGTTTGCAACTCTCCAGCTTTCTGCTTCTAAAATAGCTTTTTGCAGATTCTCATTGGGGAGATCTCCTTCCTATCAAAGAAATTGTTATTTCTAGCCTTCCAAATGAACCAAATACATGGATAGTTACACTTTTTTGAATCGGATAGATCCACATCTTTTATCCTCCAGAAGAGGAAATCCGTATTGCAAAATATAGATGTACTCGGGAAGCAACCCGGAATGGATGGAAAGTCCGAGAGAACCCATACTTGTAAAGCAAGGGGCATTCAAAGAGGAGGTGGTTAATTGTTTCCTCTGGTATCTGTCCCTAGATATTTGTATGTCAATCTTTGGCAAGTTGTCAAATATCATGAGAGCCAACATAACTAAAATCTTATCTAAAACAATAGTTAATAAATATAAAACAAGGGATAGATAGAAGCAAAAAATTACTCAAATTGGTTTGACTCAGATTATTAGAGCTGAAGTACTCCAAGAAGTGCCTAAACTTGAAGAGTCTACTACTACAGTTTGCAAAGCATGTTTTTAAGGAAAGCAAGTCAAAATCCAGCAGAAACAGCTCAACGAGATCAAGTCTAAAAGGATTCTGGAACTAGTCCATATCGATCTCATGGGTCCGTTTAACCCAAAAAGCATCACCAGAAAGAATTACATATTATTCTGGTGGACGATTTTTCTTAAGAAGCCAAAAGCTCCAAAATTTTGGCTTTAGAGCTGAAAACAAAAAAGGAGGAATTGTACAAATTAGAAGTGATCATAGTAGAGAATTTCAAAACGAACTATTTGAAAAGTTTTGCAATAGACAATGCATTCATCACCAATACTATGCTCCTAGAAGAACTCCACGACGAAATGGAGTTATTGAAAGTAAAAATAGAATCTTACAAGAGATGGCTAGAGCGATGCTATATGGGAATCAGATTGCTCCACGATTTTTGAATTAAGCGATCACCATTGCATGCTACATCATCAACATAGTGTATGTGAAACCATAGCACTAAAATGACACCTTATGGGATCTACAAGGGCAAAACACCAAATCTCAGCTATTTCCATGTATTTGGATGTACTTGTTATATTCTAAATGACAAAGACCAGCTAGGGAAGTTCGATTCCAAGAATGATAAATGGATCTTTTTTGGGTACTCAACAAATAGCACAAATTTAACAAAAGAACCATGATTACTGGTGAATTCGTCAATGTCGTGTTCGATGATAGAAACAACTTCTGCTTAGAAGAGGTTACACATAAATTATCTCATGTAGAGTAATTGTATCTCAAATGAGACAAACTTGGCTGATCAAACAGATGGAGTTAAGAAACATGAAGACGTTGTTGCAACGAGTGAAGCGTAGGTTCCATGTAATCACGCTCTTGATGATGTAATTGGATATGTGTTCGTTGAGAGGAGAACCTGGAAGGTTAAATCGACTTCAAATAATTAGTTAACTTTGCATAATTTGTGTTATTTCTGGAACCAAAAACAGTTCTGGAAGCTCTTGAGGATGAGTTTTGGACATGAGTTAGACATGAAGAACTTGATCAGTTCAAACTTCTTCAAGTGTAGAATCTAGTTCCTGTTGGGATTATGTCCTGAAATCACATTGTGCTCACTCTAGAGATAGTTGTATTGTCGAGATCGGACAATTCATGTGATACTGGGTAGTCATAATGTTTTGCTAGAAACCGCTTATGACAAATGAGTTGTAACTCATTTCCAGTATCGTGTGAACCTACAGGGTCACACACCTAAGCAAGTTGGACATAGTTCGTATGGGATTGATCATTGGCATATGGTATGGTCGATGTGTATTGGATACACATCGAATATGAGTTTTAATGAGGTGTGTCGGTCGACACCATTGGGTGCGTCGGTCGACACAAGATGTGTGTCGATCGACACCACTAAGTGTGTCGGTCGACACAAGGCCGAAACCGAAACTGATGTTTCGGTTTATGTCGAGGTCTGTATATAAGTGATTTTATAGATTCGACCTAGATAGAAGAGTGCCGCCCAGACAGTTTTTCTCGGAGAGAAGAAACACAGAAACCTCAAAAAAAAACTCAGTTCCCAGGAGATCCGAATCCCGGCACTAGCATCCCGGCGGATTCCAGCTTGTGTGCGTGTGGACTGCAGTAGAGGCGCAACATCTGAGGCGCTCCAGAGATCTCGTTTACCTGATTCATCTTCTGCTGCCAAACTCCAGGTAATCACGAGATCCATGATTCAATTACATAAACCCTGAGATCCTAGGCTCGGTGCTAGGAATTCCAACAGTGGTATCAGAGCCTTAGGGTTTTCCATTGAATCAGCCTGTTTAATTGAATTTGATGATTTAGATTCGCAAACTAGGTTGTTTGATTAAGAACAGGTGAGATCGATCTGATCGAAAAACGATTCTGTGTTTTCGCACAGTGTCGATCGACACACTAGGTGTGTCGGTCGACACAGAATGGCGAATTCGACAGAATCGGTGGCTAGGGTTTTTCGCGAAGAAAAACCAAAAGCCTACTGTGTCGATCGACATAGGTTGAGTGTCGGTCGACACAGACCTAGCAAATGGTTAATCGGTTCAATTGGATTGGACCGGTTATCATGCTTGGTTAAGTCCGAACATATCGGTTTAAATTGGATGAATTGGTTCAATTGGATTGAACTGATTATCTCAATTAGCATAAACCGATTTGGTTAAAATCAGTTTGATTGGATAAGTCGGTTCAATTGAATTGGACCGGTTATCGCAATTAGTTGAAACTGGTTAAAATGGTTTAAATTGGATGAATTGGTTCAATTGGATTGAACTAATTATCCCAATTTATATAAACCGATTGGTTAAGATCAGTTTGATCTGATAAGTCGGTTCAATTGGATTGGACCGATTATCAAAACTGTATGCGGTTTAGGTCTATGTCGACCGTCACACATGGGTTGTGTCGATCGACATGACCGGTTCAATAAACCGGGTTAATTGGATTAATCGGTTATTGAAGTCCGGTTAAGTTTGGTGTTGTCGATCGACAGACATAGTCTGCGTCGATCGACACAGAGTTCGAAATTCTGGTTATTGAACCTTGAATTTACAGAAACCAAACTAGACTTAAACCTTGATCAAAGTTTAGATTCAATATGGTCAACTGTCAAGACTCATTTCGTTGTGTGATGGTCTAGCCAAGAGCTTGGTGTCCACAATTAGGTGAGTAAGGCAGGTAATTATGTTGTTGGACTTGCGGTGCTTGACATCAACAATTACATGACCTGATAGATTGATTTGCTAACCTTTCAGAGTTTAGTTTCCTCAACTAAACATCAAGTGACCTTGATGTATTGCCCAATCTCGTCTACTGTCAATACTCGGTTCATTGTTGGATAGTCTTGGAGTCCCTGGTATCCACAGTGACATGAGCAAGGCAGGTGTTCATTGATAGACTCGCAGTGCGACTGTCAATGATCACAAGACAGAAGATATTATTTTACTTGACTGGGCTATCAGAAGTTCTGGGCCCAGAGACGTCAGAGTAGATGAGACATGGATTGTCTTATCTGCGACCAAGAGTTGTACTGGGTACAATTAGCAATGATTTGCTTACCTAGATAACTGAATTTTGGGTGATGGCGAGTCGTCCACTCAGATTTTAGTGAAGTATGGATCTTGGATCATTATATTCATAGAGGAAACATTGTTTGAATATAATGCGAGTTTTCTTATTAGATAAGATTTCTCATGATATACATAACTAAATCTTTGTCATTCTTGGATTTCAGCTTATGTCTATGACTACTTTCTCGTTGCGATCCGTCCTTGAGAAGGACATGTTAAATGGATCCAACTTCCTGGATTGGTATCGGAATTTGAGATTAATCCTCAAGCAGGAGAGCAAGGACTATGTCCTTGAGAAAGCTCTTCCAGAAAGGCTTGGGGCCAATCGCTCGAATGCAGTATATAATGCTTGGAATAAGCATTATACTGATGTGGTAGATGTGCGTGGTCTGATGTTGGCTACCATGAACTCGGACTTGAAAAGTCAATACGAGAGCATGGAGTCGCCAATAGAGATGATCACCAGCCTTAAACTGAAGTTTCAGGATTTGGCACGAGTTGAGAGATTCCAGATGGTGAAGTCTCTCACTGGGTGCAAGCTACCAGAGGATGCTCCAGTGAGTCCTCATGTCATTAAAATGATGGGTTACATTGATAACCTGGGGAAACTGGAATGTCCTGTCAGCTTAGAGTTGGCCACTGACATCATTCTGCAGTCACTGCCATCTAGTTATGATAAGTTTATCAAAAGCTATATCAAGAATAACTTGACGAAGACGTTGACTGAGCTGCATGGCATGCTCAAAACAGCAGAGCAAGACATCATAAAGGGTAAAAGATTTGAGAAATCTTGTGTTGGCAAGGGTAGAGACAGGGCCGTCCAGATTTGGAATCAGGATAAGCCTGTGTCATCTTATAAGCCCAAGTCAGGCCCATCTGGTGTTAGAAAGTGCTTCTACTGCGATGAGTCAGGGCATTGGAAGAGAGATTGCATTAATTTCTTGGAAGATTCACAAGAGATGAAGGAGATGTATGGTACTTCTTCTTCAGGTATTGTGTTATTGCTTCAAGTTCTACATGAGTATTGGATACTAGTTGTGGTACTGATATTTTTGAAATATGCAGGACCTAAGCGACAGTAGAACGTTGAAGAAAGGACAAGTGGAACTGCGTGTCTGGCATGAAGCAATGGTTGCTGCATGAGCCGTAGAGATTCTCCACTTGTAGGAGCCTTTCATACTTGGTTTTAGAAATTAAGTAATTGCTACTATGTATCTGCCTTGAGCAGAGATGTCTTTCATTTTCTTGTAAGAATTTTGATGTTTTTCATTTTGATAAAAGACAAGTTTTGTTCTTTAGACCTTAATGAAATATCATATGGTAGCACCCCGTTTGGAATGGGTTTTATATCTTAAACCGGCGTGAGTTTGAATATAACACAAATACTAAAGGTTTAAGTCTAATGACTCGAACTCGACTTTTCCTTGGCATAGTTGTTTAACCACATAAAGTGAAGCGGATTCAGAAGTTCCATAGTTTTGGACTCATTTGATTATTAATCATTTGAGATATGAATTCTGCTCACTGGGCCAAATGACTAAGGCCCTTTTAGCAGAGCTAAAGGAAACGGGCCAAAGGCTTATTGGGCTTTACACATACTGATGTATGCGGCCCGATGAGCATTAGTGCCAAAGGAAAATCTTATGTACTTCATTACCTTATTGATGGCATCAATAAGTATGGTTGTGTTCATTTGATGAGACACGAGCAGGAATCCCTTGAGGAGTTCCAAGATCATCTGACAGAATGAATCGGATCTTATTAGATATGCTCCGATTAATGATGAGTCACAGGAATCTTCCATAATCATTTAAGAATACGTTCTAAAATGTCTGTCTTTGCGCAGAAAAAGGGTTTCAATCAGAATCAATTGAAAGACACCACATTGGATGTGGACCGAAAGTTTTTCAAGTATATTGTTTCTGATAATTTGGGGATGGTAGCTAATAAGCTTGAACCCAAATCTGATAAGTTCTACCTTGCTGGTTGTCCTAGGGAAACCAAGGCTTGCTACATTTATAACCAATCCGAGGACAAATTTTTGTTGTTCGGAACTGTGTCTTTTGAGAAAGATCATACTTTCAAAAGGAACAGTGGGAGTAAAGGTACACATCGAAGAAATTCGATCAACACAAGAGGCTGCTCAACCTGTTGAGGGAGAGTAGCGGTGAGATCTACAAAGTACTGTAGCACCTACACCTGTGAAGCCTGAAATTCGCATATCCGAAAGGATCCGTCACTAACTCGAGAGTAATTTCTCGTAGCCGATTGTCGTGATCTGTTGATCATTGAAAGGTGACGAGCATGCGAGATTCAAAGAAGCGATGGTGAGCCCCAACTCCGAAAAATTGGCTGGGTATGCATGTTAGCTTCTCCGGTCCATTTCTGGATTGAAGCAAACATCTTGGAGTTGGAATCAACATTCTGATAATGTGGTCAAAAGTTTTGACTTGATCAGAAAAGAAATGAAACCATGCGTTTACAAGAAGACTAGTGGGAGCGTAATTTCAATTCTCACACCGTATGTACATAATGTACTTAATCTCATGAACGACGTTCCGTCGGTTAAGTCTTGAGAGACTTGGGTCGGGAGTCAAATTTAAACAAAGGACATGGGAGAAGGCCGTAAAAGTTCTTGGAATACGGATCCATTGGAATGGATCAGAAAGGCTTATTGGATCGTGTCAGAATCCTTATATAGATAAGGTATTGGACAGTTCCAATATGCATGATTCCAAGAATGGCTCCACACCAAAGGTCTTATGGCAATAATCTTAGCAAGATGAAGTGTCTTGGACACTGGCTGATCTAGTATCAATGAGTGTGATTGCTTATGCTGCTGCAATAGAATCCATCATGAATGTCATGTCTTGCGCTCGTCTAGATGCAGCTTACGCATAAAGCATGACGAGAAAATACCAATATGTTCCGGTAAAGTTCACTGATCAGTTGCCAGAAATATCCCAAGTGTTTGAGGAACTCTAAGGATAGTTTCGTGGTGAACTGAGGAAGTGACGAACCAGTTGAAAGTAGTTAGACGGACAAAGACGATTCCCGGTTCCCACCTGGTTATGTCTCTTTGTCTGAATAGCGGTGCTATCTGTTGGAAGGGCTCCAAGCAGTGGACCGTAGAATAGTGCTTTTATCTGAATGGCGGTGTGGTTTGTTGGAATTGTTTCAAGCAATAACACCGCAGTTTCTCCCACAACCTAAGCACGAGATTTATTTTGTTGATGTAGGTATAAGAAATCTGAAGAGATAATCTTGATTCTAGTGGGAGTTATTTTAGTTATGTTATAATCTTTGCATAGACATGCTATGGCAATGTTTGTGCAAGTTAAAACTGACATCAGTGTTATTTAATTATTGGATAATTAAGTAATGGTCCCAAAGTATTTTGTGGTCATCATATAGGTCATCAAGTTGAGGACTTGATCATGAAAACCTATAAATAAAAGATGACATAAATTATGATTGTCCCTAGTCGAGGTTGTTGAAGAGGGACACCAATAACCGCGCGAGACTAGTATGTGAGGTGACTGTTGGACTAAGTTTCATGGAGTCAATGATATGATTATCACAGTCAGTCACATAGATATATGTTGGTGAACATATGATCGGACATGACCCGCTAATGAGAACTCCACAGGTTAGTTATATCAGTGTCATGGGAGGTTCTCATTACGACTATAGAGTATAGTCCTTAGACCTGAGTTCATCATGCTTTCTAGCATATGAATTGGTGCGTTTTGACCTTGTCAAACGTCGTTCCGTAACTGGCGGCTATAACGGCATTGCTTATGCGTATCATGAAGTGTGTGTAGAAACAGGGATGGAACAAGATGGGATTTGTCCCTCCTGTATAACGGGAGATAAATATCTCAGGGCCCGTCGAAGATTTGATACTGAGAAAATGCATGGCCGTGCTCAAACGAGGTGATTGTCAGTCGTTTGTTTTATCAGTATAGATCAGGAGTTCAATGAACATGATGTTGGCTATAATAAGGATGACACAGTCTCTTGCCTTATGCCATATCGAGATATAGAGACGAAGGGATTATAGGAATAGGTGATTCCAGTACAAGTGGGAGATTGTTGGGATTATGTCCTGAAATCACATTGTGCTCACTCTAGAGATAGTTTTATTGTCGAGATCGGACAATTCATGTGATACTGGGTAGTCATAATGTTTTGCTAGAAACCGCTTATGACAAATGAGTTGTAACTCATTTCCAGTATCGTGTGAACCTACAGGGTCACACACCTAAGCAAGTTGGACATAGTTCGTATGGGATTGATCATTGGCATATGGTCTGGTCGATGTGTATTGGATACACATCGAATATGAGTTTTAATGAGGTGTGTCGATCGACACCATTGGGTGCGTCGGTCGACACAATATGTGTGTCGATCGACACCACTAAGTGTGTCGGTCGACACAAGGCCGAAACCGAAACTGATGTTTCGGTTTATGTCGAGGTCTGTATATAAGTGATTTTATAGATTCGACCTAGATAGAAGAGTTCCGCCCAGACAGTTTTTCTCAGAGAGAAGAAACACAGAAACCTCAAAAAAACTCAGTTCCCAGGAGATCTGAATCCCGGCACTAGCATCCCGGCGGATTCCAGCTTGTGTGCGTGTGGACTGCAGTAGAGGCGCAGCATCTGAGGCGCTCCAGAGATCTCATTTACCTGATTCATCTTCCGCTGCCAAACTCCAGGTAATCACGAGATCCATGATTCAATTACATAAACCCTGAGATCCTAGGCTCGGAATTCAGACTTAGGGTTGCCTAATTGGATTAGGAACTGCTAGGAATTCCAACAGTTCCATGCCATGAAAAATGTCAATGTGGTTGGAGCCAAGTGGATTTACAAGAAAAAGATACATGAAGATGGAAATGTTGTCAGGAATAAATCTAGATTAGTTCCAAAAAGTTATTCTCAAATCGAAGGGGTGAATTTTGATGAAACATTTCCACTAGTGTCTAGATTGGAGTCCATCAGATTGTTGTTTGGGATTGCATGCAAAAAAAAAAAAAATCAAGCTCTACCAAATGGATGTCAAAAGTGCTTTCTTGAACGATCTGCTACAGGAAGAAGTGTATATAGCACATCCAAAAGGTTTTGAGGAACCTAAGTACCCATATAATGAAGCTCAAAAGAGCTGTTTATGGTTTGAAGCAAGTTCCAAAGACTTGGTATGAGACACTAACACATTTTCTACTTGATAAAGGTTTCAAAAGAGGAGAAGTTGATAAGACGTTATTCATCTTGGAAAATGGTCAAAATATGCGTATTGTTCAAATTTATGTGGACGATATCATCTTTGGTATCACACGTGAACAACTAGTGCAAGAATGAAATGAGCATGGTAGGAGAGCTGAACCACTTCTTGGATCTTCAAGTCAAACAAACCAAGGCAGAATCTTTTTGCCTCAAAGTACTTACGCTCTCAATCTGATCAAACGTTTTGACGTGGAAACCTATAAATACGCTAAAACACCTATGAGCACCACAAGAAAACTGTCCAATGATGAAATGAGACAAAAAAATGTATGAGAGATTGTACCGAGCTGTGATTGAGAGTCTTCTTTTCTAACAGCTAGTCGTCCTGATATATGCTTGAGTATGGGTCGGTATGCCAGATATCAAGGCCGTCCATGTCTTTATCATCTCATGGCTGTTAAAATAATCATTAAATATGTTTACCTTGAATTATGAAATGAACTATACCACTAACACTAACACAAATCTTGTAGGATTTTGTGATGCAGATTGGACAGGTTTTCTAGTTGATCGGAAAAAGCACTTTAGGATGATGTTTTTTCTTGGGAAAAATATGATTTCCTGGCACAATATGAAGCAAAACTGTGTGTCACTTTTCATAGCTGGAGGTGAATACATTGCACAGAACTGCTTTGGATGAAGCATATGCTTAATGACTATGGTAATTTTACTGATTCTTTTATGTTTCATTGTGACAATAAGAGTGCGATAGATATCTACAAAAATCATGAGGAACACTCTAGAACCAAACATATAGACATTAGACATTATTTTGTTACAGACCTCGTTGAGGAGAAACTAACAATTATCAAGCATGTAGCATCAAAAAACCAATTTGCTGATATTTTCACTAAACCACTCGATTTCAATAGCTTTTTTACTAACAAAAGGCTCTTGGAGTCTGTGAATACTAAATTTTGAACATGAATATTGAGACTGAGTTGCATCTGCAGATAGCTGAGCCACACATGACAAAACTGACTCACTACATAAAAGGATGAGCACTCGGTTTGAACTAGGTTGATGCAATATTTTATGTTTAAATCTGATCACTGCTTTGATTAAAGGTCACGAGTTGGGAGATACTGAATCTAACCTGTATAAATAAAGGTGTAAGATAAGAAGGAGAGTTGGTTCCTTTGACTGGGTGAAAGAATATGTGTGGTTGTAGTTGAACAGGAAAAAAGGAAAAAAATGACATGTATAATCAATAGTGAAAGAGGTAGCTAAATTAATTTTAAATTAAAAAAATTGGATGAAAGCATCTCGGCTGAGAAAATCTGTCCACCCCGTGATAAAAGCACCCATATCGGGCTCAGTCAAGTCTTTCTCTGTTCTTTTCGATGTCAAAAAAATTTTGACGTAACTCGTGATCACCTAATCTGAGTTATAGTCACGGCTTTGTGAGATGAAATACCTTGTTGTGGCTGGTTGAGATGAAAGCATCTCGGCTGAGAAAAACTGTTTCATTATATTCTCTGTGATTTTGGTCTCTTCCTTGTGGGAGATAAGTTATGGTGTAAAGTATCTTCTCTTCTTGTTTGGTTCGTATTTGCGTTATACATATTTTATTTAAAACATTTTATGGTTGGTTCAGCCGTTCAGATGGTCATGTCTGTGATTGATTTGTGGGTCACTCACGAGTTCTTTATGCAAGATAAGTCATGTCCTAGTTGTGGGCCTTTGTTATTGATATTTGTTGAGTTGGGCTACGAAAATAAGCTTGTTTTGATTTTGATTGGTTTTTGATTTTGGGCTTTAAGGCACTTGTGGGATTACTAAAGTTTTTTTAAGTGAGCTTAGGGTTTCCGTTTGAGGTTTTAGAAAACCTAGTTGCGAGCCTAGTGTCACCACTTCTCTTTGTGTGTTACTCTTGATGGAGACACTCTCTTGAATCTGGTATCTCCTTCACCACGACAGTGACAATGTTTTTTCATACGCGGCGAATCACTAGATCTCAAGACACCAAGCTCATGTCTAACGTGTTTGAAGCTGATCGGCGCCATTTGAAGCTCAAGGTCGGATGTTCTTTACTCTGGAAATTTATTTTTCATGTGACTAGGATGCTGAGAAAATTTACAAAGCAGTGGATGTGTTCACCGGTGGAAGGCGCAAATGCTAAGAATGAGTTCAATCCAAGCATTTTATCCCTAAATTTTAGGTTCTTTATAAGATCTTTTGTGCCAATTGGATCCCGACTTCAAAAGACCACTTTGATCAAAGAACGGCTACATTTTCTGTACATGCTCTACCAGAAGTAGGTTTAGTTTTGTACGTCTGGTGCATGATCATATCATATGGAAAACTCTCCGGCTTCAAAGTGTAAGATTCTTTCTAATCTCATTTTTCAGATTCTCGTTCTTTCAAAGAGACGTCAATGTTCATCCTACTCATGGTGCACCTCTCGACTATCACATTTGGGTCACTCTTGATCCCAAAGATGGAAGAGGTTCTGATGACGAGCATGAAGGTGAGGAGCCTGATTTAGAAGCTGATAATCACGATGCACTCCGGAAGTTTCGGACCATCAAGCGTCGAATCAAAGGCAAGTGTTTCTTGCCCTTGAGTTAATTGTTTTATCTTGATCATTGAGTTATTTTTTTAATGTGTCCATCAACCAGGGGGGGGGGGTATCCACGGTATCTGAAGGAAGATGAGGTCAGCAATGAAGATTATGATCGTGATGATTGATGAGAGCTGACTCTCTCTGTTTTCTTCTTTGTTTTCCTTTTTTTAATTGTGATCTTATTCTGGGTTGTTGTTCAGACATTTGGGATGTACTTTCTGTTTTGTTTGCAGATGGTTTCTAAACAATTTGGTTTCGTTTTAATGTGTAATTTATGTAGAGATTAGCCTTGCATTTTGATAGGTTGTAAAGTTTTATCCTATTCTACTGCAAGTGCACAGTTATGCAATGTAGTACTTAGGGTATCGAATCCACAAGGACTCACGGTCACACGATAGATTATATGTCGTCAAGCTAAGCTAAATCAATTCCAGAGAAAGCAATAAACTAGAAGGTGTTTTCAATAAGAAGAAAGGCGCTAGACTTAGGAACTTCTCGGGAATTATGCTACGCAAGATACTTAACTAACCGGATTCAGATTAAACACAAGTTCAAGAACTAGAAACACAATGCTAAATAATCTAACTCTCGCTGAGATTATTTCTATATCTAGCAACCTAGCGATCCAAATCTCTTTGTGATCCTAGAGTTCTAAATAAGCATTAAGAACAGGTTATATCGGTTCACAATTTTCCTAAACCAAATCTCTTTCTATCTAGTCAAATTGTTCACTCTAAGTTTGTTCAGATTATAACTCACACTCTCGTGCTATTGTTAATTGTCTAAGATCTAAACCCTAGGTGATCAGTCTAGAATTCAGTGTTAAGAACACTTACGTGATGAACAAAAGATGGTGAATCCTATTTAATCAGTTATCAAGCAAGCATAAAACCTTTGTGAGAATCCTTAAATCTAACAAGGTTACTACTCAGACATATCAGCAATCAAACAATACATCATGAATAGAAAACCAAAGGAATGAATAGATAAAGAAAAAGGGTTCGAAATTCTTCTCTCAATGTTACACGTAGCAAGAATCAGCCCTCTCCAAATCTCTCAAGCAAGAACAAAGTTAAGAACAAGATCAAAGGTAGAATGAGTCTGAAAACCTAATTAAACTCTCTAAACACGTTTTGGGGTCTGTTTAGAATTAAGAAAAACTTCTGGGCAATTCTGCAAATCTTCAAAACTTGTCTCTAACTCACGGATGTTGTTCTGTCGCGCTCAGTGTCGACCGACATCCAAGTCAGTGTCGGTCGACACTCAATCGTGGTCGAGACACCAACTTCAGATCGTTGCACAAATCACCAGAAACGTCCTATAATCCCACCCTTTGCTCCAAACGCAAGTCTACCTGTAAAAGACTCAATAGACTCTAAAAACCAGGTTAAAGACTCAATATATATAACTTTATCATGGTTGAAAACCTAGAAAAACCATGATATATCAACTCCCCCACACTTAGCTCTTGCTTGCCCTCAAGCACGTAAAGAACCAAAACATAAGGAAAGAGGTTTGAAAACTCAGAAACTCATTTCGTCCTAGGAACTTTTGCATTCACATTCACTTAGTAAACCACTGAAAACTTTCCTACAGAACTCCAAACCACAATATACTTGCCCCACACTTAGCAACTGTCCCAAGTAAACTCCACAATCAAGTTAGGACATTCAAGTTCACCACACTAGCCTCTATATACAATTAGGTGCAGTCTCACAGAGGGAGTATCGAATCAAAGGACACATGGACTCAACCTATTCAGTGTCTGACCACCAAACTGTCGGTTTCTGGTTTCTTTCTTTTCCATTTCTCCCTTAGCACTGATTTTTCCACACTGGGTATCATTTTATTTTTTCTATCATTGCTCTTCCCTTTTTATTGGGGTTTAACTTTGGATCTTTCCATGGATACACAGGAGGTAATAGGGGTCTCTACTACTCCCGTGACCACTTCGAAGCTACTAGCTTATCCTCGGTTTTTATCTCTTTTTTATTTTTTACTTTAAAGGGAGGGGAAAATCAGAAACCATACTTTAGAACAGGATCATAGGATGTGGCAAACACATCAAAGGAATCCGACCCAAAGATTACCAAGCCCCTAGGTGAGAAATCAAAGTCAATATTAAGTGTGAGACTAGTGATGGATCCTCTGAATACCTGGTTAGATATGGGTATCCTTGGTAAGTTGATCCGGTTGGGGTTTTCTAATAGTCATAGAGGCTCTGCAAGTCTGTCCAATGGTCACTTAGTTCTTGTTCCAGCGAAAAATTTCCTCGAAAAATCATAGTATCATACAAGTTTTGACTCAATAAAACAATTTTGAAAACTAGTGAAAAACATGGGACTGACTCTAAGAAAACAAAACACAATGTCAGTAGCCACCTCCCCCACACTTCAACTGCACTGTCCCCAGTGCAATTGCAGCATGAGATCGGTATGAAGCAAATTGGAACTGTAGAGATTTTGAGTTAAAAATCCGAACCTGTTCACGGTCGATGTCGGTCGACACTAGCATACGCAGGATGATCAATCTCTCTGTGGTTAAGATCACGAGTTAGCACTCAATTTTCTCACATGTTAGTTGCGTTAGATCACTCAAAATCACATCAGAAACAACAATGAAGATGCATAAACTCAAAATAGTCATAGTTCCAAGCAAATAAGACGGACTGGCTGACTCAAAAGAAACATAAAAACTGACTCAAGAAAAGGAAAAAGAAAAGCAAAACCAGTAGCAGCTGCAAGTCTAGAACTCCTGGGAGTCCTCATCATCCATATTCTCATCGGAGTCAGCAGCTACCTCTACTTCCTCTTCCTCGGAGCTGATGTGCTCAGGAGCTGGTGCAGGTGCACGGCGTCGTGGCTGTGGGTGGTGAACGCGCTGAGACTGCTAGCAGGACATCTTGTGAACCGTCTTCCATATGCCCTTAAGCACCTTTGCTGCCCATTTCTGGAATTGCGGTGGTGGCATGTCTTCTGCTGGTCCGGGAAGCTCAGGAAACCCATAGGTCTCGTCTGGATCATCAGCATGGACAGGCTCATGCTCAGCAGCAGAAGCAGCAGCTCTAGAAGATGCGCCTCGGAGCACAGTAGCTCGTCGTGGGACAACTCTATAAAGGTCCGCACTGGGCTGAAAAGAAAGCGAGAGAGGATCGTCCGTGATAGTCGTAAACTCAGTCGCTGGGAGGGGAAACAAACGCCCGACGTCTGATGTATCCGTGAAGTGCCACAAGAATTGTCTCCAAATGGTATCTCCTTTGATCCAGTGCATGCTCTTCAGATGTTGAAAGTCCATCGTGGACCTTGTGGTGCATCTAGACATCTGACTCCTGTCAATCTGAAAGTGGTCGAAAATAGGAGTGAGCAGACTTCCAACAGACTCTGTCTTCTTTAATTTCCCACCGAATACTCGTGTCTTGAGGTCTTCCAAGTGATGGGCAAAAACAGCTCCCATGTTCACATCAGCTACTAAATGAGCATCCTGATACACACTCTCATCAATAACATCTCCGACCCCAAAATACAGCAGCAGAAGCTCAGCTATTCACATCATTCCTGGACCCATCTTGCACAATATCGTGTTGGCGAATAGACGGGCCAGATACCTCAAAACTGGGTGACGCACCGCAGACTGTCGAGTGACCTGAGAGTCATAAATACCATTTCCAAAATGCTCCCAAAACACTTGTACATCGGTCCACTTCTCGGGAAAGTTGACGCGCTCCCTTTTTAGAACAAATCGACCTTTGAAATCGACCTCGGTAGATTATCGTCCGTGCTCGAAACTCCCTCGAATCGATGTCGACCGACATCCAAGTGGAAATCGACCGACTGATTCTGCAGTGCTGCGGGTTTTGCGAAACTTGACACAAAACTCCAAAAACGAAAGAAATTAAAATGCAAAACTCAAAGTCCTAATATTTACAACTTACCAGTGGGTTGCCTCCCACTCAGCGCTTTTTTAAGGTCATTAGCTTGACCGGAAGAACGAGATTAGGCTCCTGGAGGTTTCGACAGAGGCTGTGAGTGCCTCTGCGAAAGTCTCCTCATCCAAGGTGAACAGTAAGACTTGTCAGCGTGAGCTTGTCCAAGGAACGAAGGTATGTGATGTTCTCTTGCATTCACAGCAGTGAAATCAGTAGAATCAAGTTGTGAAGACGCGTACCTTTGTTCCGGTGAGGCTCTGATGTTTGGAGCTTTCTTCTTAGAAGCAGTTGCAAGCTCTGAAGATGTTAGAGTGGAATCCTGAGAAACCACCCTCTTTTCTTCTCCAGGATCAGAAACTGGAACCTCTCTAGTCTGAGCTTCCTGTTCATCCTCAATGTTAATGGTCTGACCATCGATCTTCGGCCTTCGCAGCATATCCATCTCAAAGTGTAGAGGCACATCTCCCAGGTGGAGATCAATCAAACCATGCCTCACATCAATCTTCGCTCCAGCTGTGGCTAAGAAAGGTCTTCCCAGTATTAGGGATTCATCCGGCTCACTATCGTACTTCAAAACCACAAAGTCTGTTGGAACTAGATAGTCTCCAACTCTGACTGGGACATCCTCAAGAACTCCTTTCGGAATCCTTCTTGACTGATCAGCTAAAACCAGAGAGATCCTAGTGTTTGAAAATTCTGTCATCCCCAGTCTCTCTGCCACAGAGTATGGCATTATATTTCCAGCAGCTCCTAGATCACACAGAGAACGCTTGAAGCCATTCTCGAAGATAGAGCAACTCAGCATAAATATACCAGGATCTGGTAGCTTCTTGGGGACTTGATTTAGCAGCACATCACTGATTCGCTTAGGAAGTACTACCCATTCCTTCAGTACCTCATCCATAGGCAGCATCATCTCTAAGTACCTCTGTACACAAGGATGATAAGGTGAAGTGTCAATTTGCGGATCCTCTTTCAACTTCTTATCCATCACTTCCAACTGTTTAGCTTCATCAATCTCTTGTTGAGACTTCATTGATATCTTAGGGAAAGGTACAGGAGGTTCATGGTCTGTTTCTTCAGCAACAGCACAAGATGTTGGAAATTCCGGCTCGTTACACTCTTGATGTCGACCGACGTTGAACTGACGTCGATCGACATCAGCCAATTCACTACTGATGTCGATTCCAAAATCGACCATGCTAGATTTCCATTCGTCATGAGAACTCAAAATCCCGTTTGAAAGTGGATGTCGACCGACATCAAAGTTGAAATCGATCGACACTGGGATTTCAGTCTCGGGTTTTTCAGCATCTTCGACAAGTTCAGCAGTCTTAATCTCAAAATTCTCTCCTTGACTTGACCCATCATCAATCTGAACTGGCCAAGCTTTAATGTGGGTGTCCATGACACTCTTTCCCATATTGAGCTTGAAATTTGGTTCAATTGTGTGTCCAACTGCTTCATGTGAGTACTCAAAGACTCAAACTTACCATACAGATCTTCATACACAGCATCCAACTTCTTGTTGAAGTCCACAGTGACCTTCGTCTGACCCTCCAGAAACCGCTCCAACATAGCTTCCATCTTGCTCTTTTGAGTATTAGCAGCAGGAGGTGTCTGATAGGAGGATGATCCATAAGTCCTCTGATAAGAATTACCTTGCTGAAAAGGTTTCTGATAACCAGCATTCTGACCATATCCAGAAGAGGTTTGGTTGCTTGTGATAACACTCTTCTTTCCACCATTGAAGAACTTGTTACCTTGCTGATTCCCAAACCTGTTTCCTTGGAATCCAGAGCCACTGATGTAGTTCACATCCTCCTCTTGGCAGGCTTCTTCAGCTTCAAACACTTCAACTTCTTGAGCAAAGTTGACAGCTTTCTTACCGGTCAACAAGCTATGAACAGAGTTCAGCTTGTTCCTGATATCAGTAATCTCCAGATTATCAATCTTTCCACCAGACTCTTTCCTTCTTCTATCAGCAGTATTGGTGCTGTTACTACTCACCAAGTTATCAATCAGAAATCTCGCTTGCTCAGGAGTCTTGGTATTGAAATTGCCATTGCTTGCAGCATCCAATGCAGACTGGTAATTGAGATCAATTCCTCTGAAGAATATGCCCATCAGCGTCACTTCAGAGAATCCATGATGAGGACAGTCACATTGGTACATCTTAAACCTCATCCAAGCAGACTTAAGAGGCTCTGTAGGACCTTGAACAAATGTCAGAATATCCTGTCTGAGCTGATCTGAGCGAGCATTATCATAAAAGTGTCGCATGAACTCTCTCTTCACAGCATCCCAAGTAGTTAACTTCCCAGGTGGACGTTGCTTCAGCCAAGCAGCAGCCTCTCCAGCAAGAGAGTATGGGAAAAGCTTCAGATACAAGAAGTCATAGTCCACCCCATTGTACTTCATTCCAGTGATGAAGGCTTTGAAATCCTCAATGTGGTCCATGGGTTGCTCATGTGGGAGACCATGGAAGGGGTGCTGTCTCAGCATAGCGTAGTAGACAGTCTTGATTTCAAAGTCATTCCTCTCAAAAGGAGGAACAATTGCTGACCGGTTAGCATAAAACTCATCCGAACGGTTGTAGTCAGCAAGAGTCCTCTTAGCAATAACCATCTGCCCCTGACCTTGAGGCTGTTCAGGCGCAGGTTCAGGGATTACATTCCCTTGGGCATCAATCTTATGCTCGTCATCATTGTAGGCGTTGTTCTGTTGGTCTCTCAGAACGCCCCCAACATCAGGTCTCAAAATCAAACGATTGTTCATCATTCTTGTTCTTTGACCCTTTCTGTTCGTTCTCTCTAGTCTAGCAAGCTCCTCAAGTCTGAGGTTCAGAAGTTCTTCGCTCTGATTGCTTCGAGTATGTCGACTTGGCATACACTGATCTCAAAACACTGTTCTGAGGTCGATGTCGAGCGACACTAGAGTAGAAATCGATCGACACTGAATGCGTATGTCGAATCCTGCAGCAACAAAAACAAGCTAAACAAGAGAAAAATCAGTAACAAACTAAATAGAAACGACCTAGACTCAACTCTAAAACAAAATCTATCGGCGAACTCAGTTGAGTGCCCGGCAACGGCGCCAAAAACCTTATAGGTTGTAAAGTTTTATCCTATTCTACTGCAAGTGCACAGTTATGCAATGTAGTACTTAGGGTATCGAATCCACAAGGACTCACGGTCACACGATAGATTATATGTCTTCAATCTAAGCTAAATCAATTCCAGAGAAAGCACTAAACAAAGCAATAAACTAGAAGGTGTTTTCAATAAGAAGAAAGGCGCTAGACTTAGGAACTTCTCGGGAATTATGCTACGCAAGTTACTTAACTAACCGGATTCAGATTAAACACAGGTTCAAGAACTAAAAACACAATGCTAAATAATCCAACTCTCGCTGAGATTATTTCTATATCTAGCAACCTAGCGATCCAAATCTCTTTGTGATCTTAGAGTTCTAAATAAGCATTAAGAACAGGTTCTATCGGTTCACAATTTTCCTAAACCAAATCTCTTTGTATCTAGTCAAATTGCTCACTCTAAGTTTGTTCAGATTATAATTCACACTCTCGTGCTATTGTTAATTGTTTAAGATCTAAACCCTAGGTGATCAGTCTAGAATTCAGTGTTAAGAACACTTAGGTGATGAACAAAAGATGGTGAATCCTATTTAATCAGTTATCAAGCAAGCATAAATCCTTTGTGAGAATCCCTAAATCTAACTAGGTTACTACTCAGACATATCAGCAATCAAACAATAAGGAATGAATAGATAAAGAAAAAGGGTTCGAAATTCTTCTCTCAATGTTACAAGTAGCAAGAATCAGCCCTCTCCAAATCTCTCAAGCAAGAACAAAGTTAAGAACAAGATCAAAGGTAGAATGAGTCTGAAAACCTAATTAAACTCTCTAAACACGTTTTGGGGTCTATTTAGAATTAAGGAAAACTTCTAGGCAATTCTGCAAATCTTCAAAACTTGTCTCTAACTCGCGGATGTTGTTCTGTCGCGCTCAGTGTCGACCGACATCCAAGTCAGTGTCGGTCGACACTCAATCGTGGTAGAGACACCAACTTCAGCTCGTTGCACAAATCACTAGAAACGTCCTATAATCCCATCATTTGCTCCAAACGCAAGTCTACCTGTAAAAGACTCAATAGACTCTAAAAACCAGGTTAAAGACTCAATATATACAACTATATCATGGTTGAAAACGTAGAAAAACCATGATATATCACATTTTTGAGTGTTGCTATTTCGTTTGCTTTGTGGATATTCAACATATTTAGAATGTTGACAAATCAAACAAAAAAGGGGAGATTGAAAGCTCAAGGATTTGAGAAAAAAAATGATATGTTACTCAGATGATGACGTGTACAACACAAAAGCATGACGTGGAGTACAAGTCAGAATAAGAAGATTGCTATTTAGAAGATTTGAAGATCTTGAAGGATACAAGTCGCTGGCTAATAAGGATGGGAAGATTATAGTATCTTATGCGATGTGAATATTGGAGTGAAGACTTGCCTAGCGTATAATGGATGATATATAAGTATATAAGTGCAACCGAAAAGGGTTTTAGGGTAAAGCGTTGGGAGAATATTTTGTGAGCTGGACAAGAAGCAGAGTATTAGGGTTCTTGGTGGGTAAACAAAATAGAGTGCGCAATTGTTGTTGTACAGTAAAATTTGGTAGATTATGATTTGGTCAGTGTCGATTGACTGGTGTGAAGTCGAGTAAATCTGATTAACCAAGATTGTGTGTAATTTGTTCAAGAGAATTTTAATAAAAATTAGAGTTCATATTTCCTGTGAATATCTTCTGCGTTTTCACATTAACCGGTTGTGCATGCGGAGTGGCAACGGCTTACTCTGCCTGAAGAGCGATCTGAAGTTTAACCTCATGTGCTGCTACAAGAGCAGCCTCCTGCAGACCTACTCGAGCACCCTCCTGAGCAATTTATTACACTTCATCCGGAGGAGATTTCTTGACTTCCTCCTGAGCAATATGCATGACTATGTCCTGACCAACATGCTGAACAACGGGTTGGTCAACCTCAACCTGATTTTCTCCAACGTGAGTACTCTCCTTTGATACCTCACGACCTTTTGAAGCCCTAGCTCCCTGAGAACGAGTAAATCTCCTTGATGGCATTTAGGAATAAAACATTGGTCACACTTTAGCTAGAATCAAAAACTAGGGTTAATAGACTAATAATGAACAGTAGGGGTGCTATTTTTTAAATAAGTTTACATTCCAAGAAAACATTTAAAACCGTTGAAAACCGAATTATAAATTGTTTTATCTACTACCTGCCTATTGGGTCAGAAGCGAAAAGGCCAACCTGGCTTTGATACCAAAATGTAACACCCTTCTCATCCTCATTCGAGAACAGCGTGCCACAACCCTTAACTTCTACCTCAAGTAACTCCAATTTACTAAACTTCCACTTTATAAAAACCAACAAATTCAATAAACAATATAAACTGAATAAGATCGTAAAGTAATGTTTAAAACAAAAAGCGGAAAAGCTGTAAAGATCCAAAACTCACCTACTCCATCAAAGTATCCATCTACTCGTCAGACTCACCTGAAAGGTAAAAAAAGAAGAGTGGTAACAGGAGAGTCACTCAATGAGGTTGGAATGTTAAAACACGCAAAACCACGTAGTCTGTCATAGCACTCGGAATACATTAGTCTAGCATAACATGAGCAAACACGACATTGAAAGCACCCAAGTATAGCAAACAATATTCTTAATTGGCAAATTAACTGATCGTCCACATCCCACGAAGAGGCATACCGGATGGACTAAGTGTCTAAACAACCGCCTAGTGGACGCTTTATCGATCTTAGGACAACGGTAGCAGATCTACTAAAGTTGCCCGTACCCCCTTACACAAGACGTCGCTAGTACATAAGTCTGTCTTTGTACCCCTTATAATTTCATCACATACTCGAATATTTATTTGTTTATATATAACAATCACTTATGATTTTAACATGGAAAGAAAACAATGATTGAATCATTTATATGCATATGTCCAATTCAATCAAGCAAAACTAAATAAACTCTATCAGAGATACATATCACATTCATATATTAAACTACCCCCAAAAGTTATAAACCAAGTACATAAATTTTCGTAATATCCCTCACCTTAGCAATCGGGTAATTGTGGTTTCTGAAATTTGAATGCTCGAATAGACTATAAATATGAAACAGATTGGAAATTTGAATCAAAATGTCTTTCAAACGCTGAAAAATAGATAACTGGTCAACTTGTCAAAGACAACGGTCAACAATCAATAGTCAACCCGGTCAATCCAAATCAAACCCGTAGATCAAACATGATTACCAGTGTTCAAAAACGCGGCCGCCTAGCCGCCTAGGCGGCCGTAAAATCGCAAATCGGAGGTCCACCGTGGCGAGTTGCTCCAAATCGCCGGCCAAAATCGTTGACCGATTGTCAACCGTCTAATCCCGCGTAATAACACAAACCGGCGATTAAAATACTAAAATGCGCCTAGACAAGCCTAAATTCGGGTATAAACAAGTAAAAATTCATGCTAAATCAAGAGAAATTGGGTGGAAAAAAAGAAAGAGGCAGCTAGGGTTCTGCATCTGTTTTGGAGAAACGAAGAAGACAAGGGCATTTTTGTCCTTCGACAATTAATTAAAGAAAATATAAAAATAAGATTAAAATGCGACCACTAAGATTCGTACACGCATGCTATGCACTCCGTATAGCTCTCGGCCACTAGAACTAATTTAATCTATTTTTTTTTGTCTCGGAGCTAATTTAAACTAACAATCATTTACCACATTATTACTATATATATATTTATATATACGTGTAATAGGATAAAATTCCACATTTGGGATAAAAATATACATTGGCTACTATTATTTATCTTTCATATATACTTAAAAAAATACATAAATCTATTAATTTTTTTAAAAAACTTTAAAACTAGGCCCCGATTAATCTCTGCTTAATCCCCGATTTTTCGGTTAGGCGCTAGGCCCACCCCGACCGCCCGACTAGCGTCTAGCGATTTTTCGAACGTTGATGATTACCTGTAGATCCGACCTGATTACCCGATTGATTACCTGAAGCGGACTCAATTACCCAAACAAGGCCCGATTAGCTAGTCACCTTGTTAACCCGTTCACCGACGAGTCAACTAGCACAAGACGAAGGCGGTGTGGCGGCGGTGCGTGAAGCATATAAAGCACATACGTGGATCTTTTGGCGGCCAGTGCAGGAGCGTGAACGGTGGTACTTGACGGATCTTAAAGCTCACTATTTGTTTTGACATCTAAATCCGATGATGGCCTTGGATTCCCAAGATTTAATGCGGTTAGAGATATGAATCAATTTTTCTAAACGGTTTAACAGAAAAACTATCGGAAACCAAATTTCAAAGTTACCTACAACTTGGATCGGTGATAGGCTGGTCAATCTATACACATGAGGTGCCGGTTGAGAAAATTCATCTATAACTTTCTTAGACAACTCGATTTCTATAGAGTTTCAATGCGATGATTTTTTTTTGTACACAAAATAAAAAGTTAAAGAGTAATATAAAAATTAAGTTGATGTATTACATTAGGAATGAGAAAAGTTTGTGTTGATATATTAAAATGGAAATTTCCCTAGGCAAAAATGGTGTTTCCCAAGAGTAAGAGTAGAGATCATGCACTGCGTGTAAGCATCCCTGCCTCTAAATATTAATCCCTCTTGTTTTAAAAGCACAAAATAAGAAATTTGTTTTCCTACAAAGAAAAATAAGTATTATCTAATATGTAACAAAAAACAGTTTAGCCAATTATAAAGAAAAACAATCATACAGTTGTTCACAAAGTGTCCAATATATTGCAAAGAAAAGTGAGAACATCAGTGTATATACATTTGTTATTGTCTGATCACAAGTCTCATTTTACAATCCTTTTTGGGGAAAATTGTTTAAAATGCCTCACAAATTGAATCTAGAGATAAAACTATCCCTCAAATTGAAAAAATGTAAAACTGCTCATTCGCGCTAAGAATTATTGTTACCCTTTTAAGACCAAACAAAAAGTAGAAATTGCAATTACCATTATAACATTTGTGATGTGTAAAACTTCTATAGAGGTTTGATGCGTTACTCTAATAAAAGTCTAAATTATTTTCTTCTATCAGATTTTTAGGAATAGTCTGCTACATAATAAATTAGTAAATTTTAAATTTATAAAAAAAATATTTTGTTTAAACTTTTACATACATAAATTAAATATAAATAATTTAGTAGTACACAAATTAAAATTTGGTTTAATTGAGTCAAATTAAACAATGTTAGTTAAAGTATGTTTTTATCTCATAAATTTCAGACTTCGAAGAAATCTGAAACATATTAATTTAGAAAATTTAAATTTAAAAATTGTAAATAAGTTATTTTGTTATAAAATATACAGAAATTAAATATAGACAGTGTTGAAGTATATCAATTAAATTTTGTAAAATTGAATCAAATTAAAAATATGTAAGGTAGAGTAGGTTCTAAACCTTAAAACATGCTTATTAATGGAATATTTACATATAACTTACATATAACTTTAGAGTTAGATTTATGGTTTACCAAATTTTCTTTTTTAAATTTGTACATACGTGTTATAATGTGCATATATTTAACGAATATGATGTTTCCTAGATGTTTTGTTTAAATATTTTCACTTATAAATGATAAATATTAGATTTATGGTTTCTCAAACTTTTCGGGAAAGTCTGAATATTGGGGTTGATCAGACTTCTCAAAGAAGTCTGAGACGTATTGAAGTTGAAATTTTAAGTTTAAAAAATTATAAAAAATAATTTGATACAAATTTTTAATACAGAAATTACACATAAGTATTTTTTGACGTATATAGATTAAAATTACAAAAACTTTCGTCAAATTTAACCATTGAAGGTAATTTTGGTTCTAAACACCATGTAGTTTGATCTATGCTTGACATATGAAGTTGGATATCATGTTTTTATATGTAGGGTTGGATTGAGAGTTTTGTGAACTTTTTATTCATAATGTTACATTTACATATACTGATTAGTTTGTGAATATGTTAAACAAGTTTG